>JAZEWT010000005.1:7478413-7494279 GCA_036362905.1 Mordacia mordax
AAATTACGAGATATTATCTACGAGAATTATGACATTGGAGAGATAATAATAATAATAATAATTGCACTTCTAGAGCTTTTGTCACCCGGGGGTCACAAAGCGCTGCACAGAGGTGTGGAGAGAACGGCATGTCAGCAACAACAACAATGACGACGTATGAACGGGAAATCAACAATAACATTTTTTTTAGAATTCTAAAGAACATATACTGGGATCAAACCGCAGCAGTTAAGATCGAAAATGAAAGAAGTGATTTTATCTAGATTAAAAGAGGTATGAGGCAAGGCTGTGTGGTTTTACTAGACTTGTTTACCTTTAACACTTTTGAAGGTTTGCCAGAGTTGATAATTGGTGATCAGAATATGAAAAATCTACGTTATCCAGATGATGATGTTTACTTATCACATTCAGAGGGAAAAGCTGCAAGAATTTCTGTATAAAGTTGTTAGTAAAAGTGACGAGAATGTTTTAACTATCAATTCTATGAAAACAGAATGCATGATAATTTCAAGGAAGAAATTTGTACCTGTATGTAACATCAAAATAGGAAATGAAAGTATAAGACTTGTTCCTAAAATCAACAATCTGGAAAGCTGGAAAATATCAGAAGGTAAATGTGATGATGAAATAAAACAGGATAGAGATGGCCATAGATAGCGTTTTCAAAATAAAAAAAGATACTGATGAATAGTAACATTTTTGAGGACGAGACTAAGAGTTATGGATTGTTACGTTGTACCAGTTGTCACATATGCATTACAATGTTGAACAATATCACCAAGTATGGAAAAGGGAATTGAAACAACTGAAATGTGTTTCTTTAGATACATCTGGAAGGTATCCTGGACAAGTCACACCTCAAATGATGAAAATTTGTCAAAAATGGGAAGCAGAAAATGTTGAATGACAGAATGTGATCGTCGAAGTTTCTCAGGCATATTACGATAAAAGGGGACATTTAAAATCTGGTTATAACTGAAACACGGAAGGAGAGAAAGATCATAGATGAGAATGACTGACTTATTTCAAGAGTCTATCGAAATGGATGAAAATGTCAAAAGTGGACATTCTTAGAATATCAAACAGAAGATATTTGTGGAAGACCATTGCCACCAACGTTCTGTAGGATATGATACCTAGAACAAAAGTATAGCCATCTTTCACAAGTGCATCGTTTTGCCTTCAGTGCGCCTGATTTCAAACCCATGATGTGGCCCCTACTGCAGGACTCTTGGCATCGATTTGTCTGAAAAATTGTGAGAATTTGTGATTAAAAAATCAATGCCAAAGTTAACTTTCAATTGACAACTGGGAAGTGCATCAAGATGCACGTAGAGATTCAGGCTTGGAATTACATCAGTAAGGCAACGCCTCAATATTGATATTTGTGAATGCATCGGATGTTGCAGGTGGTTACCTGCACGACACCTCCCTCGCCTTGGACTTCTACCGCAGCCTGGGCTTCCGGGAGTGCCTGGGCGAGGTGGCACGCTACCTGAGCTTGACGAGTCCGACGAGCGGGGAACCGGGCAGCGAGAACCCCCTGCGGAACCGCCTCGTCGCCCACCTGCACAACCTGGCATCACGCTTGCCCTGCACCGCGCCCGCCACTCCGCCCGTGGGCAGCGTGGGCAGCGTGGGCAGCGTGCCCACCGTGCCCGTCGTGCCACCCTGCATGAGCGGCACACCCTATTCCTCGGCGTCCTTATCCGCGTCCTCCTGCGCGCACCCATCATCATCATCATCATCGCCACTGTCATCATCATCGTCGTCGTCGGCGGCGGCGGCGGCGGCGCCACCCCTGCACTGCTGGGGCCTCATGCTGCTCCCCCACGGGCTGCCGTGGGTCTCGCCCGCCGCGGAACTGCACCCCCACGCCACGCCGCACCGCGCCGTGCCCGCGCCGCAGCTGCTGCTGCACGGAGCAACGCTCAAACACTTCGCGTCCTGAGCAAGAACTCGGCGGGACGGAAGCCTGAAAGTTAGATCCCGTGCAAGCTCTAGCGCGGGGCTGCGTTTGTTCCGTCTTCAAGCAGGCGTGAACAGTCAGACGCGAGAGGTCTGTGCCCCCTAGGGGGTAAGAGCGGGTGGCTCAAGGAGAGTTGTGAGAAACGATTCCCACAACTCTGTATAAATGATGAGAACCCCATCTCACTGTCCTACTGCTGCTGTCCAAATTAGTATTTTTCCAGTGAGTGGTTTCAAACAAGGCTGTGAGCATTATCCACACAGAACGGTGATTCTGTGTGACGTGCAGGGCGTTATGGCAGGAATGTTTTCACTGGTCACAGCTCTTTCTTTTGTCGTTTGCAACTCACCTCTGGTGTGTATTATTAACGCTTGTGGAGGCGAAGGTGGATGTCTTAAGAATAAATAAGCAGTAAAGTAGCCGTGTTTCTAAACACACTTGTATCGATCTTTGAGTATTATATCCCCATGCAAGTGCCTTATTTTGCTGTTTGATTTACATGATTTTGGGGCCATCTTGGCTGAACTGACCCACAGTAGAATAAGCGTTATTCAGCTAGAAGGTATTATTATGTATTTTCCTTACAGTGAGAGATGTGTCGGTTTTTATACCGCTTCTGTACAGTGTCTTAAGGTTTGATAGTAGAGACATAAATCCACATTGTAATTGAGAAAAAAATGCAAAAGTATATCACCACAAACATTTGAAGTGCATTGAATGGATAATAGTGATGCCAGTCTTGTTTATTAACTCAAATGTATAGAAATATAAATTATTTAGCGAATCTAGTTTGTTGACATTTTCCTACAAAGCCTTTATCGATGCCTACCGGGTTATTACAGCTGCTTGTGTATATCACAAAATACCCAATACTTCCCTACTTTGTATTGTCTATTGTAGTTACGTGTATTGAAAGTTTATATGCAATATCGTCAGCAGAACATTTCACTTAATATTCTAGAGCACTGGGCGGCACGGTGGCCCAATGGGTAGCGCTGTCGCCTCACAGCAAGAAGTCCCGGGTTCGAATCTCGGCTCGAGTGCCTTTCTGTGTGGAGTTTGCATGTTCTCTCCCCGTGTCCGCGTGGGTTTTCGCCGGGCACTCCGGTTTCCTCCCACAGTCCAAAAACATGCTGCTGCATAGGTTAATTGGCTTGCAGACTAAATTTCCCGCAGTGCCCGGTGATGGAGTGGCGTCCCACCGTGTGTATATCCCTGCCTTGCGCCCTATGTCTGACGGGATAGGCTCCGGCTCGCCGCGATCCTGTACAGGACTAAGCGGTTTCTGACAATGAGACGAGATGAGATGCTAGAGAACTGACATACGCCGCAGTCCACAGTCATCCGTGCAATCAGATCTCCCGACGCGGAAGTTGAAACAATGGGACCGGTTCCTTAAAACAGTGCCTCCCATTCAGTGCACCCGACAGGATGAATGGGTTCATCACAATCGATCGGTGAGTCACCGCGTGTGGTGGGGTTAAGTGTGGGTATTCACACCTCTTCCACGACATATGTCCAGGGTGGAATAGTAGACTATATGGCTACTAGATTGGCTTTGAGGGCGGCGCGGTGGCCCAGTGGTTAGCGCTGTCGCCTCACAGCAAGAAGGTCCCGGGTTCGAATCTCTCGGCTCGGGTGCCTTTCTGTGTGGAGTTTGCATGCTCTCCCCGTGTCCGCATGGGTTTTCGCCGGGCACTCCGTTTTCCTCCCACAGTCCAAAAAGCATGCTGCTACATAGGTTCATTGGCTCGCAGGCTAAATTGCCCCGCAGTGCCCGGCGATGGACTGGCGTCCCATCGTCGGTATATCCTTGCCTTGCGCCCTGTGTCTGCCGGGATAGGCTCCGGCTTCACCGTGATCCTGTAAAGGACTAAGCGGTTCCAGACAATGAGAGAGATGAGATGAGAGAGATTGGCTTTGTCGGGCTCCTTCTACTGATGGTTCTTCTACCGTAAGTGGTGTAAGCAATAAACTGTTGCAGCGCTGCGCCTTTGCCTGTGACGTATTACACCGGATATATTTTCCACGGTCAATATTTTAATCCAGAGTTTTGCGAAATGTTTGCTGTTCTAAAGTGTGAGCTGTAACGCAGTGTGCGTGTGACCAACACTGCATCACAGAATCATTTCAACATATTTATCTCCGAGGCATATATTGGAGCTATATTATTGTACATAAGCGAAATAAAATATAAGACCTTAAATAGCTGCACATCTGCATTGTCAATGGCTTTGCGTATTCGAGTCACAATTTGATTTTGTTTAACCTGGCGAGAAACTCGCAAGACACAAGCATGATCTCATTTGCAGGAGTGACTTGGGTCCGTGCTGTGCGAATGGACAAACCTCCGGGGTGTCGTGTCTCTGTGACAGTGAGCTGCCTGCACAGGTCGCGGAGTTCATTCCAGAAATCTCGTTCGTTAGCCGCCGATTCTTCCATTGCGTACGGAGTGCGCTCTAATGAAGGAAACAAACGCTGTCTCGCCGCGAGTCGCTGTGATTTGCCGCGCCCTCTGCTGGGAGTTTGATGCTGCTGCTGCTTCGTGGCAGAGCTGGGATCAATCATTGTGTACGTGTTCAACCGTGATACCTGGCAATTAGCACCTCTGTGGCAACAAAGCCAGCGAACTGAGTTCGATTTCCGATAACGACCAACTTCAATGGCAAGGATATAAGACTGTACCTGAGCAATGAGCAGGTTCTGAGTCACCACCTTTACCAACCGCCACTGACCAGCGTAATGAAGTATGGTCACGAGCAATGACCGGCTTGGCCGAGATACGTTCATGTCAGTGGCTTTTAATCAGCGTGGTGGGGGGGGTTGGGGGTCATCATTACCTTTTGCCTGGGGCCCCAGAATCATTAACGTCGCCTCCTGAATATGATCAAACCACAGCCAATGCATTTTGCTTTCCGAGAATCCTTAATAATCTGGAGACCATAGAAATAACCGTGCATCGAGTCGCACGCACTGTAGGCAGCGTGTATCTGGCTGGTAATTGGATATGCGGGAGGCCTGCTCAGTGATCATTTCGTAATTAAATATATGCGAGAGCCGCACGTGCCCTTTCGCGTTCACACTTAGCGAGCGGTGACAATTTGAAAAAAAAAATCTTGTCTCGTTTTAGAATCAACCGTAAGCCCCGGAGAGCCCCGGGGTTGTGGGGGTGTCGGGTTCGGTGGGAGAGGGGGGGCGAATAATAGGGACCTTTAGGCCTGATCGTCATGGGGGCTGGGGTGCTGTAACACTGCGATTTAATTCTTAGTGTCACCGCACTGCGAATTAAATCGAGAGAGCTGACTTTGATTCCACGGCCGTGACTAACGTCAGTAGTGGGTGACATTTGCTCCGATATAGATAACATAAAGTCACTAGGTTATCTCTCGCCGTGGCTCAGTGTGACCGGTCTGGCCCTCTCGCCTATCCACCCTTCACCTTAACCCGTGCTGAAGTCAGATCAAAACAACCCCCGTGACCCACGCGGTGTGGTGATTTATTCATCCAGCAGTAGACTGATAAAAACCTATAGGTTATCATTAGCGTCGCACAGAGATTCACGGAGGCCCCGCGCTGGATGCCACGTAGGGGCATCATTAGTCATCGGCGACAAATAAGCAGGTCCGTTGTGGAGCCCTTGCTGAGAGATCTCGTATTCAAGTGACCTCTGCTCCACCCAGCGGAGGGCAGCACTGCCCTTCCCTCTATGTCTAAGAGAGATTTGTTGTATTCACGGCAAACTGGTATTTAATGATCAGAGCTGGAATGTGAATCAGTGAATTGCATACCCATGTCTTATGTGATGGGGGTTTGTTGACATTTGATACTTTGAATGCATACGAATTGTAAACTGGAATAAAACATTATACATGGCTTAATTATAAGAAGAGGTAAGTTACGTGTTCTTCATTCAGCGAGTACGTAATCGCTGAGCCGGGCAATAACCTCCGAAGTGGTTACGTGCAGCTGTTCATAGAGCTCCGCTGGAAATAGCGGACAATTATCAACAATACGCAACACTCTATTGAGCAGAGCTTCTCAATCTTTTGCACCTCAAAGGACCACTCGGCTCTCTTGGATCTGATCTCCACAGGCCACCGATGGGTCGCGACCCACCAGTTGAGAACGACGAGTATAGAGCCACATCTACGGTGTGTGTGTGTGTGTGCTACAGAGGTTGGCTGCAGCAAGACCTCGCCCAGTGTCTGGAACCTCTTCCGTAAAGCCCACTGGCGGGGTAGCCGGGGTTCATGCAGGTGAGCAGGCTGCAGGATGTCCTTTAACGTCACTGCACGGGGGGGGGGCGCTTCCACGAACATCCCTTGCTGCTTTTTTCATACCAGTTGCAAAGGCCCCTCGATGTGGCACCCGTGTGTGCACTGTTCACGCGTGTGCGTGTGTCCGGGCGCGTACGTCTCTTGCAAATTGCTCCGCCGTGCGCGGTTGGAAAGCGGCGCTGGGGAGGCGACAATGGAAATGGGGAAACGGGGAAATGGGGCGCATCTACCGTGGCTGCCCCCCCCCACACACACCCTTCCTCTCCCCAAGCACCCCGGGTAATGAAAATAGAGCCGGTGTATTAATTGGATACGACTCGAATTGCAATTACATCCCTCTGGCTAATTGGAAGCGTCGAAAGCGTCCTTATCCCACACTTTATCCTCAGCCTTGTCATCTGCCGAGGACACGGGAGGGAAAAGCTCTCGTTTACGGGCGCGCGCTGGCGGGATGAGAGATGAAGCGGCAGCTGCAGGCGCTTGGTTCTTAAATCGAAAGCTCTTCCTGCCAGTGATCAATTAATCGAGGCGTTTGTTGACTATGATGATCAGCAGCCACGATCAATCCACCGCAAAGTGACGCTCCCACGCCGCAAGCCGTCACCCACCTCTCTCACGGGCCGCGACATCACAAGCAGCAGCCTCACGTGAGACGATTGTATTGCGTCACCTCCGCGGTGGAGATCTCCCGTGCATGCGCTCTGTCGCTTGGCTGCGACTCCGGTGTCAGTCTCGGCCATCGGCCATCCATCGTCCCTTCGAGGCGCGACGTCTTCTGCCCGTACATGCTGATGGTGCTGCTGTTCACAGTCACAAAGACCACATTCGCCCGCGTATTTTCACCACTTATTTCGAACGTCATTCAGCCGCTCCACTTTCAGTGGGATTTTTTTTTACAGCTTTTGCTCATTCCCGCCTTCATGAAATAACATCGTACAGTACGGCAGACGAAAACTAGGTCTTCGACAGCAATACATAACAGGAATAAGATTAACGCACCAGGAATCTCAGCATTCCGGAATCACATCACAATCCTTGCGGGTGCTCTGCACATACATTCCAGTGATGGTTACCTGCTCAAAAGGGCTCAAGCGAGTGGAGACTATGATCTGCACGCTTACCGGTAGTTGAACTCTCTCAGTCGATAATAACGGTAATACTTAAAGGTTTAACATTAATGTGCATTCCAGAAATTACTGTTTCACGTCACTGCTGGAGGAGACTCCACTGGCAGAATTAGTTCCACTCTTTGATGCTGGAGTGCCACTCAGGTCAATTGCCTTCACTAAATTTCCGCGGTGCCCTGAGATGCAGTAACTTTCTTACCCCCTTTCCACTGGACAACTGTTAAAAAGAGCTGGATAGCTCAATGGTTCCTTCCAGCTTGAGTCAACATTTATTGAAGCGGGGTTTAGCCTGGTTCGTGCGGAGAAAGCAAAAACACTGGAAATACCGTATATAGGCAAGGCACTGCAAAACGTGTACAAAAGGTGGCAGCACAACAATGGGTTTGTGCTTCAATCGATTGGTCTATCTGTAGATTCGATCAATCTCTGCGGAGTTTTCGTTTAAACAAGGTACACATACGGGCTATCTCCCACGCTAAGCCAAAAACGCGCGATAATGACATAGGCCTAACATAACAAAGTAGGCCAATTCCCTGCTCATAACGAAATTCGGATTAGTCATTAGGGCGGCGCGGTGGCCCAGTGGTTAGCGCTGTCGCCTCACAGCAAGAAGGTCCCGGGTTCGAATCTCTCGGCTCGGGTGCCTTTCTGTGTGGAGTTTGCATGCTCTCCCTGTGTCCGCGTGGGTTTTCGCCGGGTACTCCGGTTTCCTCCCACAGTCCAAAAGCATGCTCCTGGATAGGTTGATTGGTTCGCAGACTAAAATTGTCCCGCAATGCCCGGCGATGGACTGGCGTCCCGTCGTCGGGTGTATTCCTGCCTTACGCCCTGTGTTTCCGGGATAGGCTCCGGCTCACCGTGACCCTATATAGGATTAAGCGGTTTCAGATAATGAGATGGGATTAGCCATTAATTAGCAAAGCTCTGTACTGGGAAAAACTTGACAGGAACCTCCTGAAAAATATTCAGACTCGATGTGGCTTTCCTCGGTAAACAAGCGGGATAATTAAATATTGTGTCGCTGCTACTGTAGCAATGCTGCACAAGCACCGTTGACCACAAAAAATAAACACAACACATTTGTCAATAACACTCTAGCTTTAAAAGGCACATTAGGCGACGTTTCAGGAAATAACTTCTACATATCTCGTACATCATTAAGTATTTCCCCTGAACGTCACATACAGTATATATAAAGAATATTATTGACAAATGTGTTCAGTATTTTAAATTAATAATTGCAATGCACGGCCGTTCTGCGTTGACACTCCTGGGGTAATATTTGACATGATTAGAATTATAACTGACATCGTCTTGTTTACTGTAGCGCTGGCCACCACCAACATGGGATCACTCTACTGAAGTCGTATTGCCTCTCTTAGGGGGAATCGGTTGAACGCCACAGCTCTGCCTGATACGCAACAGCTACGTAACACGATAACCAGTCCAATTAAACCATACAGGCTTAGCCACGGACGGCGCGGTGGCGCAGTGGGTAGCGCTACTGCCTCAAAGCAAGAAGGGCCCGGGTTCGGTTCCTCGGTTTGCGTGTTTTCTCTCCCCGTGTCCGCGTGGGTTTTTGTCGGGTACTCCGGTTTCCTCCCACCGTCGAAAGACACGCTGCTGCCTTGGTTAATTGTCCTGCTGCGTAAATTGCTCCCAGTGTCCTGTGATGTACTGCCGTTACATCCAGGGTATTGCCCCGCCTTGCACCCGTGTGTGCTGCAGGATAGGTTCTGACCCGCGCGACTATGTGCAGGATTAAGTGGGTATTGATAATAAACTCAACTTTTAATTGTTCAATTTGACATTAGAGTTTGGGATCCATCGGACTTCTGGATCAGGCTAATCCACATCTGCGGGTCAGTTGAGCACATTTTTCCAGAACCAAACGCTCCAGAGTCTTGAAGTTTGGCATTTTCAGATAAAACTGTGTCTACTAAAATTATCTCATCTCATCTCATTGTCTGAAACCGCTTAGTCCTATACAGGGTCGCGGTGAGCCGGAGCCTATCCCGGTAGACACAGGGCACAAGGCAAGGATATACCGACGATGGGACGCCAGTCCATCGCGGGGCACTGCGGGGCAATTTAGCCTGTGAGCCAATCAACCTATGTAGCAGCATGCTTTTTGGACTGTGGGAGGAAACCGGAGTGCCCGGCGAAAACCCACGCGGACACGGGGAGAGCATGCAAACTCCACACAGAAAGGCACCCAAGCCGAGAGATTCGAACCCGGGACCTTCTTGCTGTGAGGCGACAGCGCTAACCACTGGGCCACCGCGCCGCCCTACTAAAATTATTTTGCTTGTTAATCCGGATGGTCAAGCAGCCTTCTCGCGGGGCTACGAGATGTGGTCAGTAGAGGGCAGTGCGGCGAATAACACATTTCCCCGTACCTTTATTCTCCCAGCCTACGCCTCCAACTGGCCTTAGTGGTGAAGCATGGCCAAAACAACCTCCACGATCGGAGCAGGCGTTGGAAAGCCCTCGTTCGGCGGTTGATAAAAGGCCTGCCGACAAGGCTGCCTAGAATCGCGGACGTGTGTAACGCGGTATTCAACTTGGTCCAGTGATGCACGCGCCATGCGCTGCTGAGAAGGAAGCGATGGCTTCCTGGCAAGGCGACTGTCAATGCGGGACGAAGGCGAGGGAGGATCGGCGGCAGCCGAGTGCACGCGTATGGAGGATCCGAAACAAAACGTCGTCGTTGTCTCTGTACTCCCTGCCTCGCACTGTCGTGAAAACCCAACGCACACTCGTCAATAGCAACACCATGGCAGAAAGACACCACGTAACTGGCAGCAATCCTCCAATCAAGGGTCATTGGCCGAAACGTCCAGTTAAATGTCCCTTTTTAGTGCAGTCCTACTGACGAAAATTTATTATTGCTATAATTATTACAAAAGCATTTGTGCTTGTGCCCCACGCTCGCTCTGTGGTATTTACTGCGGCAGTGTTTACAGCGCTGGGCACCATGGGTGACGCGCGCCGTATCCACGCGTTCCCTCGCCCCCTTCTCGTGGCTTCAACGGACGAGGCGACCGCGTATGCGGGTGACTGAGGATGTACGGAGGAGGTTTTCCGAACGTTCTTTTCAACACCCAACGCGCAATCTCAACAGCATGCCACGCGTGGGGGGGGGTGTGTGTGTGATGTGCGAGGCAGCGCCTGTGCGCAAGGGCAAGGATGCGGGCGTGCCTCCTCCTCCTCCTCCTCCATCCCTGCCCGCTCTGACGTTGGAGCCCCCGAGCGATCCCATGGCCGGGACATATAAATACAGGGGGGGGGGGTGTGTGTGTGTTGCTCACGACGCACGCAGCTCACAAATCCACGAGGGCGTTTCCACACGCACACTTGCCACCATCTTCTACAAACGCGAACATCGCAGCCGTGATGGATCTCGAAGAAGGTATGGAATTTTTGCGAACGATCGCGATGGTGGTGCTGCCGCCGGTCATGATGGTGATTGGATACATTTGCGCGGAGTTCGCCTTGGGTTGTATTTTAAAGGAATGTTCTGGAAACGCACGGTTAAACGTCCATTGTTCTAACAATAGCATGCATCGTTTTTTGAGCGCAAACGTGCTCACGGCTATTATCTTCGCCGAGGATAACCCCGAATAACCCCGGATGTCACCCGGAATCGTCCATGTTGACGTGTGGCGCAGTATCGTTGCTGTTCGCTCGTGGCGCAGGATATTAAATGCCCCCACTTTCCACCCCCATATCCAATTACCCCCGCATCCCCCCCCCCGTCCCCACATTTTCGTGTCCCTGTGCTTGGACCCCTGCGAGCCCGTGGGTCCTGCTACGCAGTTCGACCGCAATACGCGCATTTAGTCCCCTCTGCGCGCTCGATAGCTGCGCCATCCCCGTAAGATGACGTCAAGAATCGCGGTGGCAATTCCACGGGTGCATCGATGTGGGTTTTTTTCAATTTTGTGGAGGATGCAGCGGCCTCTAGCGGCTGTATCGGTCAGACAAACCTCGTATAAGGGTTGTACGCGGAGAAAAACATCCTTTCGCACGCGATGCCACTAAACATCGTGATATCAAATATTCAGTTGATGCGTCACAGGTAAATACGTCATTCGCAGGCAACAGTCTGCTTAGTTCCCTTTGATAATGTGACTTATTAATAATGAATGTCAACTGTCTCGTCCCCTTATAAATCATTGAGGAACTACCATTAGCCATTGATATTTCAGAAAAGCAAGCGGTTTGCAGCTATAACCCATCATACCACCAGGGTCGCTAAAATAAGTAACATTTTGTGGAACTCCGCAGTGGTTGTCCTATGGATAGACTCGCCCAAGACAAGGCAATTTCCACCATTGGCTCATGTCTTTAAAAGCACCTCAATACTCATGTAAGTAAGAAATTACTGACCTGAATGGTCGAGGTACATTCATCGATGGTACATGTTGACGCCTGAAGATCTTGACAGGACAATGCTAAACCCATCTCCATTTGTCGCGAATCAACGTTGATCGATGAGAGGTCCTGTGGCTTGACAGCTGTGCCCTGCAAGGACGAGGAAGGGACCAAATGCCACCCCAAGGGTGGCGAGCACAAGCACAAAGAAGGGAAGAAGGTGAAGTGAACCGAGGCTGCGGGAGCGATCTCTCGTTCTGGTCCCGACGTGCACACGCGCACGCGTGGACACACACGTGTGCACACGTACAGGCCCCATTTGTAAAAGCCACCGCAGGATGAAGCCAGCACAACTCTTGCTCGGTTTCACACCATGGGGGGGGGGGTCATGGTGGGCAAATTTACCAAACTTCACCTCGCTGTCCAGTACGAGTTGGTGAGCACGTATGTCAGAGTAGAGCATTTAAGTGCAATGGATTTTGTTGCACTACCCTTTCATGCCAACCACACATTTCTGGAGCCCTAAGGCAACCGTGTTACAAGCTGACAACATTCTTACGTCTCCTATCTGTCCCTGTGCGTAATAAAATAACATGTTTCACACATCGGCTACATGGCCTTTTGAGAGTGCATAATATCGGTAGCGGTGGTCCGGCACAACTCTTGATCGGTTTCAACATTTAGAGGCTCATCAGCAGAGTCAGGGCTCCATCCGTCAATCCACATTCAGGCATTCTCTGCCGCTGGCATGTGACGGAATTGAGCACTCTCCGGCTGATTTGATCACGTGTACCCTCCACACACACACACAACACGGTGAGGGCCCAAGCAGAAGAGTCTGCTGTGTAAGGGAGGCCTGAGTCGCAATGGCAATGCAATAAATATGTAAACAAACTGTTCGAAGACCTAGCAAACATCATACACACATTAAGTAACACACATTAAACAAAAAGCAATACGGTAACAAAAAAAGACACTAAGAATAAACTAATGCAGTGTACTTTTTTAATGTTGCCTAACATTCGGTAAGATATTTTAGTTGTGAAACAGAGGATGCTTCAAAAACAATTGTATTCCGAACGGCCATGTTTGGAATAACCCAATTTCCACTAAAATTATTGGGAAGGAATGTTTATTTACATTAATATACAAAATGCCTTTTGCTCAAGGACTTTTATTGGGCAGTCTATATATACAGTACATACATTTGGATACTGATTGTGTTGATATTTTTGTGTATATAGTATTAAATACTAAAGCAATGTATTGCGGCTTGTGTAAATATATCGGCTGACCGTAAGCTTCATAACGCTTACAAATGCCAGGAATAACACGTGGGAAATGAACACTGTTGGTGGGAGATTTAGCATTGAGGTGGGGGGCGGGGAATGGTTTGACCTCGTGTGCGAACTTGTTTTTGTACCCTTGGGACTGTGTGTGTGTGTGTTTTTATTTTCCAGTGCGAAGGAGATGGCGACTCGAGCTCCTCGTCTGACGACAACCACGAGGGGAAGGTGTGGAAGAGGCGTCGTGAGCGGTGTTTGTCGTCAGATGGGGGCCGCTGCCACCGTATTACATTTTTCACTGCACTGTGATCCAGAAATCTGGCTCTCGTTATTCTCCTTCGTGTGGAGCACCAGTGGTACGTTGGTATGTGAAACAAGCCTGAGCCTCCCGCAAGTTTATTGGACTTTGCAATGCTTGTAATTACCTGCACCTGGTAGACAAGGGTAGCCAGGTGTGACGCAAGCTCTCATCTCTCATCTCATTATCTGAAACCGCTTAATCCTATATAGGGTCACGGTGAGCCGGAGCCTATCCCGGAAACACAGGGCGTAAGGCAGGAATACACCCGACGACGGGACGCCGGTCCATCGCTGGGCATTGCGGGACAATTTTAGTCTGCGAGCCAATCAACCTATCCAGGAACATGCTTTTGGACTGTGGGAGGAAACCGGAGTGCCCGGCGAAAACCCACGCAGGGGACACGGGGAGAGCATGCAAACTCCACACAGAAAGGCACCCGAGCCGAGAGATTCGAACCCGGGACCTTCTTGCTGTGAGGCGTCAGCGCTAACCAATGGGCCACCGCGCCACCCATGACGCAAGCTATACACCTCAATAACTCATCTATCCTCGATCTTTTTCTTCCCAACACTCCTGAACCGTTTGCACAAGTGGGTTTTCCCCAGGAGTCGCTTTGTGCGATCACTCTTCAGCGGGAGTAAAATTCGCGTGGCGGTGTTACCTCCTGGACCGCCCGGGTCAGGGCTGTGTCGCGCGGTGTGACTCCATACCCTTAAAAGTAAAATTCGCGTGGCGGTGTTACCTCCTGGACCGCCCGGGTCAGGGCTGTGTCGCGCGGTGTGACTCCGTACCCTTAAAAGTAAAATTCGCGTGGCGGTGTTACCTCCTGGACCGCCCGGGTCAGGGCTGTGTCGCGCGGTGGGACTCCGTACCCTTATACACGTTTCACGCGACAACCAGTGACCACGTCTCTCCGCCTCTCCCCGTGTGCCGCCCCTGGTCGCGCAGGGTCATGGCAAAGGCCACAAGCACGGGCAGGGCGCTTGTGGAGAGCACAAGAAACACAAGGATCACAAGGATCACAAGGAGCACAAGGATCACAAGGAGCATAAGGAACACAAGGAGCATAAGGAACACAAGGGCAAGGGTTGCAAGGATAAAGAACATAAGGAGAAGTGTAAGCACTAAAGTTGCCTGCTGAGCAGCTCTTTGCAAATGGGGTTCAGAGTGGACGTGCTCTGAGCAGAAAGTACAGAGTGAATGATGAATTTGGCCCCCGCTGATTCCATGTCATGCTCATCTCTAAGGCAGACCCTGTTGCGATTCCTGCACAATTATTACGTTTGACAGTTGCCAAGGCCACCTTCACAATGGCTGGACAGGCGTGAAAATGCCAGAAAAATGGTAACTTTATCTTCATTGCTCACGTGATCGCTCACAAAGATGCGATCCGAAACCCTGGCATCATCTGCCTGCCACTGTTGGCCGTTACTTAACCGGGCTTGCTGTTGGAATGCTTCTCTAAAGCTTGTGCGAGTAAATAATGATAGACTGGTCCAGTGTACACTTCATTCCAAAACAAATATTAAGTCTGGATGTCACTCGTAGCCGTGTTGCAGGAGTCCTATACACTGATGTTTAACCACTGTTCGGTTTGTAAAATCTGTTCAAAACATGTTTGACTCTTGCCAATTTGTAAATTGCCCCAAGCTCTGCGACATCGTGGGCACGATAGCAGTCTTGATATTCTGTCGGAGGCTCCTCCAAGATGTATCGGTAATGTAGACCCAAGATGTCGTTATCTCCCTGCATGCATGTTTCAATTGTCTTATGTTCGATATTGGTGATGGTAAAAGTGTTTAAAAAAACAACACCTGTAGCTTTATTTCTACTGTTCTTCGTACATTTCTGTCGGATTTTATTTTTAATTCTTTAATGGTAATTAAAAATAAAGGCCCTTCCAACATTTTGTTGCACTGTCGTGAATAACTGGGTGCCTTGTTTTTGTTTGATTTATGATTTGAACAAGAGGTCGCAGCGATAAATGGATGCGCTGCATGTTTGTGAGATTTGGCACAAGACCAGAAGCCTCTTCTTACGTACATGTACCGTGACATGCAATTTACACACTTAGTCTATAACAAATAAGACACCAACAATTCATTTTACACAGACCTTATCTTTACTGCATCTCCACCCAGCAAGACAACACAACTCGAGAACCGTAAAGTCATTCGTCAGCCCTATACCCCACCCCACCGCCCCTGCTTTGTGTCTCGCACGCAAATGCTATGAGTTACGCTTTTTCCCCCGTTGGCACCGGGCGAAAAAGCGTAACTCAGGGCGCTACTGACGGAGTATCAGGACGTCTTCAGCCAGCACAATGGGGATGTGGGGAGAGCGAACCTGGCGCAGCGCAAGGTTCCGACTGGGGTTGCACGGCCCATGAAACTGCCCGCAAACCGCATAGGGACGCTGGGCCACACCCATTGTCTGAAACCTCATCTCATTATCTGAAACCGCTTAATCCTATATAGGGTCACGGTGAAGCCGGAGCCTATCCCGGAAACACAGGGCGTAAGGCAGGAA
>JAZEWT010000005.1:7496186-7506461 GCA_036362905.1 Mordacia mordax
GAGATTCAAACCCGGGACCTTCTTGCTGTGAGGCGACAGCGCTAACCACTGGGCCACCGCGCCGCCCTGTCTGCATACATTCGCATGAAAATTATTTTGTAATGAGTTCGTGTCACCACTGCAGTCACTAGAAACGCTACCATTCACCACGAAACGTTATGAAAATAAGCTTCTACTCACGTTTTCACATGCAATAGCTTAATTTCCTGTTGTCAGTTTTCTTCACAAGGTAATATCCCACGAGTCTGTTTTCAAAGGGACACCAGGGTATCAGGTTGTTTAAACCCTGTAATTTAACACTGTCAGAAAACTGAAAATAATACGAACATTTTATTAATGCCACAACGAGAAATGGTCATTGTGAACATATTAATAATAATTCCACGACTGCAGCGCTTTTCACCGGAGGGTCACAAATGCTGCACAGAGCTGCGGAGAGAACGGCATGTCAGCAATAACAATGACGCAAGTACAGCAAATCAGCAACACTAACGTTTTTTTGGGGGTGTTTTGTTATAAATTTGACCTGTGGAGGGAACTGCGTGTCAATAACAACAACAACATCAGGACAGTTCAACTGAAAGTCAAAATAATGACAAATTATAGGACATCAAATAAACGATTTTTAAAAATCCTGAACAAACAAGGAAGGAATAAATGTTCCTGAGCAGGCGCAGGTTGACAGCACGAGCCATTATCCAGGCACAATAACAGTGAGCCGCATTAACAGTGCTAGCCAGAGGACTTGACAGCCTGACGGAACAAGTGAGTCTTGAGACGAAATGTGAAGATGCCCATGAACTCAGCTGATCGAATCTCCAATGGAAGGGCATTCCAGAGTCTGGGGGCAGCTCGTGAGAAGGCTGTCACCCATCGAATGGAGGTGCACATGCAGCAAGCCCGTATTAGAGGATCGAAGTTGTCGTGTTGAGAAGGGTGCCTGAAGTAAGTCACGGATGTATGTCGGAACAGCACCAGTGAGAGCCTTGTAGGTGAGGAGGATCTTGAATTCAGTCCTGTATTTAACCAGTAACCAGTGGAGAGACATCAGCATTGGGGATATCTGAGCGTGGATGGGTGTGTGAGTGAGGACTCTAGCAGCCGCATTTTGCACACGTTGGAGACGATTGATCAGGTAGGCAGGGGTGCCAGGGAGCAGTGCATTGCAGTAATTGATTCGTGAAGAGATGACGATGTGTATTAGCTGCTCAGCATCAGAGGGTGGCAGGATGTTGTGCAGTCTGGCTATATTCCTGAGATGGAAATAGGCTACCTTCGTCACCTTGTTGAGGAATCAAGACACACCTCGACTCCGGACTGCCTTAGCAAATTCAAAAGTCTGGTCGTCAAGCATCAATTCGATAGGTTCAGCCTTGGACAATTGGTGCGGCGTTCCGACAAGCAAAGCTTCTGTTTGGTCGCCATTTAGTTTTAGGAAATTTGAATTGAGCCAGGCCTTCACAGTTGACAGTGAGGACGACATGCATAGACCAGACACATTGATGGATGGCTTTGCGTGGATATAGCTGTGGATGTCATCGGCATAGCAATGGTAGCTGCGATTGAGGTTGCGCAGGATATGGCTAAGTTGCTGTATGTAGATGCTGAAGAGGAGTGGGGCCGAGAACTGAACCCTGAGGAACTCCAGACAAAACAGGATGGATCTCTGAGTTGTGTCCTCCGAGGCTGACAAACTGCTTCCCGTCAGAGAAGAGCTCAGCCAATGCAGGGCAGAGCCAACGATCCCTATACCCTCCAATTGCTCAAGTAAGATCGGGTGGTTAACGGTATCAAAGGCAGCGCTCAGGTGCAGGAGGACAAGAATACTTGGCAAGCCTTCATCAGCAGCGACGAGTAGGTCATTAACTACTTTTACCAGAGCAATGTCAGTACTATGGCCGAATCTGTACCCAGGCTGGAAGGCATCGAGGAGGTCATTATTGAGAACGTGTTTCTGGAGTTGCGCGGCTACTGCACATTCAAGGACCTTAGAGATGAATGGTAGATTTGAGATGGGGCGATAATTATCAGGGATGTTGCAATCGAGGCCAGGCTTTTTTAAGCAGAGGGGTAACTGCGATACATTTGAATAGTGGGAAAACGATGCCAGAGCAAAGTGAGTTATTAAAGAGATGAGTGACAAAAGTAGCAAGGGATTTGAAATTTGCCCGGATGATTTTGAATGGGGACAGTGTTAAGCACGACGCAAGCGAGGTACTGCGGCTAGCCGTGCAACACCCAACGTCCCTTTGACTCATCCAAGTTCACTCTCCTCGCCGGCATATATCACTGCTATAGTAGTCCCACAACAGCTCCCCCCATCCCCCATCCCCACCCGAGAGAAACTAGAGCTGGACCTGGTCTGTGTACAGTACGCTATCTCTCGGATGTCATTGCTTTCACCTTGATAAGACGGAGCCACCTCATCGTACCCTAAGTCATCTTGCCACGTTCAATATTCAAGTGTCTGTGGCAAATGCAGCCTCGGTCGCTCGATGCTGCACGGTCAATTTATATTAACATCTTTGCAAGCGTGTGTCCTGCTCCTTGACGATTATCACGATGCGCGTGTGTAGCGGAGCCACTGAGCCACGGTAATGCAATAAATGCTTCAAATGTATCTCGTAATGTCGGTACGAATCAAAATATGCAGTCATACAGAGCCGCCCGTATAAAACCAACGGTTAAGCAGAGAAACCCGAACCAAAGTAAACCCAAAGACTGCACTAATGTTAAGCGACTTAGCCACCACAGGGCTACGATTACTGCTCTTGCTCCTGTACAAATGTAATTAACTTTCCATAGGATTTAATGTATGAATGTAAATGTTGGGCTGCGCGGTGGCCCAGTGGTTAGCGCTGTCGCCTCACAGCAAGAAGGTCCCGGGTTCGAGTCTCTCGGCTTGGGTGCCTTTCTGTGTGGAGTTTGCATGCTCTCCCCGTGTCCGCGTGGGTTTTCGCCGGGCACTCCGGTTTCCTCCCAAAGTCCAAAAAGCATGCTGCTACATAGGTTGGTTGGCTCGCAGGCTAAATTGCCCCGCAGTGCCCGGCGATGGACTGGCGTCCCGTCGTCGGGTGTATTCCTGCCTTACGCCCTGTGTTTCCGTCCGGGATAGGCTCCGGCTCACCGTGACCCTATATAGGATTAAGCGGTTTCAGATAATGGGGGGGTGAGAGAGGTTTCAGACAATGAGATGAGATGACATGTAAATGTTAAAACCTCAGGGATAAACCTACCATCATCAGTCAATACAAATAAAAACACACGGACAAAATCACCGGAATGCACCTGAACTCGTCTCGTCTCTGAAGCCGAGCAGCGTTAAACCTGCACATCAGTTGAATGAGTGACAACCAGAGCTTTCCATGCGTTAGAGATATAGGGCTGCTGCCTGGTGGCCAGATGGCAGTTCTGGATGTCGCCCTATTTATTGGTGGGTTTTCTGTGGATTCCATCGAAATGAAGCAAACACATATATTAACGCTATTTGTCTCATCTCATCTCATTGTCAGAAACCGCTTAGTCCTGTACAGGGTTGCGGTGAGCCGGAGCCTATCCCGGCAGACACAGGGCGCAAGGCAGGGGTATACCTACGATGGGACGCCAGTCCATCACCGGGCACTGAGGGCAGTTTGGTCCGCAAGCCAATTAACCTATGCAGCAGCATGTTTTTGGACTATGGGGAGAAACCGGAGTGCCCGGCGAAAACCCACGCAGACACGGGGAGAGAACATGCAAACTCCACACAGAAAGGCACCCCAGCCGAGATTCGAACCCGGGACCTTCTTGCTGTGAGGCGACAGCGCTATCCACTGGGCCGCCGTGACGTTCTAATGGCATTTGTCAAATATTCAAATACAGCAGAACCCTAATGAGAACGGATTAATTGGCTCACGCTTTCGTGGGTAAATGGTTTATTATCATAATCGTATGGGCTTTATGTTTCGTGTCTGGTACGTAAAATAATGATTGAAAATGGCAAAAAAGCAAACGACCACGTTACCACGTGCAGTTTAATCACATGGTTATGTCCACCACATAGCTGAACACACCGCACGATTGTGCGGACTTGGTACGTAGGGCCTGTCTGCGTGATGTGATGTGTCTTGAGAACATTTGACAATAAAATCCCATGACCGCTGCGTGCCGATTGTGAAGGCGATCGATTGTGAAGGCCTTGCAAATGCACCGGGGCCTACGAGCCGGAGAAATCCAGGCACTAGACTCCGAAGAGAGGGGGGGGGAGTGCTGCCCATGGAGCCACGATTCGTTCCGCCTGGACCCATGTGAACCGCACGACGTCACTGACCACAGTGTTGCATCTGTCAGAGCTATTGTTCTGGACGGATAACAACACCCGCCGGAGGTTAGTGGGCTACTTTGGCAGTGCGAAAGCTCTGTCGTGCATGTTGGACCGGGTAGCTTAGCAGTTAGCGGTCAAACACTGAGTTCGTTCACGTAAAGATGACTTGAATTCCCACAGCGAGCCAGGCATTGCCTCTGAGGAATTGCCAACGCACACTGTACTCGTAAGAGAATGCGTGAGACGGTGGCACTTGATGTAAGGTAGCGTTTAAGCAATGCGCTTATATCTACATCCGTTAAGTAGTTGTAATTACATTGCTCTGGTCAACCATTTCATGCGGTTGTGTCGAGTTTTACCGAATTGCCGTTTTCCGTGCATTTTAGCAAAGCGTGTACATAACAGGCATGCGGTGATAGAGTACACATAAATTCCTTTCCAGCAGGTGTGTGTGTAACGTGTTAAAGCAGAGTGGCTCAAGTGTACAGACACATGTGGGCTCGCCCTCAAACGCACATACTAAGCGTGTGCGTTGTGTACACTGGCGATTGGCTCACGGGAAAAGCACCGTTTACACAATGGAAAATAATTCTCATCTCATCTCATTATCTGAAACCGCTTAATCCTATATAGGGTCACGGTGAGCCGGAGCCTATCCCGGAAACACAGTGCGTAAGGCAGGAATACACCCGACGACGGGACGCCAGTCCATCGCCGGGCATTGCGGGACAATTTTAGTCTGCTAGCCAATCAACCTATCCAGGAGCATGTTTTTGGACTGTAGGAGGAAACCGGAGTACCCGGCGACACGGGGAAAGCATGCAAACTCCACACAGAAAGGCACCCGAGCCGAGAGATTCGAACCCGGGACCTTCTTGCTGTGAGGCGTCAGCGCTAACCACTGGGCCACCGCGCCGCCCCGGAAAATAATTGACTTGTCTAAATTTCTGCATCAGACAAGGAGGGAAGGTGGAAGACATCGGCAAGGATTTTCGAAGTACACATCGCTACACGTGTCCATGCAATCGCACAAAACCTCCCATGTGGAATCATAAAATAATTATATCGTGCAGAATATATTGCACAACATTCGGAGTTGATTTTATGCTGTGTCGCTTGCAGTATTGATTAATATGATTTTTTTCTAATGTTAAGCGAATTGGTTTCTTTTTTAACAATTCTGCTTGAGATGAAATTGAAAAATTTGCAGCTTCATTGCATTTGGAACATGACCCATAAACTGAGTGCATAACATAGCAGGTTTGATGCCATATGATCTGGTGCTGAATGGCACATATTACGAGTGCAACTGCGCTGACTCACACAGTGATGTGTGGTGAGCAGGTGTGGGCATTTCTTGGCTGATGCTATTATCTGTGCCTATCTGCGAAAATAACTTCATGTCAACGTGGATACTTGCCTTGCAGATAACCAATTGGACATGAGAAGTGACACATCCGAGTCACTTCTGGTCATCATCATATATTAACTACGGTCCAACCACTGCTGGATGGCAGGCCTCCACAAGCCGCAACTACCTTTCACAACACTGATCTATGTCAATCCAACACCTGCACATTAACCGATTTCATCACCTCATCTGCTCCGTGGAAAAGAAAACTCTCAAGAATAATAGAATTACTACCAATTCTGGGAGCCCACCACATTGTGGGTGTGTGTGAATGTTGCACAGTTCTTCGACAAACCTGGACGATTCCTTGAATCGCAAGGAAAGTGAATCGTCACGGGTGCAACTGAGAAACTTACCCTGATTAAATCTCCCTTCCTGTTGCCATTGAGGTGCCATGTCGTGGCTTATCAGGAGAAGGCAGTACAGCAATTTGAGAAAATCAAAGGAAATGTACACCTGTACGGGGACAGAGTGTTGCCCCTTTACACGTGCGGGTTTTTACTGCGCGCTCTGGTTTCCTCCTACATGTAAACACCCAGAAAGTGTTCGAAACCCATTTAATATTCGTCGAGAATCTCAGATCTTGGAGGGGCGGGGGGGGCGGGGGAGGGCAGGGGGTGAATTGGCAATGGCTGTTGACTTCCCACTTCCCGTTCGTCTGTAGTTCCTTCTCACGTCTCTCACGTTCTCTATCTTCACGAGTGATCAAATCAAATACTGTACGGCGCGTTACATGTTGAAATTGTTTTCCTCATTCGTTTAAAGAAAAATTCCGCAAAACTCTTGCTTAGTGCTGCCGCCTAGAGGCATTGTGTACAAATCGTATAAACGGTCCCAGAGTGACTTGCACCTGACCTAATACATTTAAAACAGCTCACCGGAGAGTGCAGCTCCGTCACAATGTGTCCCTCTACGTACTAATATTAAGTTATTGTTACACGTCACACTCACGCTGCACGCTTAGCTGATTGGATTTGTAAACAATTAAACACGTTATGTGGGGGATAGCTCTGGGATGATCCGTTTGGACCGGGGAATTTTTAGTAAATCTCCACAACGACGCTAATAATAATGGTGTAATGTTGGAAATGGGGTGGGAAGAGTCACTACCCGTGTACTGATGATTAAATAAATTGCCCTCACGGTGGCAATTACTCAGCATTATTTGCAGAGCGATGTGGATTGTAGCAACTGCAGGGCTGATATGAACTCGTTCACAACAATGTCAAACGTACAAACATGCAATGTGATGTACGCGTTGTGAGTTTAAGAATAATTATTACTCACTTCGTTAGTGCATCGTTCACTCCTAATGTACACCATAATTGAAATCAATAGTCATGAATTCGGGATAAATTTTACGCACGCACACTATTTACATAGGGCGGCGCGGTGGCCCAGTGGACAGAAAGGCACCCGAGCCGAGAGATTCGAACCCGGGACCTTCTTGCTGTGAGGCGACAGCGCTAACCACTGGGCCACCCGCCGGGTCGTGCAAATCAATGCTCACACACACAGCCACGTGACTGGTGCTACGTGTACAGCAACATACAGACACCAGCACACACACAGCCACCCACGCTCACATACGCAGGCATACTTTTTATCTGTAATAATGTGGCGGTGAGTAAAACAGAGAAAGCAAACGTTTAGGTTCATAATTGCTTTATTCTCGATGGGAGAATACGCGGCGGGCGATGGACTGTACTATTTATATCGAGATTCGAGTCATGAAGCTGATTCACTTGGGCTATTACATTAAAACTGTGAGCCGCCCCTTTACATCATCAACTGTCAGCTCGCCGAGTTCGCATCATCGAGTGTCTCAAGTGTCCTCGACCCGTCCACTCCCGACCAGTCCCCCAGCGAACCGGCTCAAACCGGTCCACATTCGAAGGTGTGTGACACCACGGCTTCGACTGCGGACTTGTGACGGCTTACAGCGGTAACACCACGGCGAGGATCAGCAGCCACTCCTCCACAGATCAGCCAGCGAGCAGGGACGAGCAGAGACTTCTTGATTTTAGATGCTTTGTTGGAACCAGCAGACACGGGCCCGAGTGTAGCGACATACGACGAGCAGCCTACATCTTGACGATCCTTCTCGTTCCCCCAGGAGATTCTCTCTCTGCCCCCTCCAACCGGTCCTCCCCACATATCCCCGCGACCCCCTTCAGCGCCCCCCAAATGACATCACCCCTCTACCGTAAACACATCACGAGACGTCACGATGCAGCTGAGTCACCATATCACGAGACATCGCGAGACATCTCGAGACGAAAACAGAAAGCCGACGCGTCCCCCCCTGCGCCTATATTCCTTAACTCTACAGGTGTTTACACGCTCGTATCATCCGGCTTATTCTAACCCTTCCTTGAACCTCCTATGACCCCCCCTCTAGTCGACCACCCCATAGCGACAGCACCTTCACCAAGCACACATGACCCACGCTCGCCCAATCCTAATGCAAGACTCTCTCTCTCTCTCTCGGCTCAAACCCTGGATGTGCCAAAGTGCACCCAACCTGGCACGCACGACACCCCACTCAGCCATCCACACCGCCGCAACTCGGCACCACTCATCACGCACACCCCACTCACCCCGTGACATCATGACCCCCCGCATGGCCCGATCGCTAGGTGTGGGTTTCCGGGTGCACCTAGCCTGGCACGGCACGAGGCTTGGCACCACACAATCACAAAAAAAAATAAAAAAGGCCATATGTATGAAAAAATAGACAATGGTCAGAAGTTTGCCTTAATTGGTATAACTGCTCGATGAAACATGATTATAATTAGTTTTTTTAAACATGTACACCACAAAATGCTGTATACAGATTGATTGTATGCCAAAATTACTCATCGTTTCCTTCAGACTTTACGAAATTGTCACCACCAATCTGTCCAATTATCTTGCATAATGGATGCTTTGCATCCATTACGCAGGAAAACCGTGTCGAGATTTCCTTCTCACTCCTCAGTGCGATTGCACCCTCTCACGTTGGAGGCATCGTCATACGTGATGCCGATACTGAGTGATCATTTGGGCCGTGCTATACGGCAAAGAAATTCAGCAAAGAGGATGAAAACAAGCGTGCTGCTATGGGGGTCGCCATCAACAGCCCCTTTGCCCCATGCCGCTACCCACATTGGAGACTCGCGGGGGAGAGGTGGGGTACGCCTCCTTCCACTCTGGCAACCTCCCCCCCCCCCACATACCACCCCCTGAAGGGCCGGGAAGAGTGGGGTAGTGTACGAGGGCCGTGGCGTAATGATAGGGTGTGGAGATGCCCCGCCATCGCAGTGCAACCCACGCTCCACCAGCGCCATTTCCTTTGCTTGCCTAGCGCGCTGGGCCCTATGACTGGGTCCATTACCGCTCTTTGCCCAGTGTGCAACCCGCAAACCAATCAACTGTGTGACCCGCCGCGCTAATCGCCACACCACCGCTGCACACACACATACAGCGAGCTAACTGCTGCACCACCGCTCCACACACACACACACAGCGAGCTAACACCACTACACCACCGCTGCACACACACATACAGCGAGCTAACACCACTACACCGCTGCTCCACACACACACATACAGCGAGCTAACACCACTACACCACCGCTCCACATGCACACACATACAGCAAGCTAACCGCTGCGCCACCGCTCCACACACACATACAGCGAGCTAACACCACTACACCGCCGCTCCACATGCACACACATACAGCGAGCTAACACCGCTACACCACCGCTGCACACACACATACAGCGAGCTTACACCACTACACCACTGCTCCACACACACACATACAGCGAGCTGACATCACTACACCACTGCTCCACACACACACATACAGCGAGCTGACACCACTACACCACCGCTCCACATGCACACACATACAGCAAGCTAACCGCTGCGCCACCGCTCCACACACACATACAGCGAGCTACACCACTGCTCCACACACACACATACAGCGAGCTAACACCACTACACCGCTGCTCCACACACACACACAGACAGCGAGCTGACACCACTACACCACTGCTCCACACACACACATACAGCAAGCTAACCGCTGCGCCACCGCTCCACACACACACACACAGCAAGCTAACCGCTGCACCACTGCTTCCCACACACACATACAGCGAGCTAACCGCTGCGCCACCGCTCCACACACACACATACAGCGCACTGACCGCTGAGCCACCACTTCCCACAGACTTACCGTGTGACCGACAACATCACTCCCACCGGGCCCTGAGTACCCAATGTGCCAGCGCATGGTCGGGACAGCCACTCCCGTCCTTAAATGAAAACCCTCGTCGCGCAACTCCATTCACGCGCACCTGCGTACACACTCCTGGGTGATGCAATATACATTTTGCGGGGTTTAAGTAAAGTAGAATGTTAAGGGTGTGTCTTGTGTTGCGCTTAGAATCGAAAAGTTACCCAACGAGAAACCGCAGCGTCACCGCATACCTATAGACACACCATTACTCCGACCTCTGACCCGTCGACCACCCACTGACCTCCATCCCGTCCACTTCATCGCCCC
>JAZEWT010000005.1:7509012-7531699 GCA_036362905.1 Mordacia mordax
CACCCGAGCCGAGAGATTCGAACCCGGGACCTTCTTGCTGTGAGGCGACAGCGCTAACCACTGGGCCACCGCGCCGCCCGACAACGTAATGATGAACGTGTAATCGTAATCGTGCGTGCGGGAAATACGCGGGATGAACCCTTGTGATTGACACGTGTACAGTGCTGTAGTACGGTCGCGTACCACTTTTTATCGCTCAACCATGCCTCGTAAACACCGGCGCGGCGAGGTTTATCGTCGTAATTCGCTGCCCATACACACACCCCCGCCCCTGCCCGTGTTCAAGACGTCAATCAAAAGATCGCCTTGATTGACAGCCGCCGTGTTCAGTGCCGCGTTGACTCAACTTGGTGGCGTATCTTTGACACGGCTTCGAATCAACCGGCGCGTCCCCCCCCTCTCCCCCCCGTCCAGTTCGACGTTCACATATATAACATCCACAGAAGCGCTCCGTAAATCGACGTCTTAATTAATTAATTGGTATGCGAATGGTTTTTAATGTGTGTTTTTTTTTTAAAGAACGATTCACGTAACTGAGACACCTAGAGGACAACGAGAGGGTGGTGACTCGTGACACCAGGGCACACGAGTTACTTTACAACTAGAAGAGAGAACGAAAAGGAGACCCGTCTTAAGTTTGGTTTAAAATCGTGTGCTTGACCATTGCAACCGGGAGAAATCGCGACCGCGTGCCGAGAGCGATGGATAAGATGTGTACGAACGCACGCGTTCACCCTGACAAAGGAATTGGACGAACGCTGGGCAGTTGCGTGTGTTTGTTAAAGATGGCAGGTGATTGTGGCAGTGACGTTTGAGTCAACATTTTTTAACGGACGGCAACGTGAAACAGATTGGCCATGCGTAGACATCTAGTGTCTTGCTTGTATTGCTGTTAATATAGTGTCGATATTTCCCAAGCACAGAGGTCATCTGTAAAATATCGTGCGTAAAATATTGTTTAACGGCATAGTTAAATGTTTGTATGGCTATTTCATGAATTTTTAAATGGTTCAGGTATGCACGGAGGCGCAGTTGGTTGCGTTGTCGACTCACAGCAAGGAGATTCCCCGAGTTCGATTCCCGGCTTGGGTGCATTTCTGTATGCAGTTTGCGTGTTCTCTCCCCGTGTCCGCGTGGGTTTTCGCCGGGCACTCCCCTTTCCTATCACTTTCCAACGACACGGTGCTGCCTAGGTTAATTGACCTGATGAATAAATGCCCATCAGAGTGTGTGTGGGGGCCATATGTGGAGACAGGGGTTAGTTGTGCGAAATTGGTCAGATGTGACTTGAGCCACACCAGCCACGCAATAAAACACATTGCCCCAATTATCTGTGAAGGCTATCAGTGGGATCTTTGTTTAGTGTACGTAGGGGACCTCTTTAAATGCTTTTGAGGAGTATTTTCATGACATTGAGTGAAACCAGAAGGCTGAAAGGGGAATCCAGCCAAAGTTAGATAACAAGTGTGATGACCGTATAATAAAAAAGCTAATTAAAATAAGATAAGAAAACCAGGTGCAGCCAGAGTTATGTGTGGGGGGGGGGTCCAGCCAAGGATAAATAAACAACTGAGAGAGTGCGGTGGGAGACTAATAAAAATAATTGCAAAGCGGAACTCAACCAGATAAGGACATGAAGAATGTGGAGTTAAAGTTTTTTAGTTAGAGAGGTTATGAGTTCACGAGGGGGGGGGAGGACGCCCCCCTGCGGAAAACTGAATAAAGGGCGCCCTTCGCGGAGCGGAGAGGGACTCACTCACTGATTCCTTCGAGCACGCAAGCGACTCTGACAGGCAGGTAACTGGAAGACACCAGTCTGCCGGGAGAAACATGGGTGCTGGAGTGAGTCCCAAAGCCTGCTGCTGGAGAGTTTGAGTCACGTTTTTTCTAGCCGCTGACAGCCTATGTTGCTCCGTACTTGTATGGGAGAATTATATCCATCGTACGTTTCCTTGTTGCTGTGAAATAAACCTATCATAGAGTTGCAAAGTCGTGGTGTGAGCTCTGTGGGAAGGTCGGCCATTCACGTCACAAGAAGATCCGAGGTGTCGAGGTTTTTTTTAATCCGACACACTCCGTTTTTCTATCACTTTCCAACGACACGGTGCTGCCTGGGTTAATTGACCTGATGAATAAATGCCTATCAGAGTGTGCCCTGCGATGTACTGGCGTCAAATCTTGGGTATTCCTCCGTCTTGCGCCCTTTGTCGGCCGGGATAGGCTCCCCTCCCCCCCGGCGCGATCCTGCACGGAGTAAGCGGTTGTTGATAATGCATTAATGAAGTTATGCAACCACGTATAAGTTGTAAACCAGCAAGTGAACTATACATTTGCTATCTTAAAAATGTAATTTATTAAACTAGGTGTATACACTTAACAAGTGTGTGGAGAAAGTTAAGTTGTTGTGGTTGCCGTGTTCTATTGCGTACGCTTTGTATGAAGTGCGTAGCAATTTATGCAGTTTCTTCGGTAGCTGATGATGAGTGAATGTTTTAATGTGAAAAAACAGGGAAGGATAAAAAAGTATTGTTTCTGTTTGTCGGATGCGAAGATGCCACAGTCTGTCGCTCTGATCGGAACATGCTGCGATGACGCCGGTGAGCCGCAGATGCCGTCACCACTCAGGTCCTCGGCTCGTCGAGCTACTGCACCACAGACCACCAAGGGTCTGCAAGAGCCCAAGTATTTCTCTCCCAAGCTCTCCTCTCTGCCCACCGAAAATGTAAGCCCTAATTTACTCGGTGCCAAATGTCCAATCACCAAGCTGCCGTTTACTGAACCCAGTGGCATCCAATCCGACAGCCTGTGTGATGGACAAGAAGTGCCAGTGGCAGCAGCAGGAAGGCCCAAAAAGATCACCCGCTGGCTCTCTCCAGTTCTGCACAAGCTTCATTTGAATACAGGTACTCAACACTTTCCCTGTCGTATTCTTGAAATGTGATGTGCAAGCTGTGATGAACGTGTAACAGTAATGGAATTATACTAATTTCGCTCTTTTCATGTGGCTTAAAGTTATTTTAACTTATCATAATGAAATGTAAACAGCACACCTGCATAAAGACATGCAGCATTTTTTGCCATGTTTGTCAGTTTTAACTTTCATTTTTCTTACAGCTATGCAATGAATGTCTCAACGATAATTTATAGAAGTTGAGCTAATCTACAATTCACAATGGTGGGTTTTGTAAGGGGGCATCCAGAGAAAATTTTAAGAGCAAAATGCGTTAAGATAATTAACAGTGTCTGATGCTAATTAATAATGTCGTGATAGTCGAACAATTGTAGAATATCCTTTACTTCGTCGAAGCATAACTCATTTTTGCTAAACAATGTTTGCGTGCATAAAAAAAGACAATTTTGATCTTCTTGGTGATGAAACAATCTATGGTCTGAAATGTAAATTTGAGCCTATAATAACAAATTGAACAAGTTGAGGTATTTATCTTACTCAACTTGTTCAATTTGTTGGTTATCTAGTGTCTATAACTGAAGTAGAGATTTGAATGTTATTTTTTTTAGTTGAAGAAAAAAACATACATACATTTTCAGGATTTTGAAGTCGTCCTTGTAGCTTACGAAATACATCTTCTGGGGAATTTCCAGCCCACTATCAGATGAGTGTCGTCTGCAAATACCTGGTAACGTAGAGAGTGGTAATTGAAGCTTCAGAGTCTATTTAAAATAATATTGTGGTGTGCATCATCAAAGGCATTTGACAGGTCTAAATATAGTATGACACAGCTTTGTTTTTTTTATTACTAAAAACACATTTTAGACAGTCTAGTACTATTGAGGTTGTACAACCCTTTTCACTTTTTATGAAAGCCGGATTGTTTTGAATGTAGCTATTAACTGAAAAAAAAAATAGTAATCTGACTTGAAAGATTTTTTTCAAAGGTTTTAACCATGGGAGATAGTATAGAAATTTACCGTGGCTGAATAGAGATTAGTTTAATGGCCTTAAATTGATCAACTAGAATAAATGCAGGAAGGTTGTCAGCCCCAATCTAGAAAGTGGCCTTAAAAGAGGCAGGACATCTAGATGTGTGATTGGCTCAAAATTTTATTCTTCCGGTGGTATATCAGTTTTGTCACAAACAGTTTGACTGGTCTGGGATGTATTTATTGAGCTTGAAGTAGTCACCAAAATTATGCACATTTTCAAATACGTGACCAGCTGTAGAGAAGTGAAAGTTAAGGCCGTTTATAATATGTAAGCAATCTGAGGATTTTCCCATTTACCAAAAGATTTGCTGTTAAATTGTTCGAATGAGGTTTCTTTTACAGTTCTTTGAAAGCAGACCAAAGTTACATTGGGTTTCATGTGAATCGGAAGTCAACTCATTTAGAATCATTTGTCATATCACGATTACATAAGATTGTACAGTATAGTCTAATAAGTTTTTGTCAATGTCACTCTTCCTTGCTGATTTCCATACTGTGTCTCTGGTCCTCATGAGGATAACACTTTGTGGATGAAACGAAGGAGGGTGGTTTCCATAAATGTAAAATGTAATCAATGGAGCGTGTTTTTAAATAAATGGAGGATTTTTTTTCCAAAATATGTACAGGCTGTGTCTAAATGTGGAATTTTTCACACTGTTTCCCAGTCCGTATGAAATACATTATCTGTATGGTACATGATAACTTTGGTAACTTTCAATTTTCCTAATGATACGTGAGTTAAACCTTAATTAATATATTCCTTCAATATACTGTCCTCTTATTTTCATTGTGTTTCATTGTTGCAGTGAATGCAGGTAAATGTCTGAACAAGGGCTCCTCAGGAGATGAGCCATCCTCTGACAAACTATGGCAGGGTTTGAGCACAAACAAGGCCAGTTTCAAATCGGAGGAGCATGGCATGACGTACAACTCTCAGAGCACCGAAGCTGACAAGGACCCAGCGTTAGAGAGCCTCATGACGTCTCTCCAACATGCCAACCTTCGCTCGATCATCAGCCCCGAATCATTTATTAAACTTCCGACCGTGTGCCAACAGCATCTTCTGTCTCTGCTGCCAGAATCAGACCGGCAGGTGTGTCCAGTATTATATCTAATTAAACCAGTGTAAGAAAAGTTACATTTGGTCATTTGCTTAAAAATAATATATTCCTACATTTTTGCTATTTATTAGTAGAATAAAATACCATCTCCACTTACATGAAAGGATATTTTTAGTCTGATCTTAGGGTAATCTTGAGAGAGGAAATATTTCCAAATATGATATGTCTCAAGGGCGGCGCGGTGGCCCAGTGGTTAGCGCTGTCGCCTCACAGCAAGAAGGTCCCGGGTTCGAATCTCTCGGCTCGGGTGCCTTTCTGTGTGGAGTTTGCATGCTCTCCCCATGTCCGCGTGGGTTTTCCCCGGGCACTCCGGTTTCCTCCCACAGTCCAAAAAGCATGCTGCTACATAGGTTAATTGGCTCGCAGGCAAAATTGCCCCGCAGTGCCCGGCGATGGACTGGCGTCCCATCGTCGGTATATCCTTGCCTTGCGCCCTGTGTCTGCCGGGATAGGCTCCGGCTTCACCGTGAGCCTGTATAGGACTAAGCGGTTTCAGACAATGAGATGAGATGAGATATGCCTCAATTGGTCTCACACTGTGTTATAAAAATTGAGGCCAAGATTTTCGGTTTAAAATGATTGTCTCAAGCGTATACTACTCAGGGGTACCATATTGTGCACACGCATCTTGGCTAATATTGGAAAATGTAGATATATTTAATTTTACAAGGTATAAAACCGTGATAACTGTAAAATACATTATGTTGGGGAAAACTATTTCATTTAATTTGTGCCATTGATAGGTTATTTAATAACATTGCAATACGTATATTTTCTGGGTTTTAAGTGTTCATATAAATATGTTTCTATATTTTTCATTATGCAGATTAACTTGATACGCTGTATATATGTGAAATTGAGCCCAAAAAGAATCTGATGTAATGTGAAATTCAAAGTAGTGTCAAGTGAAATTGCTTAAGTTTTGTGTCCTTTTATTTGCAATGTACATTTTTGTGGCCATTAATTTTGTATGTCCAGTGCAAATCTGCATGGCATTGCCATTTGACTTTAAAGGATGTTTAATCTTGGTCTTTTATGCAATACGATTGCAAAGCAAAGGTTAGCCCCTAAAATCCAAAACTGCCACAGCGGTAAGCACAAGTGTATATGTTGTAAACCGTAGAGCGTGCCTTTTGTTCGTTCACACGATCGCCTCTCGATCGAATTAATGGTAGCTGAGGAAGTAAGTCACACAGCAGCACTCACCGATGCAACACTAATCAATAATCCACACGCTATGGCTGCAGGCCGTTGGTTTATGCACGCCTCGCACCGCCAGTTTGTTTCACAGCTTGTAACTTGTTTTTGCTCCCTTCGACAGCTTGGGGATGATGGGAGTTTCCAGCTCTGCAGCTCTGCTCTGTGCAATGAGTTTCTCTCATATGCAACGCTGGACTTACAAGAACGCCTGGCAGAGGGTAAGAAAACAGTGAAGTCGAATGTGAGAGTACGAGGACAACACCTCATTTCAATATTCAATGATTGGTTTATTGTGTAGTACATTCAGCTATTGTTTTGGTACAATGCCACTGTTTCTGTACTATCTGGAATGTTATAGTTTCCACCTAACTGGGTATTGTCTATAGGTTGTGCAGTGTATTTGACATTCAGACTTGGTGTTTTTGTAACGTACATTTGTGTTGGTATGGAATTCAGGCGATACCTTGTAACTCTTGGTCCATTAGGGGTTTTTTTGTATGTAAGATGTTTTCTATATTTTTCACTTATTAAGCATATATCTCTATGTAAATATATCTATCTCAGTTCCAGCTAACTTCATGACCTCAATGAATTATTATTGTGTTTTTGTATGTCATCTTGAATGAGTTTTATTCATTACTATGTGAGAATCTTGTGACAAAAATCTCCATTGCAAGCTAATCATTGGGTGCAAATAAAACACTCCAAATTTCTAATTGTTTTTTTCTCTCAAGATAAATGGGCATTTTAAATGTATATTGTCTTTCATTTCGTAATATAAAAATGTCCTTTTCTTTTCAACATTCATATAACTGCTGCATTTTATCACATGTTACCGGTTTACAGGAGAAGACTCGGAGGTGCAGCAGTACATTAGAAAGGAACTGGCAAAGGTGCCCTTGTCTGCAGATAAGCCACGTGTTCAAGACTTGCTGCATCGCAAGTGGGTTTATTTCAGTAATAAAAAACCACGGTGCCTTTTTGGTTGCACGTATCCCTGGTGGTCAGTGAATAGATGAGTAATGTTCTGCATTCATCGATTTGTAGATCAGAACTTGTTTTTAATGACACACATCATAGCGTTGTGGTTTCTATTATAGCCGACCATCTTTTATTGGAATTGAGAAAATGTTTATCAAACAAATACGTTATTTCTAAATATCATTATATCAGTAAGGTTAATTTGTAGTTGTGGGGTACGCACTGTTGAGCAATGCTTAACAACGTTGTGGAAAATCTGAGTAATCTTAAGAAGAAAGGGGGGGCACGAGTACGTCCATAGATTTGTGAGCTATTTGTACTAGTCAAAGATAATTTCACAAGAAAAAGTATCTTAATTTAAACTGGTATGGGTGAAAATGACCTTCAGCTTTTGTTCTGGTGTGTTTTACAGCATTGGGAATATGCTCTCTGCCTCTTGGTATAAAGCAGGCACAAACAGTGCCCAATCATTCGTTAAAGACGGGCAGCAGCAGGTCCACAGGAGCCAGCACACCCAAACGGTGTCGGGAAATTATAAGGATTTAATGATGATCCTACCACCTTGCACTGTGAGACTGGAAAATTGTTTGCCAAAGAAAGTGGTGGGCAGTGGCAATATGAGGAAGGAAATACAGCCATTAAGAAATGGATGCCTCCAGAAAAGGTCAAAAAATCTTGAAGGCAATAAGGTGGCACGACTTGAGAAGAGGATGCACATCGACAAATCTCATGCCATAGGTGGTCTCCATATTCCTCGAAAGGTTACTTACAGGTTTGCAGAATTTAAGGACTTGAGAAAGAATCTGGAGGATATCCCTTCAAGAATAAATAAAATGTCAAAAACTCAATGCAAGCCTGCGGAATATTTGACAAATAAAGCGTTAAAGACAGCTGTCAACGGTATGTGTAAGAAGGGAAGTTTCAGCAAGGCAACACCCTCTTACCTAGTGAAGTGGCAGCGACCTGCAAAGTTTTGCCGTAAGCGACGAAAAATAGATTCCTGTCCGTCTGTGAGCGGAAATGAACCCAAACTATCTGTTAAAATGACATCTGTCAAGGTAAGGAAGCATGTGGTAGCTTGTGTGACCAGTATATATGTTGAGATTGAAAAAAGTATTGCTTCTATATTTCGTGATTTACCCAGCACTTAAATTTATGTTCACAAGTTCTTTAATATTGTTTGCTGTAGTATTGATTGTTTCGTTTTTATATGTCAGAACGTCTTGTTCAATTTTTCATTAGGTGTTTGTTGTAATTTAGGTTTACTGTTGTTTTATGCAGTCAATGCGAAAAATTACGCTATGGGTACTTTTTTGCCAGTATACATATATAAGATTACAACAGGTTTTACCGTATCTGGCGATTATGCAGGTGTTAAGATCTTAACACCTGCATAATTGCCAGGAAATTATGCAGGTGTTAAGATCCCAAACACCAAAATACACATTTTACAATGCGTCCAGTTTGCAAAAGCCACACATACTAGTGGCAAAGTATGCAAACAGGTAGCTTTGAGAACCTATGCATTGTCCTTCAACTGACCAACCTTCACCTGGCAGTGGCTTCCTTTTGAGCCTATTTGCCGGTGTCAGCCGTTGTCAAAAGGCAGTCAGCTCAGAACAACGCAGTATCAATGCTTTATAGCTTAGGTGGAGCTGTTAACGCTATGGGTACTTTTTTGCCAGTATACATATCTATCTGGCAATTATGCAGATACGGTAAAACCTGTTGTAATGGCAATTATGCAGATACGTAAAACCTGTTGTAATCTTATATACGAAAAAATACGTTTCCAAAAACTAAACTTTTATACTGCACACTATTAATATGGTAACGCATACACGAATGTGCTCTGTGTTTTCAGGTTACACTTGTTCGCCTCCCCATTCAAGTTGGCTCTGCAGTAACCGCAAGTTCCAACGTGGACATGTTATCAAATGCCGGAGCAATTGAAGGACTTTTTAACCACGATAAACAGAATACTCAGTCTAAAGCAAAGCTTCACTTGAAATGGCAAAAACACGGCAGGCGGCAATGTATAAAAGTCACACACAATCAACGGAATGCATGCACATCAGCAATTCATGCAGGTGCAATATTGTCAAAAGATGTATCGGAAGATGGACGTATCGTGGATAAAGAACGTCTGAATGAGCATTTAACATTTCCGAAGACTGCTCTTGAGCTATTAGTGTGCAACGGAACCGCAGAAAAGGATTTTGATGTTGAAAGCCAAACGAAATGCACATACAGCAATGTAGAACAAAGGGTTCAATTGTGCAGTGAGCCCACGGCCCTGGCCACACTCTCAGAGAATTCTGCCTTGACACCAAAGCAAGCAGCAGAGTCTGCTCTCTCGCCGCCTCGCTGGAAGAGGAACTCCATCGATTGGATGTGTTTGTCTGCAACCACACGCAAGCGTTTGTTCCCAAATTGCCCCCCGCTGGGAGATGAGCCAGAGCTCCCTCAGAGCAGCCTCCTGCCTCTACCTCACGCCGGGCTCGCCCTTTTCATGGTACAAGTGCCAATGTAGTAATCGGTTCTTGAGAATCACGTAATTTTATATTACAATGCTTATTTTGAAATGCCTTTAAAAAGTATGCAACATGTATTTTCATACTAATAATGGTCTTGTTTTTTTTTTTCCATTTGCAGCCTCAAGGTGCTTCCAGTGCACGCACTGTGGCTGTTCCAGCATATGCTGTGTCTGAAAAAATGCATCTCACTAATGCTGGCCTGTCAGCCTCTGGCACATCTGCACTTGTTGCGAATTCGTGCTGTGAGAATATTCCTTTCCATTTACCATCTACTTTGCCACCACCTCTCAGTTGTTTACAGCACAGCCACCGAGCCAGTCGTAAGAATTTGAAGGGGACCAGATAGTTTTGCGGGAGATTGCGAAATCGCCAGCGCCGGCAAGAAGCCATGCAAACGAGTCGGCGAAGTGGATGCAATGATTGTCTGCATGCCTGGTGGAAGCCGACACACCTGCAGAATATGCCCTCCTAGCACGCTCTTGCTCATGCCCCCAGCCTTTACTAACATACAGTAATGTGCTGGCCGTGTGACCTGGTACCGCTTTGGAACTTCTGCATGTTGTTCTAGAACGCCTGGCCACAAATAATCTTCTGGAATTTGCTTAACTTGGCTGGTATTGCCCCAGGGGCGTGAAAGAGAGTGTGGCTTCTGTAGATATGTTTGAGGTGCCTTCTCAGAAGAGATTTAAGGAATCTCTGCTTTTTTAAAGGTCTGCTTTTGGTCTGACATGAATCAAATTTGAGAAATTAGACAAAGCACTTAAAGTCCTCGCTTCATTTTAAATACATTCTTCTGTGAACACATTTTTAGTCTTTTTATACAAATCCCAAAACGAGATGAAGCATACAATTCATAAATCTAAAGAGTAGTTTTCTCACTATCTCTGACAATAGCCTATGGAAATAATTCGTCACAGGACTTCTGATAAATAGGTTGTGTGGCCTTTGTAACCTTTACACAGTAGGACAGGAACTTTTAGCTTTATATGGTAGGTTAAGAACTCTGCTTATGATATTCACATGACTGTGAAACCGATTTAATGTATTTAATAATCTGGGATTTATGGGTAGCCAATTGGTGGCTGAGCTGAAATCCCTTAACCTCTTCACGGGGCCAGCTTAGTATTCTGTTCTGGCCACTTGGCACCTTATTTACATATGTTTTAACAAGTTGACATTTTTGTAAAAAGTTACATTGTGTTTAAAGTACATTGGCCTTCAACTTATTAAAACACTTCAGAGTCAAGTATTATATTAATCGTCTTAATTGTGTGATTCAAAGCTGCTCTTTCGAGATAGCCATATTGAGCATTTATCCACCTTCACAATGTTTCACCTCCAATGTTGGTGGTATTGTTAGCCTTATGCAATTATTATATCGAGGTGTAAAAGCCCAGAGTATTTTCTGAAAAGTAAAATTGTTAACGTTTTGCTAAATGAATGTTAAGTCATATGCTTTCGTTGGTAATGAGTGCAGAGTGCATGAGTGTGGAAACTGGTGCAGTGTTATGGCAGCTGAAACTGGATTGGTCACTTGTCCGTGTTTGCAGTCTACGTAGGAGAGATTGCCAGTAAGTATAATTAACGCACAGGAAAATAATCTTTGGTCATTAAGCTGACCTATCAAGGAGGGGGGGGGGGTCAAAGAGGTTTATGATTGAAGGAAAATGTGATGGAAGGTAAATTGATAACTTCAGTGTCAGTTTAATCTTATCTAAACTCAACAGTGCCTATGACCAAAACTGGAGTTGAACCCGGATCCCACTAAATTCCAAAAACGTAGCAGGGTTGAGCCTGGATAGTGCACTGAATGTTATCCACCATATGCAACAGGTGTTGAACATAGACACGAATCTAGTGCGTAAATAGGATGTGATGGGGTTCAGGCTGAACAGCAGAGGGCAGAGATGCAAAATCCATTGGTCTGTCCTGTGTTCTTCGACCGCAATCCGTATTGACTCAGCTTGGCGAAGTCTGTTCAAATCACAGTCACGACCCCACATTTGCCTTCGACCCCACACGTGCAGAAGCTGTTATCGGGCAGATTTCTGCTGTTTGTGTTCTACATATACAACATTTATTACCTAAGATGCTGCCTTTGATACCTACGCCTCAGGATGTCATTTGAGACGTATGCACACAGTTTTTTTTCTCCATTAAATGTATGTGTGTACCTTGAACTTTTCTCAACATCCCAAGCTATATGCACTTATCAATAACATTCTGATTAGAGTAGATTTATTTAATATTGGACGTTTTTGCCCAACATTGTATCCTTATATTGTTGATTATACTTGTGCTCTGCAAACGCTATATTTTATTTAAAACGCATTGAATATTTAAGATTCTTACGTGAACAGAGCTGTCACGTTGTGAATGTTAACGCTGGACAATTCAGAGGTTGCCGGCTCGACTCTACCTATCGACACCGCGGCTGGAATGATAAAACGATTTTCAAATCCTACTGCCTCATTCCCACCAAGTAGTGTGAGGCACAGCGCAGTCACTTGGCATGCCACGTGTGGCGGGTGAAGTGTGCGCGTATGTGCCCACCTCTTTCAATGTTTGGTCAACGTGGAAGAGAAGACCAAATACCTTGACCGGACGTGGTGTGAGTAAACGATCGACCTTTGGAGTTTCCTCTGGCAGTAATGCTGTGAATTTCAAAAGGTGGCGCTCTTTCAGCCGTTGACGCATCATTTCGGGCTGCATGGCAAGACGAAGAGAAGCCCAGCAGAGAGAGCAATCAGTGGCATTGAGGTTGCACATGCGATTGTGATGTTGCTATTCGAGGTCGCATCTCAGTATGGGTTTTTTTGACACTTTGAATTTCAATTTGCAACGTATCAATGTTATTTTCACGTCCGATTTGCATTCGCTAGATTCCCCTGGGTTGTGGGGTGGATGGAACTCGGTGTGCGGCACCTCTGTGCATTGTGTTCACCCGGCTCCGTACCGTGCCCTCCTGTGAACGCACGCTCGTTACAATCAGTGCTGAAAACTGGCCGTCCTGCCACACTGCACGAAACCTTTGGCAAACGTAATCTGGAAGTTGTTGCGATGCATTTCCTGAGCAAACCAAGTCTCGCAGATGCAGCGCTTTTCAGCGAGTGTTTTTATTGATTTCTGTGTGTGTCTATAACGGGACCATATAAACCTGTGCAACTTGTATCCGGACTGGAGAATTGTATTATGAGTGTGATAAATAAAATTCAACAGATTTTAAGGCAATAACCACTGACTAATCTCAAGGATAAGTTAAACGTATTGATGTATATGGAGATAATGCCACCCAGTAACTCGGCGGATAACGCTCATTTTACAATGTGTTATAAATCCAGCACGTACGGATGGTAATGGAGAGATTGCTATGTCACAAGGTCGGTCATGTTTTCACATTCATTAAAGCATGTTTACACGTGAAGCATTTTCTTTATTCGTGTGGAAGCTTCAGTGCACTCCATTTACTAAAGTCTTTAAAAATAAATGTATTTGTGTATGGTTTCTATCGAAATAACTTGATCACATCTCCATCTAAGTCCTAATAATAGATATAGGGATCGTGATGAAACAAATAGCATACATAAAATATTTTTCATTGGACAAAATGACGCAACATTCTTTGTTGGAAAAAGTGTTTGAAGATTTATATTGAGTAACTGGTGGCATCCCCTTTGAGCAGCAATGATTTAAGCAAAACGTTTTCTATAACTTGATCATTTTTGCACATCGGCTTGGACGAATGTTGGCCCATTCATGACAGAACTGCTTCAACTCAAGAGATAGTTCTGTGCATTCAGTTCGTGCATTCTTGCATGCACTCTGCAGCTTCTTCCGTAACACTGCGATTGGGTTACGTTCTGGAATTTAACTTGGCCATTGCAAAATGCAAAATCGCTTCTGCTTCAGCCATTCTTTTGTAGGCTTTTTAATTGCATGTTTAGGATTGTCTCGCTGCATGACCCACGTCCTGCTCTGACGTTCTGTAGAATGTGCTGCTACAATCCAGAATGCATGGTTTCATCAACAGTGGAGGCAGTAGAGCAACCCCAAACCATGAGATTCCCAAGATACTGCCACCACCATGATCCTCCTACCACTATGCAGTTGGGTTGAGGTTATGTTCTTATGTTGGAATGCATTGTGGCTTTCGCCACACATACGTTTCTCATTTAAACGACAAACTTCCACTTTCTACTCTACCGTCGACAGGACATTTTGCCTGACAATGAATTGGTGGAGTCCAACGTCTTTGAAACCCTTGCCAGTGACACGCTGGTGCAAGATGATCCCGGGTTCATTTCCTGGCTTGGGGTCCCTTTGTGGAGTGTGCGTGTTCTCTCCGTGTCCACGTGAGTTTTACCAAGGTACTCTGTTTTCCTCCCATCGTCCAAAGACACGGTGCTGCCTATATTGTCCTGCTGAGTAAATGGCGTCATATCCTGGGTATAGCCCAGCCTTGCGCCCAATGCTGGAATAGGCTCCAGCCTACCCACGGCCCTGTACAGTAGTAATAATATTTGCATTTCTGGAGCGCTTTTCACCCAAGGGTAACAAAGCGCTGCACAGAGCTGCGGAGAGAACGGCATGTCAACGACATAACGGCAAATCAGCAACAAGTTTTTTTTTTTGGGGGGGGAGGTTGCAAATCCGAGCTGTGGAGAGAACCGCATGCAGGCAACAGCATCAGGACAGTTCAACTTAAAGTCAAAAGGCAATACATTATAAGACGTAAAATAAGCGATAAAAATAACTCTTCAACAAACGAGGGAATAAACGTTCCCGAGCAGGCGTAGGTGGGGAGAGAGCCATCATCCTGGCACGATGACATTGAGAGGGCTTGAATGCCTGACAGAATAAGCGACTTTAGACGAAATTTGAAGATACCCATTTATCCAATGGATGGGCGTTCCAGAGTCTTGGAGCAGCGCGCGAGAAGGCTGTCACCATCGAATGGAGTTGCCATTTGGGCACATGCAGCAAGTCCGTATTGGAGGATCGAAGTTGTGTTGAGGGTGCCTGAAGTAGGTCACCGATGTATGTCGGAGCAGCGCCAGTGAGAGCCTTGAAAATGAGAAGGATGATCTTGAATTCAATCCTGTATTTAAACCGGTAACCAGTGGGGACACATCAGTACTGGGGATATGTTATCGTGGATGGGTGTGTGGGAGTGAGGACTCCAGCAGCCGCATTCTGCACACGTTGGAGACGATTGATCAGGTAGGCAGGGGTGCCAGGGAGCAGTGCATTGCAGTAATCGATTCGTGAAGAGATGAAGATGTGTGTTAGCTTCTCAGCATTAGAGGGTGACGGGATGTTGAGCAGTCTGGTTATATTTCCGAGAGGGAAAGAGGCTACCTTCGTCACCTTGTTTATGATATTAAGCGGTTATTGATTCTGAACTGAACCTTTTTGTAATCTCTTTTGATCGGGGCATGACACGCGTCCACAAACCTGTGGGGTGAAGATCAGACTGATGATCAAAGTTTTGTTTTTCACATAGGGCAGGGCCACGCAAACTCACTCCTGATTGTCATTCCATTGATTGAGATAACGGGACTCTACTTGAGAGGCGGCATCCGAGCCGGGAATCGAACTCAGGACCTTCTCGCTGAGAGGCGGCAGCGCTTTGTAACTCTCGGGTGAAAAGCGCTCTATAAATGCAATTATTATTATTACTTACCTCGTAATTGAGCTAACCACCTGAAGGTTCACATACTTTTTCCGACAAATCAATTGAATTGTTGGATCAACTAAATTCCTGGATTGTTATTCTGGATAGATGTCATATTTGATACATTTTGAAATTAAAAGTCTTATCTAATTATTGAGCTCGGTTCATAGCATATATCCGACTTAAGAGCTGAATCATAATTGGCACGTTAACTGCTTGCACATTTGACGGTTTGGTTTTGTTGGGATGTGGAGGTTTTTTAATGACACAGATTTGGTCAGGCCAACCAAATAAGTTAAATATTGATATTTTGTGACCTTGTACAACAATTGATGATGAACATGTATTTGCTTTTTAAACTAGAATGCTCCGTATTGGTCATAAGAATTTTTAGAATTATATTCTACATTTAGGTAGCAGTAACGACCAATAACACTAATATGATGGAATGCAGCACTGCTGGTGTCAAAATCGGTAAATGTCTTTTTACTTGAATTAGGAAATCTTAATGTATAGAATTTTGATGTTCTTGCACAGCGTAAGCAAAAGTGCGTTGTATTAACGCTTAACGTGTTTTGCCAGCAGGCCTGTGATTGAACACCCGTTTGGCTGATGTATGTGCTGTGAAATAAATTACATCCTCTTACATTGTGCGTGCATGAAAATAATCCACGCTTATTAATCATTACCAGTACCCGCCTAATAATGCATAGGGTCGTAATGGGCGCCATAACCTATGCTGCAGAGGGTACAAGGCTATACCCGGTATGGGACGCCAGTTCATCGCAAGCGAGTAATTTGGTCAGGCCAATTACCTTAGCATATCTTTGTATGGTGGGAGGAAATTGGAGTATTGGGTGAAAACCCACGCGGATATGGGGAAAATGCAAACTTCACACAGGCATCTGAGTCTGAATTAAAAGCCAGGCCCTATCTGTGAGGCAAGAGTGCTACTCTGTCGCCCCCCCATCCCCACATTTATTAAACCATATATGCCGTATTAAAAAATCTATGCAGAATGCATACCCTAAAAAGTGAATATATATATGGGAGCCTGGCAGCTTAACTACATGTAAACATCAAACATTGATCTATAGCCACTGTAGCCAGTATACATCCACCGCTGTCTGTGAAATGGTGTTCGACATATGGCCATTACAATATTTAATGTTATATGACAAATATCCTACGATGTATTGGCATCACAGCCTGGGTATAAACCTGCCTTGTGCCCTATGTCTGTCCAGAATGAGCTCCGGCCCCCAGCGACCCTGTACAGGATTAAGCAGGTGCTGATACTAAACCGAACATGACACAACAAAATTGAATGACATGGGTCTTGCATTCAAGCAGCTTGACCTGTTTCTCCATAGCAGAGGATTGCCTTATCACAGCTATGCCTGGTATGCCGGGCAAAAGGAGTTTATTCAAATTTCAATTAGGTTTACACCAAGGAAAAAGCAACCGTGGTACAATGTACAAAATTTGATATTGAACATCTATCAAATGCACTGGTGTCTGTAAGTGAACGACTATGATTGCGTGTGCGCAATACATCCCAGCACAGTTATCAAATATACAAAAAAATCTATCCAACAGCCAATATATCATACACACTAAATGATGTGATTCAAAAGTCATGTAACCTTCATTGAAATACTTAACAAATTGCAGAGAAATGTAACGAAATATCAAAGCAATAGGGCTCTGCAGTAGATAGAGCAATGGAAATATAATTTTTCACTCTTTATAAAACGAATGCACGCACAGTCCATATATAAACAATAAGCGTGTGACGGGGCACATGCTTTGGGTCCAACGCAGTCTAAATAGTAAAACAGTTACCAGGTCTTTACTGAAACACATTGCACAAGAGTAACGTCGATACAAATAAAACCTCGCATTTCCGCAGCTCGTATCCTACGGGAAAATGACGGAGCGCTGTTGTTTGGATTATTTTAAAAAATGTTAAATTAAGGACTCCAGCACTTCAATTGTGGAATTGGTTGCTTCTTTGCAGATTAGAAGTTATTACAATTCAATGTAGTTGAGATGCCATATTATGCCTACCTTGATGACGGTGGTGCTTGGTGTTTTGTGCACTCATCGTGGTAGGTACACCCAGTCCGTGGTTTTAGTCTCTAAAAACCAGACACCCACTCTTTTGCCCATTGAAACGTACATATTTACTCACTTAGTGTTAAACAAAGCTTCCTGCAAAATCTTGTTTGTGCTTTCACGGAAGGCTTAGTTCCATTAACAGTTTGTGTCCTTAAGTTAAATATTGGTCCTCTGGGTAAAAGATGGTCCTCTGTACCTCCGTCAGTACCTGCATCAATATTTCTATTTGGTCATTCCTGGGAGCCCTTGATAGAGATATTGGGCGTTGGTCATTGGCTCATATTACCCTGCATTCTATAAATGCAACTATTATTATTTTGCCAAGCAACGTTACTTGAGCCATTGCCAGTTGTGATGCTGGAGATATTAGCTGCATTTGGTTTAAATTTATGGTTTCGTGTAGCACTGGTGTGGACATACTCTAAATGCCTCTCTGTTTTTGGAGTGATATGGCAGTTTAATGTAGTTACACAACTGATGCGCACTGTTGTTTTTTTTAGAAGCTAACTTTTTCCATCTCAAAATAGAGGATTAAATAAAATAAAAACATCCATAGTAATATATATATATATCAAATATACATAAGGCGATCATGTACAAATGATCACGCATTTAAGGGCATTAAAAGCAATGCAACAGTGCTGCATTGACCGTTAAATAAAACAGTTTGTCTTCTATGCAAAAATGGTAATGCATGCAGGCTGTATTACACTGTTGTACTGCACTGGTGTCAGACCTGTGAGGCTCTGTTGACCCTTTGGGACATATGATACATCCCTGTTTTGGAATATTCAACCATCACAGCTATTTCGTCGCAGCCTGCGCATTGTAGAAAAACTTGCTTCCACTTTTTTTTTACAACGGGTATATTTAAACAATTTTATCATACAAAAGCCAACAATTTCTTTTTTTTTTAAATAAACGTATACATACCAATGGCAGAATGTTAGCCGATATTGTAGCCCATGTTTTTTGTATGTAATCTGTACACACTTGTTGTAAACTTCTAACATTGTAAAGCAGCAACAACTTCCCAAGGGGACATTCTTGTCATACAGCGGAGTCCTATCCGCGTACGCGTTCGGGTTGTGATGGCGCGCACCTGGAACAGCTCCTCATAGAGAACCCAGGGCTCCGTCAGCGGCACGCGCCCAACTCGTCCACCACCGGCGTGCAGCGCTTCATTATCTCCGTCTTGTTCACCCAACTCTTCACCATCACTTAGCTCTCTCCTCTTGTATATTAATTAGCACCTTGCCCTGTTTTTTTCTTGGCGGCACTGCCTTGCTGACGAACGACCCGATGGCATTAAACTACTGTAATATTGCACACGCACGAGTTTGGTTGCATTCAGCTTAAGAGCCCGGCGGATCCACGTGTCGACCTGCAATGGGAGTGTTTTCATTGTGCACTGCGATATAATTCTCTCTTCGTTTGCTGCAACCCCCTTAACCCCTCCGATATATGCATCTCTTGTGGCGGCGTGACAGTGCTGCGTTAAAAAAAAAATATTCACAGTCGTGAAAGTTCGGAGTCCCTTGTTTTTGGAGAGCCTCGCTCCTTCGCGGCAAAGGATAGAAATGCAATTCAGATAAAAACCCTGGCGGATGACGAGGCTGGGCTACTTCGCCGTGGTTTACACACACAGGCATCCTTAAGACGAGTTTTTAATTTGGTGCTTCTTGTAGAATGATTGTCCAACCTATTGCACAGAGGACTGTGTGTTTGATATGCAAATCGATTCAACGCTGCCTCCATTCCCACTCCTGCAGGTATACGGTCCAACCATTCAAAAGTTACACTCAGAGACCTTCCTTGCGGTTTGGCCCAAGCAAAGAGTCCGAAATCCTGTCTGCTTCCAGTCAGTAGTACAGCTAATGAAGTACCGCATCAATATAGGGATGAAGCAGTAGCAAAATATTGTTGAAGATTAGCAAATTCTAAGAAAATAGTGATTGTATTGTGTATTTATCTCTCAGGCAAAATTGTTTTTTTCAGAGTGGTTAATTTTTGTAAACAGTACATTGTCTCCTATCTCAGTGAGTTTCCAAATTTAGCATGGTTGTGATTGTCAAGAAAGATATACAGACGTAACGTTAGCGGCAGAGGGACTAAATATGATGCACGTTCCGCTACTTCTGCGAGCTGCAGGCATTACCGCGATGCTGCGTCACACAGCAGCCCGACACTTGGCATGTAGATTCCACGTTGTCGGTAGTGTTTCTGGCAACTCCAGGCAGTCCTCGGTTCTGTAAAGCACGCTTAATTATGCACGCTTTCCAATGCCACTGTGTGTTTCAAGAGCTGGTTGACCTGACTGGCTGACTCGCTTTGAATGAAATGTATAAATAGGACCCATTTACTGATGATCCATAGAGAATGTTTTCATTTTTTGCATTGATTAATTTAATCACTTTGAACCTTGAAACAAAATTTAAATGTTCAAGTCATTGCGGCCACTTTCTTTAAAGATGTTTTTTTTCTATGCAGCTGTAAACCAACCGTGCACTCACTCTTCAAAATTGAGTTCTAACAATCCATTTTGATCCGGCCGATGAGTTGCATCGGAATTATGACAGAGAAATGGCACAGGGGCTGTGAAGTTGATTTATGGATTGATGGATGAATGTCAACTGAATTTGTAGTCAGGTAGTTGGACGAATTGATTACAGGATTCTGAGATTGATTACTAGGGTGCATCGTTAGTTGTATACCTGACAGATGGGTTGTCATGTGAATCGATTGTTGCTGAACATTAGTTTCATATTAGTGAGGTGAACATTCAACAGCTGCATGGGCACATCGGATAATCAGATGGAGATCTGTACCGAGCATAATCAAGGGACGAAAGAACGTGATAATGATGATGTTTATGATGATGATAATGATCATCATTAACATGATGCCCTATTGTCAGTGTGACTAATTGCCATGCAGTAGCTCACAGCTCTAGCATTGTTGGCACGGGCCCCGGTACAAGAAATTTAATCGGAACCCCCTGCGCAGTGTCCCTCGTCTAGGTGAATTGGCGCTTGGGGCCCTCTGGCCCAAACATGAAGTTTTCAGTTGCACTGTCTGCACACTTCATAGCTACACTGCAGAGACGAGCAGATGGCGGACGCCTGCGCCATCGCAGTAGTGCACGACTGGCTTGATGCTGGTGCCTTACGGCTCGTAGCGCCAGCGCCACCGCCACCGCCGTTCAGTTGTGCTGCAGGATGAGGTTCTCGAGCTCATCGGCCGATCGAAGCAGGAAGGCGGCGGACTCGCGGTACCCCGAGATGAGCTGGCGCACGGCGCCAATCTCTGTGGGACTGAGCTGCGTTGGGCATCCGCCGGCCCCCCCGCCGGCTCCACCGCCGCTCGCCTTGCAGCACGCGCCCCCCGCCCCCCCTCCGCCCTGCGCCTGCCCCGGGCTGGGGCTGCTGCTGCCCGAGCTGCTGTTGCTGCTGCTGTTGCTGCACGTGCTGGGGGGTTTCTTCATGCTCAGGTCGGTGGGGCCTATTTTACAGGAGGCGGCGGTGTGGGAGGGGGGGGCGGCACGCGGCGCATTGTCGAGGGTCTGGTTTTGCTCACGGCTCGCCGACCAGGTGTGGCCCAAAAACGCCCGTGGTAATGGGCCGTCGAGACAGGAGATGCACGTAAGCGACATGAAAGCGAAATACATAGGAGCTAGAGATGAGAGAGCTGTACACAACAGGGGCACGCTATTGATAGGACCTAATGGCATCACGACCCCATGTGATGTCACAACTGTATGATGCCCGCCAGCACACACTTATTTTATTATGCAACTTACCAGAAAATACAGTTAAAGAGAATGGCATTTGTAAAGCACTTGTATACATATTGGGGCATGTAATTGGCACGATATTGGGGTGACGTTTTGAAGGATCTTATTTTTTAACTATTGCACCTCTTTTATAGCCTCCAGTTACACGGCAGACATCGGGTGAATTTATCACGTTGGCCAGTGATTTTAAAAGCATCCATCGATACGCCTTCGTGTCTGACAAATATGCTACCCTGGGCCTGTGCACACGTTTTTGAATGAGTTAAATTTTGTTTGAAGTTTTTTTCTGCATGCACTGTCAGTGTAGTATTCTCATCTCATCTCATTGTCTGAAACCGCTTAGTCCTATACAGGGTCACGGTGAGCCGAAGCCTATTCCGGCAGACACAGGGTGCAAGGCAGGGACATACCCACGATGGGACGCCAGTCCATCGCCGGGCACTGCGAGGCCATTTAGCCTGCGAGCCAATTAACCTATGCAGCGGCATGCTTTTTGGACTGTGGGAGGAAACCGGAGTGCCCGGCGAAAACCCACGCGGACACGGGGAGAGCATGCAAACTCCACACAGAAAGGCACCCGAGCCGAGAGATTCGAACCCGGGACCTTCTTGCTGTGAGGCGACAGCACTAACCACTGGGCCAGCGTGCCGCCCTAGTGTAGTATTATGAAATAATAACATTTCATATGAATGGCATTGCACGTCTGCAAGGCGAGGAGCAACAGCGTACCTTGCACTATCGATCACGCGGTACATGAGCCGTGCCCCATTAGAGCAAAACCGCGGCCAGTGATGCGTCCGCGTAACTATTACCTCGTCGGTAAAATTGCGCGAGTTAATCGCCGACATGTGTTCTCCCGTCGCTCGCGCCGTCGTATCCAGCGGCTGAGTCTGAACGCGCCGGGTTCGAGTCGCGGGAGTTTTACGATGGCGGCGAGCGATAGGGACGCTTTTTTGTGCGCGAGCGCACAGCGGCAGCGCAACGCGCCCGCCGGCCCCCGAGGGGTCGGACGCCCGCACGGTGCCACTGCGTATCCAGCAAGGCTTTACTGAGTCGCAACGCTCTCTTTAATTTGATACTGTCACTCTCTATAGCGAAGGAGAGAGGAGGAATGGTCAACATGGCTATCCTAAAAGAGCACCTCATGAGCGTAGTTGTCACACATCTAGCCATGAAAACTTATATCAACATTGTCAGAATGTTCACCCATCACGATCCAACCTCCCTCCCCCCCATCATATAAATTATTTTCTCATCTCATCTCATTATCTGAAACCGCTTAATCCTATATAGGGTCACGGTGAGCCGGAGCCTA
>JAZEWT010000005.1:7559781-7571309 GCA_036362905.1 Mordacia mordax
AGTGCCCGGCGAAAACCCACGCGGACACGGGGAGAGCATGCAAACTCCACACAGAAATAAGATTACAACAGGTTTTACCGTATCTGGCGATTATGCAGGTGTTAAGATCTTAACACCCAGCACCGGTTCTGGTATCACTCCCCATCGATGTTAGCCATGAACGGACATCAATGCAGGTGTTAAGATCTTAACACCTGCATAATCGCCAGATACGGTAAAACCTGTTGTAATCTTATATATGTATACTGGCAAAAAAGTACCCATAGCGTTAACAGCTCCACACAGAAAGGCACCCGAGCCGAGAGATTCGAACCCGGGACCTTCTTGCTGTGAGGCGACAGCGCTAACCACTGGGCCACCGTGCAGCGACGGATCCTCTCTCTTTGAATCCATCGTTGCCAGGGTTTGCGTGGCGATGACAGAGAGGTTGACACAATGCACTCAAAATCCAGCGACCCGAGTTGGTTGGGCAACAAGGTGGCGAGCGACAACCAAACCGCTCCTGTGCATCCCCTCTGTCGCCCACGGAGAGCGTCGACCAACGCGGTGAAGTATGGTCAAACAATCCCACTGAGCGACGCGGTGTGGGAAAGGCCTTCATCCAGCAGCGGACTGCGGAGAAAAAAAATACCTTGACTGCAGTATCTGACATCTAAAGGATCAATACCCAAACCCACTCCGCCTAAAAGTCTTAACGCTACCCGTTGTTCAAACAAAACGTGTGCACAATCCATTCTGCTGTTATAATGTCTCTCAACTGCACCCACACACACACACTGTGTCAACACACACACACACACAAACACACGGGTGTTCGTACGTGCGAATGCCTTGCGACTGCTGTGCGTGAGAACATACGAGCGCTTTGCAAAACTCGCCAGCGTGCAATTCTGAACAAAGATATTAAAAACGTCGATCGTTAGTTTGTGCGGTATTTTACAGGCGTATATGCGTGACGCGCGTTCGCACGTTTAAAGCACGTTTATATGCAAGGTGTTTTATCTCATCTCTCATCTCATTGTCTGAAACCACTTAGTCCTTTACAGGGTGACGGTGAAGCCGGAGCCTATCCCGGCAGACACAGGGCGTAAGGCAGGAATACACCCGACGACGGGACGCCAGTCCATCGCCGGGCATTGCGGGACAATTTTAGTCTGCGAGCCAATCAACCTATCCAGGAGTATGCTTTTGGACTGTGGGAGGAAACCGGAGTACCCGGAGAAAACCCACGCGGACACGGGGAGAGCATGCAAACTCCACACAGAAAGGCACCCGAGCCGAGAGACTCGAACCCGGGACCTTCTTGCTGTGAGGCGTCAGTGCTAACCACTGGGCCACCGCGCCGCCCTGGATGGAACATGCCGAATGATAATATTATTTACAATTAAGAACTGAGAAATTGAAAGATGACAGTGAAACAATATATATCCCGAGAGAGCAGTTCTTCGAAGCAATCATCAATATATAACAGAATATATATAAGAATAATTATAAAAAAACGTCCAGCTTCTGGCAAAGCCACTGCCAGAAAAAGGACTTCACATTCTATGCCAGCAGTGAGGGTTGTTTGTCCATACTTCACCAAACTGGTGAGCGTGAGTTGGTGAACGAGAGACCCAGCACTGGCTCGTGTATCACTCACCGCTGACGGGAGCCAGGACCAGGAATCGGTTCTGTCAGGTCCACATCGCAAAATGCTAATCGCGGCTTGCAGGAGTCACTGCGAGGCGTAATCGCGAGGCGGAACCCTGTGCCCTGTGTGCGGTGTAATGAGAGTGCTGACTCGGCGATCGCTCCTTTGGATTTGGAACCTCAGGGGTTCCTGCGTGTGAGGGTGCGCGTGACGCTGTCGCGCCGGCAAATATGCCGTTAAATTTGTATTCGAAGGCTTTCGTGACTGATGTTATCGATGAATTCCATTTTCTGGGTTAGGTCACGTAAAAAATGTTTGTTGTAAACCCTTCACCACCCAACAACTATTTCAGCATACCGATGTGTTGGAACTCAGAGCGTTTATAAATGTGCTCCAACACACCGGTATGCTGAGATAGTGAAGAACTGGCACGTTTTGTTCACGTTGACAAACTTTACTCATTGCTTTTTGTCGGGTGGTGGATTGTTTACGACAAACATTTCTTACGTGATCTAACCCAAAAAATAGAATTCATCGATGCCGTTTCATGTTTGCTGATACTGTCCTGGTGCCCTACGATGGACTGGCGTGCCATCCTAGGTACAGCCCTGCCTTGGCCCTGTGTATGCTGTGATAGGTTCTGGCTTCACTGCGACATTCCAGAGGTATCGATAGTGAATGTCCTCAATTTCCAGCTTTACCTTTGTCTAAACCTATACAGCGTGAGGGTGAGCGAGCAGAGGGGCAGGCGAACGGGTGACCGAGAGAGCGAGCGAGCGAGCGAGTGGACGGGCGACCAGGTGACTGAACGAGCCCGTGAGCGAGCAGAGGGGCAGGCGAACAGGTGACCGAGAGAGCGAGCGAGCGAGCGAGCTGGCGGGGGACCGGGTGACTGAACGAGCCGGTGAGCGATCGGGTGAACGGGTGAGCACAACATTCATTCCCTTGCTGCCGCCACCGCTGTGTGTCTCCTCACCCCACGCTCACCGGAGGACATTTGTGAACCGGGCTCTCGTCATGCATTGCCCTAATGAAGCGTTCACGGAAAACAAAACAAACGCTGGGAGGCGGGAGTTCGGAATCCGCCACTCACCACGAACCAAATTCATTGGCTTCTGCTTATTCTCTGGCAGCGCTTGTAGACAGCCACAATCAGACATTAAATATGTTAGTTGGCTACTGATCTGCATCATCATGGGCACTATGGCATGATGCCTTGTCACCTTCCAGCTGTGTCTGGGGGCGTGCACCAGGTGACGAGAGCACAGTGCTAAAATTAAAACCGTTTCTCCAGGTAGAATTTTTTCCTCCAGCACTCGATTAGCATGCACAGGATGCAGTGACAGCTAGATATCGCGTGCGGGATGCCTTTACACGTCAGGCTTCACGTGGCCTTGCGCCGCGTGAAAGGAAATCGTGGGCCATATGTGACGTAGGGTAGCGATATTGGGCCACCAGTGAGAACGAGCGAAGACACGGGGAGAGGGAATGGAGACACGGGGAGAGCGAGCGGAGACACGGGGAGAGCGAGCGGAGTGGGAAGGCGGGGCGCTCACCAGCTCGAGGCCATTCTTTCGCAGGCGGCGGCAGGACTTGAGGTAGGTGCGGATGCGTTTGCGAGCTCGCTCCTGAAACTCGGGGAACTGGCGGTGGCACGACTCCAGGATGGCCTGCACCTTCTCCTTGGGCTGCTTGGAGATGGGCACCATGCGATCGAGGTTCTCGTCCACAAAGAGGCGGACAAACATCTGTGGTGGTCATGCGGAGAGGCTCCAGCTTAGCTTGATTCACGTGCACCAGACCCACCACGCACGCACGCACCATGCTTAGCTTGATTCACGTGCACCAGACCCACCACGCACGCACGCACCATGCATATGGCCTGGCACAGGTGACGTCACCACAGCACCCGTGCCAGGCCATATGCACCTCGAAGCCACGTGGTGTCGAAGGCTCGCTGACAGGTCACGGAACAGACCCAGGTGTTATGGGCTGCCTGACTAAGATGACTGGCAAATGCACCACGTACACAATATACTCACCACACTCACACCGTACATACACACTCACATGCTCCACACTCACAACATACACACCACATTCACACACACCATACACACACTATACTGATACGCACCACACTCTTGTACACCATGAACGTTCACACAAAACACACACGCAAAAAAAACCCACCCTTATAGCCTCAACAGACTGTGGAGAGTCAAGTACCACCACCGATAAAGGTTAGCACAGCACACAAGGGGGTGGGTAGCCAGCCCTATGCCCATCCGCCTTTGTTTCCATAGTAGCAATGCGTACACACCGCATCAGGTATTCATTTGAGACTGAGTCGACATAGGGGAGGCCCAGGACCGGATCAAAAAATCGTTACTGTTTGCCGTGAGCAAAAATCAAATGCGTGTTGCCAGGTGTGTGGCCCAGTGTGCTAAGCGCTGTGCCACCGCTCTCACGGAACGGACTCGCCTCCCACCCTCGTGACATCCGTCACCTCGAAACCGTCCGATTCCCCGGAGCAAACCTCGGCAGTCATTGAATCTCATCTCATTATCTGAAACCGCTTAATCCTATATAGGGTCACGGTGAGCCGGAGCCTATCCCGGAAACACAGGGCGTAAGGCAGGAATACACCCGACGACGGGACGCCAGTCCATCGCCGAGTCATTGAATCGTGAACATTTTTGTTAAGCTGCTGAGGACGATTATTAACGATGTCGATAACGACGCCGATATCTGGATGCGGTCCGAGCCACCGGCAGAATCCATCGCCGCTGACCGGCGGCGCCTGCCACGCTCACGCCGCCGGCACGCCGCCCGGAGCCGCGCGCGCTAATTACGCTAATTGGCTGGGGCCCCAATTAAGCGCGGATGGCACGTGGCAGCAGGGACCGCACCGCGAGTGGGCGTCCTTCTGGCAGAGCGGTGGCCGATCCGGGGGAGGAGAGGGAACGCCGGAGGCATGGGGGCCACCTCCCCCCCCCACCCCCCCCGTAGAGACCCCAAATATCGGTGTCTCATTGATCTTTACCATCGAAGGCACGGTGTTCGCTCTCTATTGGTATTGATATTGGGGTCCATTTAAAACACCAGCCGGCTCCCATCCCCTTCACTCCCCCCCCCCGCACATTGCTGCAGCGAGAGGCCTCGTGAACAGAGATAGCTGAGGAATCGATGCAAGACGGACAGGCGCAACGACGAGGTGAACGTGATGAGGTGTGGTGAGCATGACGAGGGGATGAACGCGACCAGGTGAACGTGTTTGGACCCGACGGCAGGCGGTCCGCTGCGTGAGAGAGTGTGACCGTTTGAGCAGGCCCTTCATCCAGCAGTGGACAGAACGCGACGACCATGACGTCGCTTACGCCGCTCCCAGCGGCGCGCTGTGGCGAATGTTCCCCCGGTGCCGTGTGATCCGCTATCATTTAAACGCAATCTTTAAATCTCTCAGGTACGTGAAATGAAACGGTACAAACGCGTGAATTTTAAATAGAGTTTAAGTTCCGCTGCTTGACTGCGCGAGCCAGGCCCGCGCGGGCTTAATCTCAATGAGCTCCCGCCGGTTAATAGAAGATGCGCTGAGTTCGCTCGCGAAGCCACGGACGAAAAAAATACAAACGCTGCTTTGCAAAGAAATGAATTACACTCAAGATGCAGCTTTAATCACGGACGAAGTGAAACATTCGCGAAGCCAAATGAATGAGGGGGAAAAAACGGCAAATAAATAACATGACGTTGAAAATAAATCATTCTACCCGTCACGTCTGCTGTGGCGTGCTGCCAAAGCAAAAAAAAACCTCACAGGTAGCCGCAGATAACGCTTTATTTAAATTACGCTCCATTAAACGAGAAAGCGGAGCAGTTGCCACCGCGCAGGAGGGAACGCGTCGAGGCGAGAGGGAGTGCGAGATTACCCCAGCGCTCGCCTGCCGCATTAGAAGCGGCGACACAATTAAGCCACATTCGATGCACGGAGCGATGGCACCGCGGCCACACGGCTCATTTCCATTGCAATCATTTGCCAGCCTTCCTCCCCGATAAGGGTGATAGACGGCTGGTGTTAAAAAAAAAACATTTCTTTTCCTTTGTGCCTCTATAACCACCGGCACGCTGCTCCCTCCCTCCCTCCTTCCTTCCTCCTTGCCACCCCCCCTCCTTTCTTCCAGCCATCTCCGCCTGAATCCCAGCGCTACCGTCTCGTCGCTCGTCCGCCGTCCCCCCCACCCGCCCCTCAAGCTCGTGACGCCGTGCCTCCGTTCTCATTTCCGTCGCCGCGCGGCTCCCAGGAGCTGTGGCTAGCGCTGGCGTCCGCGATCGCCTCCGCCGCGGCTCGGTGGCGCTCGGCGCTCGCTCCGAGATGGAAGCGGAAACTTCGAAGTCTCGCTCTGCGCGAGCGCTTGCGTTTCCCGGGGCCGCGAGCGACGTGCGCACGGCATGCGCGCCTACGTGGAGTGCTCACGTGAGCGAGCAACTTCACGCGGTGCGCCACAGCCAGCGCTCAAATCTTCTCACCGAATTCATTTCTTTTCGAGGCGAGCAATGCTATGGATGATGCCGGGCGAGGTCAGCGTGGAATATTAAACGAATGCAGAAATGAAATGACACGGGTAAAGCGTAGTAATGAAGAGTTCATACGTCGTCAATGTGTGACGACAACGATTTGAGGAAGTGGGATTGCGATGACGTACGCTGGATTAGGATTCTCATCTCCCATCTAATTATCTGAAACCGCTTAATCCTATATCGGGTCACGGTGAGCCGGAGCATATCCCGGAAACACAGGGCGTAAGGCAGGAATACACTCGACGACGGGGCGCCAGTCCATCGCCGGGCATTGCGGGACAATTTAGTCTGCGAGCCAATCAACCTATCCAGGAGTATGCTTTTGGACTGTGGGAGGAAACCGGAGAACCCGGAGAAAACCCACGCGGACACGGGGAGAGCATGCAAACTCCACACAGAAAGGCACCCGAGCCGAGAGATTCGAACCCGGGACCTTCTTGCTGTGAGGCGTCAGCGCTTACCACTGGGCCACCGCGCCGCACGGATTAGGATTAATCAGTATGGAAAGGTACGGCTGTATAAGCGGCACAAATGGGATGTCGCTCATTCTCCTCTGCTGCCCTCAATGTCTAAAACTACCTTCCCCCAGCCACCCATGCCATTGACTCCCTGCTCCCGTCCAGGCTGAGGATCTTACTTTGCACCACTGGATCCTATCGTTGCCTGATCACGGGAGAGGCCGGGGAGGGTGTGTGCGGGCGACTCACATTGAACGCCTTGAGCCTCTCGGGGTCGGCGCCCTCGACATCACCCATCCTCTCCGCGTCCTCGTGCTCGTCGTGATCGTCGTCATCGTCGTCCCCGCCGCCGCGCACGGGCGACGACGCATCATCCGCCGCGGCACCACCGCCGCCGCTCGCCGCCTCCTCCCCGCGCCGCCGTAGCTCGTACCCGGCCGCCGCCGCCGCCGCCGCCGCCACCATCACCCTGTGCGGGGACTGGGGGAGAAACGCGGCGAGGGGCGCAACAGCGCCATCATCATCATCATCGTCCGTTATCATTATCGCTATCATCGGAGTCAAAATAATAATCATCTCATCTCATCTCATTGTCTGAAACCGCTTAGTCCTATACAGGGTCACGCTGAAGCCGGAGCCTATCCCGGCAGACACAGGGCGCAAGGAAAGGATATACCGACGATGGGACGCCAGTCCATCGCCGGACACTGCGGGCAATTTAGCCTGCGAGCCAATTAACGTATGTAGCAAGTATGCTTTTTGGACTGTGGGAGGAAACCGGAGTGCCCGGCGAAAACCCACGCGGACACGGGGAGAGCATGCAAACTCCACACAGAAAGGCACCCGAGCCGAGAGATTCGAACCTGGGACCTTCTTGCTGTGAGGCGACAGCGCTAACCACTGGGCCACCGCGCCGCCCTCCAAAATAATAATATTTGCATTTTTAAAGCGCCTTTCACCCGAGAGTCACAAAGTTCCTCACAGACCTCAAACACGAGCAGCGATCCCCCCCCATCCCGTCACAACTCAAGGACAATAATTAAAATACCGTAAGCATGTCTGTGTTTGTAATGTGTGAGTCAAGAGTTGAAAATGTTAAGGTAAGAGGCCGCGAAGAATAGAGACGCGACCACGCTTTGCGGCCCACGGTTTCGTCATGAATCGCGCACTGCCGGATGAAGCCTTCCCCAGGTCGGTGACCTTCCTCCAAGGTCCCGCGATGCAACGATGCACCCAGCGCCTGCGCGCGCCCCCGATTCATCGTGTGTGCATCGTGCGTCCACGGTGAGCGTCCTCCTCCAGGGTGCATTCCGCAGAGGGTCCTCATGCTCACCCCCTGCACAGGGACACCGCAGGCATCGGCCTATAGAGCCGCTGGGGATTATGTTGGGAATTGCCAGTGATGGGATCAAAAAAAACAATTCCCTGAAAACCTTAACCGAGTGGTGCAAGTGCTGTTAGCGAGCATCTTGTAAGGTACATGGGAGAAAACGTCGTGAGCATTACACCCGGAGGTCCCGGGTTCGAATCTCTCGGCTCGGGTGCCTTTCTGTGTGGAGTTTGCATGCTCTCCCCGTGTCCGCGTGGGTTTTCGCCGGGTACTCCGGTTTCCTCCCACAGTCCAAAAGCATGCTCCTGGATAGGTTGATTGGCTCGCAGACTAAAATTGTCCCGCAATGCCCGGCGATGGACTGGCGTCCCGTCGTCGGGTGTATTAACTGCCTTACGCCCTGTGTTTCCGGGATAGGCTCCGGCTCACCGTGACCCTATATAGGATTAAGTGGTGTCAGATAATGAGATGAGATGAGACATTACACCCGGTGGCCTGTGTCTCCTCCACATGCTGAAGTTTACAAACCACACCAAGTGCTCATTCGACTCAGAATCGACCTAGGAGAGGCCCATAAACAGTTAAAAAAAATTGCCACAGTTGCAGTTAATGAGGGAGAAGTGAACTCAGCTTGCTGAATTCGTAGCACCGTGCAGGAACCACTGCACTACCGCTCCCGACGGGTGATGGGAGCAACGTGCAGAACACGTAAAACCGTCCCGCGACCCACGCTCGGGACGCCACAACAGCAGCGGCAAAAAAATCTTTCACTTAATTCCACCGCACCCGGCCAGGCAGCAAACAGGTGGTGCAGCAGAAATCGTTACTGGACCAATGGGGCGCTGGGGCCCGGGAGCTAAAAAGAATGCATCGATCCATTTCACAGGGAAGTGGAACCGTGTATTGGGCAGAGCGGCAGCGAGAGTATGCATCCTCGCGGACAGAAAACAAGGCAGCGACGTGACGCGCACACCACCGCTGGGCCGTGGGAGCACGCAGCCGCACAGCGCTCAGCAGACATTGCATCGTGCGGCTTAAGGTTGTTATTCGCGGTCAATGTCTGACATCAGCACGTGTCTATATTTATTAGAACGAGCATAAAATTATTTGCTGACGTTTGTCAATCCACTGCCAGATTAAGGCCTCGTTCCCTGTCGGTTACGGTTGTAGTTTGACCATACTTCACTACAAAGGTCAGCGCGGTGCCGAGCGGTCTCTCACGGCGAGCGCCACTCTCGCGCCATCAATGATTCCGCGAGCGGTGCTGGAAGCGCGCGCAGTTCGCGCGTTTTATTGGAAATTTAATTCCAGAATAACTTAAGGCCGACATCTTTCGGTGGGCTGGAGAGCATTTGCAAAACCTTGTGATTTCGTTGTCACAGATTGAGGATTACGAATTCATTTGAATGCCACTGTTTCGTTTGTGCGTTGTGATGGATGTACTGTGCAGTGGTGTGTCCTGACTATAAGATTCTATTTTAATTTATGCATGCCTCTTGTCGACGTCATCGGGCCGTGCAGTCACGATTCGCTACGAAAATCTCATCTCATCTCATTATCTGAAACCGCTTAATCCTATATAGGGTCACGGTGAGCCGGAGCCTATCCCGGAAACACAGGGCGTAAGGCAGGAATACACCCGACGACGGGACGCCAGTCCATCGCCGGGCCGCTACGAAAATGGCAATCTCAATTCCCCTCCATGCCATGGCCAACATCACTGGCGAGTGATCGACACCAATTCACCCCCCTAGCCCTGACCAGCGTGGTGAAGCATGGCCAAACAATCCCCATACCGAGAACACCTTCACCCAGCAGTGGATCGATAAGAAGGCCGTAAATTATTTCACGATTCCTGCGAAAATCACGCGCACGTTTCTTCGATAATGCATCCGCCGTTAACTTGCGGCGCCGCAGCTGGAATGGGAAGCGGAGGCTCTGTTTGCCCGAATCGATAGCGCAATTCCCGTGGATGCGTCGCGGCCGACGGATCGACGGAGGCAGAGCCCGGTCCCCTCGCGGTCGGCGCGAGAGCGATTCAGCCGAGACGCTTTGTCACGTTGCCCCGTGCTGCCACGGCGGTGCCGCTAAATGGGTCAGAAGCGCCGGCGCGGCACGGCGCGGCGCGGCGCTGTCACAGCCACCGCCGCCCCTCCCCGTTCCCAGGGAGTGAGACTGGACTCGGCGTTTGCAGAAACCCGCCGCCAGATACCACGGCGGAGACGAGCAGCAGGAAATCGCAGTGCCTTGCTCGGCTGGAAGCGTGACGGTGCCGCGGACGATCGCAGACGCTTCTGTCGGCGGCACACTTGCTTTGTGACGCAGCCTGCAGCTTCTGCTGTGCGCAGAATCTTAAGGCCTCGGGACACTTGCACGTGATTTGCGTTCGAGCAGTGACGCATTGTGTGTTCTTTGTCTATTTTAGCAAAGCGATTGCAGTCCTACGCACCGACACACATCACGTCCCTTTGGAACCCTCGCAGAGTGGCAAAACTCCGAGGAGCTATGGTACGGAGCGGTTTGCAGGTTTAAATATTACAGATCTAGATCTGAGATCACGTGTCCAATGATCTTTATAATGACACTCCAGTTACGTTACACTTTCTCGAACGCATTGCTTGCAGAAAAGCGTTCGTCACCTCGCGGTCAACCCCATAGTTTCTCATTCCACCGCTGTAAATTGTCCACGTTTAGTGAAGATCCAGCAGCAATTTTACTTTGTCGGTATGTGCGAGCCAGTGCCTATGGGAGGCAGGCCAATGGCCACGCGGTTGTTATGGTGTCCGTGAGGGAGGCTCCTTGTGGTGGCCCTGATCCCCACTGGCAGCGTTGCGCCTGATTCACTGCCCCTACACCCTCTCCGTCAATAATTCATTTCAAAATCACGGCTCCTCGAAGTTATTGGCGTCTCCTCAAGCAGTGCTCACGAACCGCTTGATAGCTGCATAAGGCAACAATGAGTATATTCCTCTAACCGTCGGAGTCTAACGCTTTGCACATTCACGTCCAAATTGCTGTTTCGAGTGGGATCGTACGTGTGCGGCGCAGCGGTAAGTGCCCCACACTGTGAACCCAGCCGCCCGAGATCAATGATTATCCACGGCTGATATCAGTGATGAGTTGTTCGCGGACTGAACCCTTACCGTTACCATCTTTGGCAAGTCGTACTGACCGGAGCGGCGAAATACAGTCTCAAGTGATCTTCATCACCGGGACTCTGTGCGAAGGGAGTCATCCAACAGTGGGTTCAAATTGCGGGCGAATCAGCCGCAAGTATTCCTGCACGGAGCACTGGACTGCTGCCAAAAAAAACGTGCCCTTGGCAGACTCAGACAAGTACACAAAGCCACACCTTCACCCCAACGCCTCTCACTCGCGTCTCTCTCGTTCCCTCTTCCCCACCGCTACCACCCAGCCTGGATCACTGCCACATCACCCACACCCTCTTATCCACCCTGAACATCCACTCCCCGTGCCCCCCCCCCATCACTCCATGTCTCTACCAACCCCTCCTTCCCTCATCTCGACT
>JAZEWT010000005.1:7578083-7592495 GCA_036362905.1 Mordacia mordax
CTGCTTTCAAATGGCTTTAGCGTCACACTCAATAGGATGCAGATCACTCGGTGCGACGGTTGACGATTGTCGACGTGTAGCGTTCGTCACTCGACTGCGATCCGCGTAGAGTTTACGGGTGATCCTGCTGCCCTTCAGAGGTTCCGATCAACTGCTGGGCCAAAGTTCCCAAGGTCCAAATGTAAAACAGTACGGTTTTGACATTTGTATGACCACCACAGTGAGGTTCGGACAAACCGACACTGCACAGGAGGCCTCCATCCAGCAGTGAAATGATGAAGGACTGTAAGTAGTCTATTTGTACATACGATATATACATACATAAAAGGGTGTCAAGGTAAGTGCTGTTAGCAAGCAGCGCCTATTGAGTCCGACATGGCGCACAGCGTGGCAGGGGAAGAGGTCCCAGCTCTGTCTGCAAAGTGCTCATGTTTCAAAAGAACAGCCGCCATTCGCCACTTGGTTATGGTAACGTCACCACAGTACCAACGTCACTACAGCACCTGTGCCAGACCAGGTGCGCTTGAAGGCAGGTGAAGTGTCGAAGGCTCACCGAGAGGAGGAGACGAGACAGATGGAGGTGTTATATATTAATTCACTGAGCGAGTGAGTCAGCAGTCGTACCATCATGCCCGCCTCTGTGCCAACGCGTTGCATTTCAGCTGGCCAACACTCCACGCTTCGCTCTGTTGTTGTTGCAGGGCGACTGCCTCCAATTGTCCAGGAGCGTCCTTCAAGATCCTCATCCAAAGAGGCCGGTCTTGATACCATCAGTGCAAAGTCATCAGCAAGTCTAATCAGCTTTATATCCTTCTGCACCATATCAGTCCATCCCTTCTCTCGCTCATGCTGCACCCATCCCCCCCCCTCCGATCAAACAGAAGTTGCATGGGCATGCAGCAGTTGGGCATGTGGGCTAGTTGATTTAGTTCATGTACCCTCGCTTGCCGGAGGAGCTCACCAATTGGAATGCGTCCAGATCTTTCAATCAGTGAGCTACTCACACAATTCAGCCTGCTTAAATCTGGGATGAATCATAGGAAGACCATCCTGGTAGTTTCAAGCCAGCACAGATGTTCTTTCAGATGGGTCCACGATTCACAAGCATGGAGAAGAAAGGGCACGACCATGGTTGAGAAGACACAAAGCTTCGTATGGAGCTATAGGCCAGGCAGCTTCCACGCAGCGTTACACAGCCGATGAAATGATACCCCTCGACCGATTCAAAATGAGACCTCTACTGCCAAATCAGAATCCTTCACCCTCTCCACAGCAACCCCACCACTCATGAGGAGCTGAGCGTGTGGGGTATGAGCATAAGATATGTAAGCACGTGCTTGGTTTTGGTGGGGCTCATGGCTATGCTCATCTCGTAGTGGCACGTTCAGGTTCCGCAGGAGTCACCAACTCCTCAGTATGAGCAGCAATTGCCAGATCATCGGCATGTGCAATGTGGTTGGCCAGCTCATGCTCACACCCACATCAAGTACTCACTGAAGGCTGAGACCACCCATGAGAGGCTGACAACCGGATCGGGTGTCATTCACTGCTTATGTTGGCCCTGTACCGGAATCAAACTCGGGTGGCCGGGTTTGAAACGCGGCACCCTGACCGATCTAGCATTTGTGTGCGTGTATAGTTATACAAAAAACCCTCGTATATCCTTTTACAAAGTGTCAGGTCAAGTGCTGTTAAGGTGTAGCAATATAAAGGCCAGTACAGAATACGTGGCCAGCATCACACCCAGCCGCCTTTGTCTTCCTAGTGGTGATGTTCACACACCTCACAAGGTACAAAAAATGTCAGTCTGATTTTGCCTAGGGGAGGCGCAGGACCAGTTGGGAAAACTGAGCCATGAGCGGGAGTCAAATCCAGGTGTGTGTACAGTTGCGGCTATGTGCCTGGGCACACAGTATCAGCTTGTGGCCGCACGTTCCTCGGCTCACCGTATAACGCTACGGACAGCGCACAAGCCCCGCTCGAACCTCGCTCATGGCCCCGCGTGGGTTCGGGTTCTCTGGCTTAACGGAGAGGGAGTACGGGTAGGTGAGTGGGTTATGGGGGGGCCGCGCGCACACGTTTGTGGGGGGGGGAGGGCGGGGGGGTGAGGCACGTCCTTGCCGCCGCCATCGCTAATGAGACGGGCTGGAAATTACGCGTGCGTGCGTGCGTGCGTGCGCAGAGGCGCCGTGCGTGTCCGCCACCTGACAACGAGGCGGGCAAAGCAGAAGGCGGCAGCTAATTTCCACCCGTCTGCTCGTCTCCTAAATCATGCGGCAATTAAATCGCGCAGCTTCGTTAGAGTGCGGAGGAGATCGCCACCGCGACAGCAGAGACGCCCGCCTTGCTCGCTCAGTCGCCCGCTCAGTCGCTTGCTCGTTCACTCGATCAGTCTGTCGCCCGCTCAGTCTGTTGCACGCGCACTTCGTCGCGCACTCGAGCGCTCAGTTGGTCTGGGGCTCAATCACTCGCTCGGTCGCTCGCCTCCCTCCCACTAGTCACAACAACGGCGCGTTAAACGGATGCGTGGAGATCAACCGGGAACGATCGTTTTGGTGGGACGGTTTGGGGCTCGTACCGGTGGTGCCACCGAACGAGCTTCCCATAACGACAGCACCGTCATTGGTGATGCGCCCTCCTGCCACGCTGGCGGGTATTGCTGCCCTCTCCGCTTTGTAAGTAGATCCTACGATGGGGGTCGGGGTGGAGGGTCTGGCTACAGACACCAGTGCCTGCAGCTGATGCAGACAGCGCGCGTGGGTGGAATGATCGCCCGAGGGTAGATGCACTTGGCGCACGCACGGGGGTGCTGATGATGATGATGATGATCCTCCCCACGGGGCCATCTCTTAAGGCCGCACGCGCTGGCGACCCCTGCCATTCACGGCGCAATCCCCACGGGAACTAGCACTGACAACAACAAAATATCCACCACTCAAGCTGCAGTCATTGCTTTCCTGCCTCCTCCCACCCAGCTACAAAGCAGCCGCACAGTTACCCATTCAACTACCCAGTCGTGCATACAGCCACCAATCCACACACGCAACCACCCACCCACCCAGCCACCTCTCCTCTGCAAGAGCACTCTTCACACCGCTCAACCACCAAAAACCCCTCAACGCAACCCCACTGTTCTCCTCCATCCTCCCTTCGCTCTCTTATCCCCCCCCCCACCTCCAAACCCCACAAGCGAGCGTGAAGGAGTGAAGGGGAGGCTGTAGCCAAGGTGAGGAACGGTGGAGTTGGGAGGGGGGGGGGCGGAGGAGGGAGCAGAGTGGGAGATGGCGCGAGGCTCGGTAATTAACGCAGAGGTCATTAAATCGATGGAGCTCCGCGCCGTCAGGCCCCGCTCGGGCCATCGCCACTGCTGAGGATGCTCGCTCCCTCCTGGGGCACATTCACCACGCGGGACGCGGCCGCCATGCGCGCGCCAACAGCTGAGCATTTTCTCCGCGGTCTTTTTTGCAAGTGGCCTCGGTCGCCGAGATCGCCCCTGGGATTTGGCACTGACAACAAGTCGAGCCTCGAGGGCAGCCACTGGACCTCAAAACACACCGACGTCACAACACACACCTTCACTCCCTCTCCTCCACCATATCAAATACTCCCTGACTGTAATTATGTAGGTTTTCACGACTCGATGCATGACGATTGCTTCAAAAAGCTGCTCTCTCGGGACAGCCGCGTCGATCGCTTCCTCTCCTCTGTTTAAAAGGACTCGTTTTATGGGAATGTATTTAATTTCTGTCTTTTCAGATTGAAGACCCATGTTTATGTTTTGCGATGCTCTGGTTTTAAATCCCCCAGTTTTTTGTAAATACAGTGGGCTCTTTTTGGTATTTTCTAATTATTACGTTTCGGTCGCCGTCACGTACAGTTTCCGTGACGCCGATCCCTCCGCCCCGCACACAGACAGGTGTCTCGGCCGCCAGTCCCAACAGCGGGGGTAACGTAATCTGTGAGACGAGCCCCGTTAATGCACAACTCCTCGTGGCATCAACTGACATCACGCACGGATAGCCATGTTGAGCGTTCCTCCCCTATCCCTCCAAAGTGGGAGGTGACACCTGACGCGGGCGAGACGAGGTACACTTGACACGGCAATTCCATTTGAAGAGCTCGAAAAAAGAAATCTCGAAAGAACACCTCTTGATCGCAATTATTTTGACCCGATATTGTGTTGAGGTGAAACAGACGATCTTGTTCTCTTTGCGTAACGCGCCGCACCACGAACCCGGCCGTCCCATTTCACTCCCAGCCCGTGGACCCCGGTGTGCGGAGCCCAGCAAGCGTGCAGTGCGCACTCACCCTGCTCACGTGCTCCACGTCCCTGTCGGTCTTCCCCGCAGAGTGCCTGGTCCATGCCCGTGCCACCGCCGAGCCGGCCTCGGGATCGGACGCCGCGTCCGTGTCCATGTCTCGCTCCGCCTCGGCCTCCTGCCCCGCCTCGGCCTTCGCCCTGGGCTTCTGCTGGCACGGCGGCGGCGGTGGCGCCGGAGGAACAGCGAGGGCGAGGGGGAGCCGGGCGGCGGCGCAGCGAGTCCTGCGCTGCTCGCTCAGGTTGAGCGGCAGGTCGTGGTCCGGCTCGGGTAGGGTCGCTCGCGTCCCCTCGGCCTCGTGGGGCCGTCCGTTGACAGTGTCGGCGCCACGCGCCACAGCCGGGTAGAGCGCGCCAGGCCCGCAAGTCTCCCCGGACAGCTCCAACGAGCACGAGTGATCTGCGATGGCGACAGTGATGACGATGGCGTTAAAACTAATCGCTTAGTGTTCGTTACGCGTGCAGGGTTCCGTAAACTCCGTAGATGGAGAGATTGACTGCAAGGTGTGATAAAAAAAAACCATAGTCGGGTGGGAAGCCAGTGACTGTATCAATGAATAAACTGCATTAATGGTGACAAACGCCAAACCGTGTCAGCAGCAGTGGCTTCGAGCCATGCAGAACTACTGCGTTCTGGTGTCAATGGACTTGGGGCAATGCTTATGTCCAACAGAAATTCCACTTTCCTATGGCAGATGTCGGGCTACAAACAAGACGGCTGCAGGTGACGTCTCTCAAACAGGATGGACGATATTTCAAAATCAGCTTCAGCAATAAAACGACGATGGTGGTGTCAGCATTATCTCCAACAAAATCATCACCATAGTTATCAGCAGCACCGTTATCATTATCATTAAAACACTAATGGCATTTCCAATGACAGTGTCAATGTCATCTCGCAGCAGTTACATTAATTCCCAAAAATACCACCGGGAACATTAAACCAACTCACGACTCATGCTGTGATAGAGAAGCGATGTCTGGGAAGCAGTGCGGGAGCTGCGCTTTTTGAAAAGAAATAACTAAATAGGTCGGAGTTGAAAAACTTTTAGCAAAGGCACGTCTTGTTCCCCAAGTACGTCCATAATCTCGAGACGCACCAAGTCCTTGTTCCATGGCTGGAGAGGTATTTACGGGGGGAGTGGGCGGAGCGATAAACGAGGAGCCCCGATTCTGAGCCATGCCAGCCCGACACGTGCCCCACAGTCAACCCAAGCGTGCAGGCCATGGCAAGAGCGACGGCCAGCTCTCGGCCGTTCCACGGATTCAGGGTGGAAAGAGAGTCCTCCATGAGACGCAGCGACCAGGAGTTGCTCTCCCACACGTGGGTTTCGTTTTAATTTATTTACGTAATTAATGGCTTCCAAAGTCATCGCGTCGAATTTGCTTCGTGGGAAACTCCAAAGGGATTGTGACGACTGACAAGCGCCAGCCTCCCAGCTGCTATAGTGCATCGCACCGCCGGGGCACAGAGAGTGAGAAGGGGGATGGAGAGAGTAAGAGCGAAGCAGCGAGACCAGGAGGTCGAGAGGAGGAGGGATGCGAAGGGAAGACGCGATTGTAAAGACAACATGGGGGCTTTTGGGAGGACGTACAGTTACCACCACCGGCATCCGTCGTGCATGTGAGCACCGCGGGGGTTCAGGTCTGTGGCACCGCGTGGCCTCACCCTGGCCCCGGTGATTCTCCTCTCCTCTATTACCGCGTGGGGACCACTGCAGGGCCCGCGTTGATGGGCCCCAGAATGTGCAGCGTCCTGCCGTGGGGCCGTGTATGCGCCCATTGGGTTCAATTTAACCCAGAGGCTCTCATGACCAATACGAGGTTAAACGAGGTGAAACGATTCGTTTGCACCGTAGTTACATAGAGCATGTTATTAAGTATCTGCAGCTTCGGAGGCTAGCTCTATCCAACTCAAGGTATTGTCATTAGCAGTGCTCAAAGCCCTAAGGTTATCAATGAGTGGAAATAAGGCACACTGACTCGCCCACTCACTAAATCACTCACTGACTCACCGACACTCAATGACTCACCCACTAACAATATCACCCGCTCACTTCAGGAGCAGCATAAAGAGGCATGAGTCACCAACAAGTGACACAGCTTGTATTTGACCTCAAGACCTCGAAGGTGCAGCTGCAGGCAGCATGTGATCCCTATCCCGTTCGGATTGAAGAGTGAGTGCCCAGTAGGGACCGAACCCGAGCGGACCATTGTTGGGTCTCGGGTGCGTTGCTTATTATTGGAGCGTTTGCTTTCCGCAGCCAGCATCATCAGCATCACCTGCGACTTGTCACACCCAGTTACTAAAAGTTGTGCATCAGTAATAACCTGGCACGTTTTCTTCAGGCGCCAACTTGATAAACTGGAGATGTCAAGTGGAGAAGGGTTTACGACACAAACATCATCGATGAATCCACAACCCCCACTGCGTTATCGACTGTATCGCAACGCTGTGAAGGACAGACACAGGGTCTGTGGCTGATGAGCCGTGGGGGAAGCTGGCTTCTCTACTCTCGCACCAGAGCCCCGTCGCTGTGCATTAACATCCAACCACCGCGCGATCGGTCTGCTGGCCGCGACCGCGACTCAACACTCATCGTGCCGCGTTAACGTGAATCTGCTGCAGCATTTCATGCGGGATTACGCGAGTCTCCGTGGAGCTGATTCATTTCCCACTGCCTGCGCTGGCACCTCGGGGGTGAAATCGTAAATGGGGGAGGGACAGATGCACTGTATGCACGAGTCTGCACATGAACTCGCCGCCGTCTATTATTGATCCTCGTTTAATTTTTGGAGGAGAAAACTTAAGTCGCACTGCACACGAATTGCGACCGGAGGAGACACGTATTTGTAAGAGATCGCGCCAACTTGTGGCTCATCCCTGCTCAGTCACCGACGAGCGGAGGAAATCCATCTCGGCCCCTCATCCAAGTCCCCTCTCCCTGGTCCCCACTCCCTCGTCCCCGCTCTCTGGTCTCTTCTTTCTCTCTCAATTTGCTCAGAAGAAAAGGCATTGCCCCGAATTCCAACCTACTGTTTTTTTTGTCATAAGGCTTTGCTCATTCACCAGCCCACCCTGACCAGCATGGGGAAGTATGGCCAAACAACCCAAGCCACGTGACTGATACGGCTCGAGTAGGGAAGCCTTCATTATCCACGCGTTTATAAAGGGTTGCACATTATATATTCTTTTAAATGCACTCGTCGCCGGGCGGGCGTTAGCTCTGACTCATTATGGCAGCCTCGCAGACACGGGTGTCCACCTCTCGGCCCATCGCGCTGAGATCAGATCCCACGAACCCGTGGACTCGGCGGAGTCGACCTCGCCGTCTCGGCGGCTTCCGGAGACTCGTTAGGCGGCTGCGCGGCGCGGGATCTGCGGGCGGCTGGGCGACGCGGTCGTCCATCATCACACACCGCTGCGCAGCCTGGAGCCGCCGCGGCCACGCTGCAAGCAGCAGTCGCTGTGACTCGTTATAGATGGTGGACGAGCCGAGCGCTCCACAAAGCTGCTTGAGTTTCACCGGATTTCCACTGCCCCCCACCCACCCGCCAGCGCGCGCTTCATCCTGCCCAGCCAACACAAGCGGGCTGCCGTGCCGATATAAGCGGATAAAAAATATCTCCCACGGTTAATTATCCACAGACACGCGCGGCCGTGACGACAGAAATAACTGGTGATCCACGCGGAAGGCAGCAGGCGCCCGATCCCGGGAGGTAACTGCGCAGCAGAAGGCAAAGGTGCGATTCCTGCCAAATGACGCTCACTGCAGAGCAGTGAAGTATGGTCAAGAGACGTGCGGTGGATGACGCCCCGCTGGCGTGCTCTTCGTCCATCCATGGATTGACAAAATGGCTGTGAATATCTCATCTCATTGTCTGAAACCGCTTTGTCCTATACAGGGTCACGGTGAAGCCGGAGCCTATCCCGGCAGACACAGGGCGCAAGGCAAGGATATTCCGACGTTGGGACGCCAGTCCATCGCCGGGCACTGCGGGGCAATTTAGCCTGCGAGCCAATCAACCTATGCAGCAGCATGCTTTTTGGACTGTGGGAGGAAACCGGAGTGCCCGGCGAAAACCCACGCGGACACGGGGAGAGCATGCAAACTCCACACAGAAAGGCACCCGAGCCGAGAGATTTGAACCCGGGACCTTCTTGCTGTGAGGCGACAGCGCTAACCACTGGGCCACCGCGCCGCCCGGCTGTGAATATAAAATCACTAATTCAATAAGTCTAGTTAGGGGCTTACTCGGTCCAACATCCTTTTAGTGTCGATAAAATGGGTGCGACTTTGCATGGGGGGGAAACGACAGCGGTTAAGCTAAGAACATTCTTGCGCTCACCTTTGCAACGTGGACTTTACAACACTTTTCCACGGCTATTGTTTGCTCTATTCTGAAAGAGCAGCTATGGAGAGCAATTCCGATCATGTATCGAGCCGTGAAAGCCGACATGGGTTGTAAATGTACGCTACGATTTTGAACGGGGGTTGGCGCGGTGGCCCAGTGGTTAGCGCTGACGCCTCACAGCAAGAAGGTCCCGGGTTCGAATCTCTCGGCTCGGGTGCCTTTCTGTGTGGAGTTTGCATGCTCTCCCCGTGTCCGCGTGGGTTTTCGCCGGGTACTCCGGTTTCCTCCCACAGTCCAAAAGCATGCTCCTGGATAGGTTGATTGGCTCGCAGACTAAAATTGTCCCGCAATGCCCGGCGATGGACTGGCGTCCCGTCGTCGGGTGTATTCCTGCCTTACGCCCTGTGTTTCCGGGATAGGCTCCGGCTCACCGTGACCCTATATAGGATTAAGCGGTTTCAGATAATGAGATGAGATGAGAGATTTTAAACGGTACGCTCAATGAAATCCTAATTATCTTTGATGTGTAAAAAAAACTATTTGATTGGTCTATTTACTTCATCACGTTCAGCGGTGCCAGCCTATCAATGGCAGCAGGCAGATCCGTAAATAAGAGTGAATAAATTAAGCCTTTGCTCGCCACTTCTGAAAAGCTGCCGGCCCCTGACCTACAATAATAGAAGGCTTCGGTTGAACAGGAAATCACTTTCACTCTTCAATCATAAGCGGCGTGGATACACTGTAGTCGATCACTGAATCGTCTCATCAGCCTCACCGGCCAAACCGCGTGCACCTGCGGCGGAGGTGACGCACCGTGGGATCAGCGCCAAGCTCAGCGGAACAGACAGCGATCCCTCGTCATGCCAACCACCCCCCCCGCTCCCCAACGCGCGCTGACATTTCAGGTGGAAACGTGCGCGCTGATCGGGTGCTCTGCCGCCGCCTTTCTGATCTGGAGGCAAAGCTGACAGTTTCTCGGGAAATGCCTCCCTCTGCATACCGCATAAAAAAACATATCCTGCCACCGCCAGAAAGTGTTAATGTCGCTCGGCAAAATAGCAGGCCGATTTTAATCGAGGCTTATGTAGACTGGATATAAGAGCGAGACTTCGAATATTGCTGCTGAGAGCCGCAGACAGCGGCAGGAATTTCACGTCAGAGCGAAACCGAGCGGCCAATGATCCATACCTCGAGTGTTAAGGCCAGATCCGGAGGCTCGCCGCATTCCAAGAGCCGCACGGTTTCGCAAGATCGGCACACGAGCCACATCTCTCCCCCCCCCTCTCTCCGCCCCACACAAACCGCACGCGTGCTCTCCTCCTCGACTTACGGTGCTAGGCAATGTGGTACTTCCGCAGATTTCTAGCGACGTAACTCACGGCGGTGCTGTCACCTCTTCGTCAGCTTCAGTGGCTCCTTTCGAATTGTTCACAGATAGAGAAATAAAAAAAAACACACAACCGCACGCCGCGCATGCTGCGCTACGCAGAATTTAAGGACGGTGTTCCCAGGAATTATGCGGGCCGATTGCGCCGACTCTCCCTGCTTTCTATATTTCGAACATGGGTGCACGGGCTGACAATGTCGAGCCTCCGGGGTAAGGTTTATCACGAAGTGAAATGTCAGTCACAGCCGCCCTCCCACTTCCCTCCCCCGACTCCTACCCTCCGTCCAAGCCCCCCCCCTCCCCCTGGCCTCGTGGTCCACCTACCCACCCCTTCTGCCCACTTAGACCCCTCTCTCGGAGTGTTCCATGTGCGTGTGGGTGCCACAGTTCGGCCTCTGGCTCCGGGGATTAAAGTGGCGAACGGGCAAGAGACTGTTGAGGAGTTCAGCGTCATTATCACTAAGTTTCAGCCCAGGGACTTGGAAACAGACCTTCCCTTATCAGAAGGCACAAGCGGTTGTATTATTTCATTATTTCAGACGCTAAGGCCACAGCTGTGTGTGGGAACACCCCCGCCTCCACAAGCTGGCAGCGATGGTAGTAAAATAACAAAAGGATTTGGTCCTTTAGCCGTATATGGTTTTTACAAATTTTTCACAAATTCAAACCAATTTATATGCAAATGTTTTAACTTTCCGAGGCTTTGTTTGATGCTCATTGCTGTCAATGAGAAAACCACTAATTTTTCGCGCGTCGAAATGCAGTTGCTCTTGCGCCGATTTATATTTGCTTCATCGCTTAAATATATTTCACATGCTGCTTTTGTCATTGTGGCGACAACGCATGTCACCACTCTTACAAACGAGACTTTACCCTGCACGTCCTCCGCCGCGGAGTTCCGTGCCATTGTTTCGTCCGGTTCCATCGGCACCGCGTCCGGACCACGGGACGATGCGGGTCGATCTCACTGCCACGCGTCGAGCGGTCGCGAAACGCTTCCCGATTTCCTCGAGCAGAGGAAACGTGGAGCGGTTCCGACGCGGGTACCCACGACGCTGCGCCGCCTCGGTCTTCGCGCCACCAACAGCACTCGGCTCCAGCCACCTCCTCCCGCGCACGTCATAATGGCGTCAGTCCACGTGCGTCCCGCAGGCGCCCAGCGCCGCGACTCCAACAGCGCGCGGTGCGCGCCGCAGGCAATGGGGGCTCTGCTAACGGTTGACTCGCAAGGGCTATCCCAGGAACCTGACCCGGGTTCATCTCAATTAGCCGCCAATCAACGAGCAGCCAACACGAATCGGAGCGTTGTGGCTCTTCCCAGCGTGCGGTTGGCAGGCGTTTGACTTTGAGTGCAACTGAGCTCTTCAATAAATCTGTGAAATCCTTGATACTCAGCGTCTACTGAAAAAAACGTTCAATTATAAACAGTTTCGAAACAATATTTAACTTTTCAATGTAAAGCGCAACCTTGAATTACGAGGCAGTCAATAATTATCTGCTCAGAATCAGGGCCATTAGATGCAATGTACTATACATAAGGCAATATTAATGATGTGATACACGCATTCATTATGGAACTACTACTTTTCACGTTTAACAGATTACCATAGTTTACATGGAGCACTCTCGCCAACAACATTTGGTAAGCCCGCAGCGCTCATTTAGCCTGACTGCTGATGAGGCCCTGAGGCTCAAGGCAGCCCTTTTCTCGCTCAAGCGAGTTTTACCAGACGGTACTGGTCTGGAAAGCCGGCAGGCCGATGGAAAGCAAAACAGTTCTACGCGATGGAACTCTGTTTATATGTAACGAGATAAAAACGTCGCATTTTCTTTTATGTTCATTTCAAACCGAGAATCATGCTTTCCTACTGCACAAAACTCGCCACCGCTCTCTTTATCGGCATCCGTGTACGAACACACTGACGCCTCTTAACCCGGGTGTTTGGTGAGTGCAGTGATCTGTAGGCATCAGCAGAGCCACAGAGCTGAGTCAATGCCTTTATGATTCGCCTAGGTTAAGTGCCCTAACTAAATTGCCACTGGTGCCCTGAGATGTTGTGACTTACTTACCTCTCCCTGCTGGACAACTACTAAATAAAAGCTACATAAGTCCATGGTTTCTTCCAGCTTGAATGAAACCTGATTGACTTATGGGCAAGGCTGCATGGGGTGAGGCCACACGTGAAGGCCGGTTAGGGCGAGACCAAGTAGCTAGGCCGGTGAGAGGGAGGCTCTGGGGACAGGGACCGTTCTGGCATCGCCGTGTGATAACAGCTGCGATTAGGGCTGGATTAGCGTGCGACACAAGGTCATGACCTCTCTCTCACCGCCAGCTCGCAAGCTACCCTCGTTACTGGCGCTTACCTAGCACCTCGGCGACTCGGTCAGTCCCACATCCTGTGGCAGAGCAACGGACGAGGCAGTGGTTGCTCACTCGGCCATTTGCGGAGGATGGGGGTGAATTTTGAGCGCGTTTTGATTTCCCACGGTGAAGCTGCACCGAGCCTTCCTCAGCGGCAAAGTGAAGAAAGATTGAACACATACGAGCAAATAACAACAACCCTGGTCAGGCAGGGTTGGAAGGCAGGGTCGGGAGGGAGGGAGGGTCAGGAGGCAGGGTCGTGGTGCAGGGTCGTGGGGCAGGGTCGTGGGTCAGGGTCGTTGGCGGTACCTTCGTCGTTGCCGCTGTGGCTGCCGCGGGGGCTACTGCCGGCATCGCGGTGCTCGCCGCCCTCCGTCTCGGCCGTGGCGGGGGCGGCAGCGGCACTCATGTCGCGCTGCTCCTCCACGCTGCTCACCGACTCGGATTCCTCATCCTGCGAGGGTGGAGACGCGCACGCACGCACGCGCACACACGTACACACGTACACACGCACACACGTACACACGCACACACGTACAAAGACAAATATTCCCCATACATCCTTAACATACTGTACGGTCAAGTGCCATTAGAGAGCATCTATGAAGGTCGATACGGCACACGAGTGAGTGACCAGCACCACGCCCGGCCGCCTTTGTCTCCCTAGTGGCAATATTTTCACATTGCACTAGGTCATAATTTTAGGCTGAGTCGACCTAGGGGAGGTCCAAAACCGGTTCATTAAATCGTCACTGGTGTTGGCCTTGAGCGGGAGTCAAACTCGGGTCGCCGGAATTGTAGCCCAGCGTGCTAACCACTGGGCCACCGCTCCCCACATATGCATCCACTCACGTACAAGCAAACACAACAACCGCCATTTGCCACTAAGTGGGAATGACGTCACGACGGCGCAAGTGCCAGGATATATGCACCTTGAAGCCACCTGAAGTGTCGAAGGCTCGATGACAGGAGGTATAGGGAGAGGTTGCCTGACCGAGATGACTTGCAGATGCACCATCTATGCTCTCTACTGTGCCAACTTGCTGTGTTCAAGCTGCTCGACGCTCCGCTCGTTGTTGTGAGCGTTGCTCCTCCACCCTTTGTTGATGGAGGGCGACTGCCTCTAACTGCCCCGTAACATCCTTCACGATCCTCCTCAATAGAGGTCGATTTTGACACCACTGGTAACAATCTTCAGCAAATCTACTCAGCTCCAGGTCCTCCTGAGCCACATCAGTCCATATCTTCTCTAGCCCGTGCCGTGCCCGTTTAGCCCCCTCTATCCTGCCAAAGAGTAACTGCTTGAGCATGCGGTGCATGGGTATGTGAGTTATATACCCAGTCACCTCAGCTTCGCCTCCCGGAGGAGCTCACAAATGGGATTTTGTCCAGATCTTTCGAGAATTTGTGAGCTCCTCACACAATCCAACCTGGTCAAACCTGAGATGGATCGTAGGCAGGCCAGCCTGAACGTTTCTAAAAGGCGCAGATGTTCCGCCAGGGGGGTCCGCGTTTTACAAGCATAGAGAAGAGATGAGCATGACTGCAACTGAGAAAACCCGAAGCTTCGTGTGGATTGACAGGCCAGGCAGCTTCCACACAGCGTTACGTAGCTGATGAAACGATAATGCTGCCCGACTGATTCGGAGTAAGACCTCTGCTGTCAAACCGGAACCAGCCATAAGCACACTGCCTAGGTATGTAAACGTCACCATCTCCACAACTGCCCCATCACTCATGAAGAGCTGAGGAGGTGGAGTATTCGATGGCACTAAATACCCAAAGAGGTGCTTAGATTTGGTGTGACTGATGGTAATCTCCCACCTTTTTGCGGAATGCTCCAGGTTCAACAGCAGAGCCCTTAACTCCTCCTCAGAATGAGCAGCAATCACCAAATCATAGCAATAATAATTGTTGGCCAATAGGAAGCCATCCCTTGACAGCACCTGGGTATCGATCAGCCTCCCATTGTACCTGTACCAGATGGAA
>JAZEWT010000005.1:7607023-7617949 GCA_036362905.1 Mordacia mordax
ATCGGTGACGCCCCCACGACGCTTGCGGCCAGGCCCGGTGCACTTTGCGACCACGCGAAGTGTCGAAGTCTCGCTGATAGGTCACGAGACAAACCCAGGTGCCATGAGACGACCGAGATGACTGGCCGAGGCACGAGGCGTTCCACTTGTGCCTCCAACTGGACCAACTTGCTGAGTTTTAGCAGCGCATCTCTCCTCCACCCTCTACTGTGGCTGGAGGGCGACTGCCGCCAACTGCCCAGTAGCGTCCTTCACGAACCTCCTGCACAGAGGTCGATCTTGACACCGCTGGTACCAGTCATCGGTAAGTCCGATCAGCTGCACATCCGTCTGCACCACATCAGTGCATCTCTTCTCCAGCCCGTGCTGCACCCATTAAGCCCCCTCTAACAAACCAAACAAGTTGCTTGGGCATACGGTGGCTGGGCATGCGGGCTTCGCAGTACACAACTGAAAAGAGGTTAAAATCAATCTCCTGGTGCGGCAATTGAGAGAAGGGAGCGAGTAACTCGTGCCCGCTTCTGCCTGTCCACCCAGCCTGTGATAGGGTAAAATGTGGGTGTACGCCCATCTCTTCAGATGTCTGGTCAAGGTATGAGAGCGAACTAAATACAGGGGTGGCAATAGCCATTGCAGGGCCGCGCCTCTACAGTCATTCATTCATTATCAAAACCCGCTTAATCCTGTACAAGGTGACGGAGAGGGGGGCAGAGCCAATCCTGGCCAACAGAGGGCGCAAGGCGAGGGTGTACCCAGGATGTGACGCCAGTACATCGCAGGACACACTTTTCTGGGGCAATTTACTCAGCATGCCAATTAACGTAGGCAGCAGCGTGTCTTTGAACGGTGGGAGGAAAGTGGGGTACCTGGCGAAAACCCACGTGGGCACGGGGAGAGAACACACAAACTCCACACAGAAAGGCACCCGAGCCGGGAATCGAAGCCGTGACAGCTCTAACCACGACACCACCGTGCCGCCCAGATTTCAAATTCAAATACAATTCTCATCCACCGAGCCATGAAAACCTATATAAATACAATTCTCAATCCTTCACACCATGGAACAAACGGATGATTGTCCGCCAAGGACAAACATCGCAGAGGCGATGTTTTCATTCTTACTGCAGCCGCCAAAGTTACCAGAGCAAGCCATCTGCTGTGGGTCGACATTCAGATCTGGTTACGCGTCCCCAGCCCCGGTCACTTCGTGTGTGCACGTGTCACGTCAAGATAAGCAATGGCCTGCTGAAACTAGAATTGAAAATAAACTCCTGTTTACAGCCCTGAGCCTGTGGTGAACATTCTCCATTCCTATGGTGAGGGTGCATTTATTCACTTCCCCGCAAAGTGGTAGCTAATTTAGCGACCCTGAGGGCTGATAGATTGACCAAGATTTTGATCTCGCACCCTCCCGCTTGCCCTGCCGCGGAGCCACCGGGTCATGGCTGAAAAAGAACTTGACCCCAACAAACGTTAAGTGGAACAAAATCATTACCTCTCCCGTGGTGCATCGGAAGAGAGACGAGTCTGACTCTCAATGGGCCCTCGCCGGTGAATAATCGAACGTTGATTGACTACGGGAGTCTAACTGTACCCCGGCAGGATGGGACGCTACTGCTGTAAGAGCTCTGGCAGAGTGGCCACACAAAGCCGTATTTTTCCTATGAGAGCCATGTTGCCAGCAGACTATCGAGAGATAAAAACGTTTCCATCACGATATCTCAGATCTGTTAGCGCATAACCCTGTGTCAGAGAGTCTCCTGAATATGACTTCACAGAACTGCTTCTGAAATGCCATCAGAGCGGTCTCCCAGTTCCCACGAGGGCCACACACCTTCACACGCACTGCTCAGTGTTTGTTGAATTCAATTAAATAGATTGTTTAAATAATCCCAAGAGGTGGAAAAGTCAGAATATTTTTCGTAAAATATATTTAAAACTGTATGACGATAAGGTTATGTAGTTATTTGTGACCATGCTGTGACCATTACCTCTCTACTCTCAAGAACCCGGGCTGATCACAGACGGCTGAATAAGACATGCCTACTTAAGATCTCAAGAAGGGTGCCCGCTCAGTGTTCTGGCATTGAGCTACCCGGGCACCTTAATGGCACGATATTACCAGCGGGCTGGTTATATTCACGCAATTACAGAGACACAACTAACCTATGCACTCCTCCACACTCGACTCTGCATCTCATTGGGTGACTGTGATTGGCTGACTCACATTGATGTGAGAGATCTGACTACTGATGAGATCCAGGAGTTGAAACCAATCTTTAAGCTGTGAGCCTTGCGAAATCAAATGCTGCTGAAATACATTGGTTCGGAAACCTGGTAGACTGATGGAAATAATGACTGTTACCTCTATATGGAGATGCAGAACGGAGTTCTGAGCTTAACTGATGAGTGGGATCCTAGTTCATGTCGTAAACTCTCTGGTGTCACATTTACAATCCTGTGCTCTCTCTCCAACTCAACCTTCCATATGACCCCAGTCAAAGTCTAAATCGTTTGCATTATGAACATCATTGATTGAGTTGGATAAAGTAGAACATAGGGCGGCACGGTGGCCCAGTGGTTAGCGCTGTCGCCTCACAGCAAGAAGGTCCCGGGTTCGAATCTCTCGGCTCGGGTGCCTTTCTGTGTGGAGTTTGCATGCTCTCCCCCGTGTCCGCGTGGGTTTTCGCCGGGCACTCCGGTTTCCTCCCACAGTCCAAAAGCTTGCTGCTGCATAGGTTAATTGGCTCGCAGGCTAAATTGCCCCATAGTGCCCGGCGATAGACTGGCGTCCCATCGTCGGTATATCCTTGCCTTGCGCCCTGTGTCTGCCGGGATAGGCTCCGTGCTCACCGTGACCCTGTATAGGACTAAGCGGTTTCAGACAATGAGATGAGATGAGATGAAAGTGGAACATTTATATTTATGTAGGTTTTCACGGAACATGGAACTACAAAATTTAAATGGAGTGCTTGAGAATGTCTATTAAAAGCGTTTTATTAGGATAGCTTTCAAGCGGTCCCCCTCTCTCCTTTGCAAAGTTTCCACTCCCACGTTGGAGGCATTATCAGGCGAGAGAAGAAAGCACTGACTTCTGTGTGGGACCGCACATTGAAATGCCTTCCATTGTTAACACGGGGGAGATGTGCGGTGCTGTAAGAATCAATGAGATCTCATCTCATCTCATTGTCTGAAACCGCTTAGTCCTTTACAGGGTCACGGTGAGCTGGAGCCTATCCCGGCAGACACAGGGCGCAAGGCAAGGATATACCGACGATGGGACGCCAGTCCATCGCCGGGCACTGCGGGGCAATTTAGCCTGCGAGCCAATCGACCTATGTAGCAGCATGTTTTTTGGACTGTGGGAGGAAACCGGAGTGCCCGGCGAAAACCCACGCGGACACGGGGAGAGAGCATGCAAACTCCACACAGAAAGGCACCCGAGCCGAGAGATTCGAACCCGGGACCTTCTTGCTGTGAGGCGACAGCGCTAACCACTGGGCCACCGCGCCGCCCGAATCAATGAGATGTTTGCGAAAAATTTACATGATATATTGTACATTATCCACGTATACACCTGACTGTGATAATGGCCAGGTGGTGTGGGCGCCGCTGGGCTGTTTGTATCTGTGATGGTGCGACGCTGATCCGTGGTAGCTGCTCTCGGCGCTATCAGCAGAGGCCTGCTGTGTGCTGGATGCGATGTTCATTGTCACTCACTTGCTCAAATATTCAATCGGAAAAGTTAGGTTTCGCTATTCCTGCAGTCGAGCTCAGCTCAGGGACTAATTGGCTCCTGTGGTGCTCCGATTGCATGGTGGGTAGCGCCGTTGCCTCATAGCGAGAATCCTGAGTTAGATTCCCGGCTCGGGTATATTACTGTGTGGAGTTTGCATGTTCTCTCCTCGTATCGCAGTGAGGTTTTGCTGGGTACACGGGCTTCCTCCCACCGTACAAAGAAACGCTGCTACCTAGGTTATTTTGCCTGCTGAGTAAATTGCCACCAGTGCCCTGCAATGCATTGACATCACATCCTGGATATAGCACCGCCTTGCACTCTCTGTCTGCCGGGTTAGGCTCCGGCCCCCCACGACCCTGTACAAATGTGGGTATTGATAATGATGATGGGCAGCGCGGTGGCCCAGTGGTTAGCGCTGTCGCCTCACAGCAAGAAGGTCCCGGGTTCGAATCTCTCGGCTCGGGTGCCTTTCTGTGTGGAGTTTGCATGCTCTCCCCGTGTCCGCGTGGGTTTTCGCCGGGTACTCCGGTTTCCTCCCACAGTCCAAAAAAGCATGCTGCTACATAGGTTAATTGGCTCGCAGGCTAAATTGCCCCGCAGTGCCCGGCGATGGACTGGCGTCCCATCGTCGGTATATCCTTGCCTTGCGGCCTGTGTCTGCCGGGTTAGGCTCCGGTTTCACTGTGACCCTGTATAGGACTAAGCGGTTTCAGACAATGAGATGAGATGAGATAATGATGATGGCAGTGGGTCCTGGCTCACCAGTCCATTAAATAATGTACAGCCATCCAGAGCTGAAATTGTGCAGAGCTCCAGACTGTAAGAGCCATTTGCTCTTCTCCAAAGTTGTCAATCGTGCAAATTACACGGGAGCGTCGGGCGGGTGAACGACTTCTTGGCGCGGAGTGCAAGTGAGGGCAGGTTTCGCTAGCAGCCGAGCCAGTGAACATTAATCAAGTATTGTTATGGCTTAAGTTGCCCCCGCGGTCCATACACGGGTGGCATCCGTCACGGTGGCATGAGCAGCAATGAAGATCACACATCCAAGTGTAGTCGATGTGCCGCCCCAGTTTGAGAGAAGCTTGAATTTATTTGTTTTCCCACACGACCCACAAGATTCTGGATCTGTGGAGTAACAACGCTCATTTGACAATTGAAATTTTTTTTCCCTAAACAAAACCACTTAAGTAATCCACGAAAAAAAAGAAAGAAACCACAGCGATCTCGAACAAATGGGGGAAAGTCTGACCGCTGAAGCTCGCGATGGCCTTGTTTCTGCCGTTGTAGACGTCCACTGATTGTTACTGACCCGTCAGGCAGGCCTGGGAATCATCGCCGGTGATGCATCACCACCACTACCATGGCAGTAGCAACAAGGCACATCGATCCATAATGATCCTAAACTATTCTACCTTATACTCCTATAACCCCACGAACACGTTGATATAAAAATAAGGCGAGATGGATGCAGCGTTCCAAAACAATTCCTGGCACAGTGTCTTGGAGCGTTCCATTGCTAAATAATAATTCTAAATAATAATTTGAAATTAAGCACTGGGTATACCGATGCATCTGTGTCACCGTTTATAGCCTTCGAATCGCACACGTGATGTTTGTTGTCACTCACGTGGCCTCCCCACGCCGTCTAGGCAATGGGGGAGTTGCTCGTCTACACTTCACCAGACTGGCCCAGTGGGTAGCGCTGTCACCTCACAGCAAGAAGGTCCCGGGTTCGAATCTTGGCTCGGGTGCCTTTCTGTGTGGAGTTTGCATGCTCTCCCCGTGTACATGTGAGTTTTCGCCGGGCACTGCGGTTTCCTCCCAGGAGTCCAAAAAAGCACGCTGCTACATAGGTTAATTGGCTTGCAGACTAAATTGCCCGCAGTGCCCTGTGATGGACTGGCGTCCCATCATGAGTATATCCGTACCTTGCGCCCTGTGTCTGCCAGAACAGGCTCCGACTCACCGCGACCCTGTACAGGACTAAGCGGTTTCTGACAATGAGATGAGATGAGACTTCACCAGACTGGTCGGTGTGGGTTGATAAAAGTGTAAACTTTCAAGCATCGATCACCACTTAAATAGACACATGTTCAGTATTACAGCAAAAAAATACCCAGTGAGCTTGCAAGCTCTGAATGCGGGATTCCGAAGATACAACAAACGTTTGAACTAACCAGCTCAAACGATACATACACTCACAAGATATCACAACGGATGCATGAATACATGACTCCAACCACATCCAAAATGCTCAACCAACGTGGAAGAGAAGACCAAATACCGCTTCTTGAGAGGCTCTCTGTAGCTCCCTCAAGGAACAGCCCTACCATGGAATGCAGCGACAGTAAAGCAACCACAGCTCCCGTCCAGCATCTACCGACAAGCGGATAAGAACAGGTGAAAGGGTTAAAGTGGTTCAAGGGAAACCTCGTTGTTTGCTGTGGTCGACAATTGAACCATGGCCGCCAGGTTGATGGCTCGATGCACGAACCACGGTGCCACCACTCTATTCCTACGCTCTTTCAATTTGTTTATGTTGAATCTCATCTCATCTCATTGTCTGAAACCGCTTAGTCCTATACAAGGTCACGGTAAAGCCGGAGCCTATCCCGGCAGACACAGGGCGCAAGGCAAGGATATACCGACGATGGGACGCCAGTCCATCGCCGGGCATTGCGGGACAATTTTAGTCTGCGAGCCAATCAACCTATCCAGGAGCATGCTTTTAGACTGTGGGAGGAAACCGGAGTACCCGGCGAAAACCCACGCGGACACGGGGAGACCATGCAAACTCCACACAGAAAGGCACTCGAGCCGAGAGATTCGAACCCGGGACCTTCTTGCTGTGAGGCGTCAGCACTAACCACTGGGCCACCGCGCCGCCCATATTTACCATAATGTCAAATATTTCAAATTCCATTCATTCATCGAATTGTGACCCTGGACTGTCATAATTCATCATAATGTAAGGGGGGGGAGAGGGGGAGGAGGGGTAGGGGTACGTTACGAGAAGGGGTCGCCGCTGGACCTCTCTGCTCCGCATCAAGCCGAGCGTCGCTCCACATAGCCGACGAGATTGCGTGGATTTCGCAGAAAATGCTGAGGGACGAGCGGCCGCTCCGCTCGCGTCGTGCGGCACCGTCTGGATCGTGAGTTAAAGCCGCTCTCCTGCCCGGCGATCGACCTTTTTCACCGGGGATTAATTTCTCACACTTTTTTTTCTCTTCGGTGGACTGGATTAGGCAGCACGTGACTACTCACAGCCAGAGCTATGGAGAGAGAGAGAGAGATATACTGGATGTGGTGTGCCAGTTCGGCAAATTATGTTTCCGGCAAGACCACCCGAATGGATGCAGCTGAAGTGAAGTCCAGGCAGGTGCGGTTGAGTTAGGCCGCTCTCCGGGACTTAGCAACCAGAGGCTGTGTCTGACAAACGTGCCCACGTGGCCTCTGGTCATCTCCGTGGATTGAGCAGCTCTCAAAGCTTCCTTCCACCCGTTCATAAAAATAAATATATGTTTCATACAGTGCCTAAACTTACGTCGATGTATCTACTTATTCGAACGTGCTAAGGAGCGGTGCTCAAATCTGCCACTGGGGGGGAAATTCCATATCTTCACGAGAGGTACCAGTGCATCCACACTGTCACGGACTGACGTTTACAAAACGAGTTGGTAAGCACGCTTGAAAAAGCGGTGGCCAAACAACCTGAACAAAATACACCTTGTGCCAATGAGTGTGAATCCTGAGTGAGCCCTGCTAAGCTGGAGACTCGTGAATGTTGTGATGCGCGCGCCACAACCGCTGGCACGCTTTTACGTTTCAGCACAAGGTGAAGCACATCCATACACATTCGAGTCAATACATTAAGAACATCACCGCAGTGGACAGAGGAGGGTTTAAAAACAAGTACTGTACAGTACAGCCGGTATCAGTACCCGCTTAATTCTGTACAGGGTCATGGGAAGCAGAGCCTATCCTGGCAGACACAGTGCGAAAGGTGGGACAAAACATAGGATGTAACGCCAGTACATCACAGGGCACTTTTTGGGAGGGGGGGATGTACTCAGCAGACAAATTAACCGAGGCAACAGCATGTCTTTGGACGGTGGGAGGAAACCGGAATACCCGGCTTAAAAAGCCACGCGGACACGAGAACACGCAAACTCCACACAGAAAGACACCCGAGCGGGTACCCGAACCAGGATTTTCTTGCTGCGGGGCAGCAATACTACTCACTGTGCCACCGCGCCGCCCTTGAACAGCAGCACAATGTAAGCTTGTTTATCATGAATACTGTGGCCCTGAGAAACACAAACGCAAGTAGTTGACTTGTTCTAAAGAAACGTCCCGTGGCCCCTGCAGTCTGAGTATTGCACGTGCGTGCACATATTTCAGAACAAAAGTTTGAACTCAATTGACCACAATGAATAGTAAATGAGCTCCTTGGAAAATATTACAGTCATGGTTCACAGAAACTCAGCCTGAACCCAAGCGGCAACCCGGGTTAACTTTGTGGGCACGGCTAATATCCGTGGCCAATAATATCTGAACCAGACCTGGCTCTCCAAATATTGATCAATGTAGCCTTGATCAATATGTGGTGAGTGAAGTATGGTCAGTACAGTCCAGCAGTGGTTTGACAAATGATGTCTCGTGCAAAGGTCAACAAAGCATCTGTCTGAACAGAGGGTGGCTCGAAGTCAGCGGTGGAAACTGCACACTCACGACGAGGGATCTTGATTTTGATGAGAATATTGTACAGCTCTTGTAGTAATTATACTCTTCGTTTATCCATAAAAGCCTGTCTCCTCTTTAGCCATTGTCACGGCTATCGATGGTGCAGGCTGTGCAGCTGCACCACAGCCAGAGCCGGGAGGGACCCAGGTGCAGCCAACCCGCGAGGAGAGGGGAATAAAACAGGGGAGCCGATTTAGTCCCCGCACCACGGGGCCCAAGACAACCACGCTTCCCCACTGTGTGGCCACATCCGATAGTGTTTGACGTCATGCTGGGAAGCAATTGGAGAACCTGGAAAAACCCATGCACACAAGGGGATAATATTTTATAACGCTCACCCGACGGATTCAAGAATCCAGTGCTGTCCTGTTACCATCTGGACACTTTAACTTGTTGACATTGGCTACAATATACTGTACGCCCGCACGCGTGCAGGCGAGTAAACAGCGTCCGCATCAACCGCTCGGGTTTTCGTGTCGCAGTTGAGACTAAACGTTCTCAGGGATTGTACCGAAACTAAGGACACGAACTGTTACATTTTTATAGTTTGCAGCAGATATCTGTGACAAAATTCAGCTTTGAAGTCATTCCACAGCATCCTTAGAATTTCAGTCACCCGGTCTCCATCGTCAATATATATTATTTTTATAACGGCTGCTGAACACAGACTCATAAGTCAAAACATGAAACCGCCAGCAACATAGAGCACTAGAATTCGAAGTGATACTGGTGAGTGAGAGTGCCTGAATGCGTGGGTGACTCGATAAGACATCGGTAAGAGAAGTGAGGTGATTTGCAGTACGGTTGAGTGGGTGGTGGGTTAGTGAGTGAGTGAGTGGGTTGGCTGGGTCACGTAGTCCGCATGCCCAGCCACCGAATGCTCAAATAAATTCTGTTTGGTCCGATGGAGGAGGATTGGCGGGCGCAGCTCGTCCTGGAGAAGACGTGGACCGATGTGGTGCAGAAGGATGTGGAGTTAATCGGACTTGCAGGTGACTGGTGCCAACGGTGTCAAACTCGACCTCTGTGCAGGAGATTCGTGACGTATGCTACGAGGTCCGCTGGAGGCAGTGGCCCTCCAACAACGCTCACAACAACGAATGGGGAGCATCGGGCTGATAAATCCCAGCGAATTGGCATAGTTGACAATACAGTTGAGCACAAAATGTAATGTTATACCTACAAACTCGATTGCACGTGGGTCTCTTTCAAAAATATCCATAGTTGGAATGTGTAAATAATTATATGAATGCATCGATAGACAGCACTATAGCTCTTAACGAAATAAAATATAATGCACACGAAGCTAACAAAGTTACCTTTTAAAACTACAGTACATCAACGACAGACATTGCCCGTATGGCCTTAACAGCCTGCAGGGTCAAGTGCTGTTAGCAAAGGTCAGCGAATGTCAGCACGACGCGAGGGGGTGGATGGCCAGCACCACGCCCGGCCGCCTTTGTCTCCCTAGTTGCGATGCTTTGCACACGGCGCCAGGTATAGTACTGAATTGAGAGGGGGTTCCAGGACCGGTTCCGATATTAGATACTGCATCAGTGTGTATTGTACACACAGACCCGGACACTAACGCAAACAGTGCATCGTGTACTCGACACAAGATACTTAGCACGAGACACACAGTTACTGTGCAGACTGACACACGACGTACATTGACATGTAGCATGTGTATACTTTATTAATAACGCACTAGAGGCGGTGTGTACACAACATCCAACGCAGAAGCATACGATCAAGAATACACACAGTTAAGAAACAACATAGAAGGTACCATAACACCAACACACTCAAGGCAAACATAAAACACTCCAACGAGGCATCATATACACAATACACACAACAATCAATACATGCGTGCGTGCGAGTCGCGGTATGTGTGCGTGTGTGTGGGAGAGAGTTGGGGTGGATGTGTGTGGGAGTCGGGGTGAATTTGTATGCGTGTGTAGGTCAGGGTGAATGTGTATGTGTGAGTAGAAATAGATGTGTGTGTGTGCGTGGGTGTAGGGATGAGTGTGTGTGTGTATAGGGGTGAGTGTGTGTGAGTCGGGGTGCGTGGGTGAGTCCGCGTTGGGGGTGGCAAGTAAAGTGCAATGAGATCGGAGACACGACATGGAAAGAGAGGGAGGGGTGATGGGAGGAGGGGGGGGTCGAGGAAGAGAGAGAGAGAGCGGGAGCTGGATGATCATCCGAGTGAATCAACACAAAATACAGCACCCCCGCAAACAGTACAGTACCACAGCCAACAGTCAGATATGATAACGACTGCCTGACTGATGGTGGTAATTCTGATTGACAGACAACGACGATGATCATGACAATTTAATGATCGACGATTCAGAGCGATGAAAATCATCATCACAACAATGCCGAGTCTGAAATCACTCACCGGCCACGCGGGGGGGGGGGGGGGGGAGGGAGGACAATCA
>JAZEWT010000005.1:7632917-7643210 GCA_036362905.1 Mordacia mordax
CTTCTTGCTGTGAGGCGACAGCGCTAACCACTGGGCCACCGCGCCGCCCCCGTTACGCTTCTATTTGTGTTTATCTCGAGAGCGCCGCAGTGTGCAGTGCCCGCATAGGGCGCAAGGTGGCCCGTCTCCGACAAGCCCCCACGTGGAATCTGTACGAACAGAGTCAGGCACGAATGGTGTTACATTATCATGTTATTATTCAGGCTTTGCCAATCAGCTTTACGATTTTTACGAGTGAGCCTTACTTAGGATCAGCCCGAAAATCCGCTCCGAATTAAAATATTGGCGGCTCGCTACGTGCATCTTTCTCCAAACAGCGCGTGCATAATGAGTAATATTAGCGCAAGTTATGCAGATCTATTTAACTCGGAATTTTAATGTTAATTTGGAAGAAAAAACGCGTGGGTATGTAATTGTACGGACAGTAAACATGCAATGTCCTATCAGCGAGGAAAAAAATATATCCGTTTTTAAAAAAGTAAATGTTTTGCCCCACATCCAAACACAGCAGAATAATATTACAACAGGTTTTACCGTATCTGGCGATTATGCTAAGATCTTAACAGATCTTAACACCTGCATAATCGCCAGATACGGGAAAACCTGTTGTAATCTTATATATGTATATTGGCAAAATAGTATCCATAGCGTTAACAGCAGAATAATGTTTACGGAGCGGCATCATTGAAGGCAGATGAAGATCATGAGCGGCACGGTAGCGCAGTGAGTAGCACTGCCGCCTCATCGCAAAACGGGCCTGGGTTCGATTTCCAGCTAGGGGTAACTTTTTGTCTGGAGTTTTCATGTTCTCTCAGAGGGCGGCACGGTGGCCCAGTGGGTAGCGCTGTCGCCTCACAGCAAGAAAGTCCCGGGCTCGAATCTCGGCTCGGGTGTCTTTCTGTGTGGAGTTTGCATGTTCTCTCCCCGTGTCCGCGTGGGTTTTCGCCGGGCACTCCGGTTTCCTCCCACAGTCCAAAAAACATGCTGCTGCATAGGTTAGTTGGCTTGCAGACTAAATTGCCCACAGTGCCCGGTGATGGACTGGCGTCCCATCGTGGGTATATCCCTGCCTTGCGCCCTGTGTCTGCCGGGATAGGCTCCGGCTCACCGCGACCCTGTACAGGACTAAGCGGTTTCTGACAATGAGATGATGAGATGAGCAAGCGAAACAACTATTTACACATTTTGCGTGACGACTGCGGCGACGGGGAGACGCGATTATACGGAGGGTGGCGGAGATAGGCAAGAAGTGAGCAGGGATAACTATAGAGATAACCACAGAGGTAACCACAGGGGTAATCATAAGAAGCACCCGAGACACCGAGATGAGAAGCCGTCATTCTGTCCCTGCTATGGGGGAAGCTTTAAGGGAATCTGTGGGAGATGCTGTAGGGGAAGCTTTTGGGAAGTTGTAGGGTAGCTATAGGGTAGCTGTAGGGCAAGTTACAGGGGAAGCTGCTCGCTGCTGTAGAAGGAGCTGCTGTGGCGCGGATGGCCACATTGCACAGCAATGAGTGGGCAGGGGGTGCATCTGTGCTAGGACCTATAGGCACGAGGGGATCAGTTGTGCGGTCACGAGACGGCAAGTGGTACAGGAGGCCCTGTTTAGAGACAATACTCCACCTCCTCTGGCAATTAAAGAGGAAGTGTTAAGATTTGCTTGCATCGAATTGACACCTTTCAGAAGGCATCAAGTTTGAAATAACCGCACAAGTATAACTACATACGTCTATGTGGTTATCGCCGGCTTATGTCAAGCTTAAGTGCAGCGTCAATAACCCGCTTAATCATTTACAGGGCCGCGGGGGGCTTGAGCCTATCCTTGCAAACACAGGGCGAAAAGGCGGAGTAATACCCAGGATGTGACGCCAGTATATCGCAGGGCACACATTTCAGGGCAATTTACTCAGCAGGACAATTAATCCAGGCAGCAGAGTGTTTTGAATGGTGGGAGTAAACCGGAATATCCGGCGACAACCCACGCGGACACGGAGAGAGAGAACACTCACACAGAAAGGCACCCAATCCTGGAATGGAACCCGGAATCTTCTTGCTGTGAGGCAGCAGCGATACTCACCGCAAATCCATTTTTTGGGTCAGGTCAATTTATAACTTTCTACGTGACCTGACCCAAAAAATGGATTTCATTGATAATATTGGTCACGAAGGCCTTCGAATTAAAGATACTCACTGCGCTACCGTGCCGTCCTATTTCAAACTTGACGCCTTGTAACAGATGTCAAGTTGGTGTTTGTACATTTTTACACCATAAAAGGAAATGGCAAAGCTTTTTCTATATTCCCATCATCTTGATACTGATGTTTGTGTGTTGGTGCAGGTCAGAGTTCGGCACCGTACTGCCTTGAGTAGCATGCAGAATGATTTTTAGCGGCACGTGTGATGGAGGTTTAATTCATGCCGAATAAACCAAATTGGAAATAAAACCCAATGAAAATATGATTGACTGCTCCGCTACCCTTTAAATTATACCACCCTACGAAAGCTCATGATGATCAATCAAAAAAATTTGTTTATGTATGACGTTACATTAAGATAGGCCAACTCTTTTCAAGATCGGCCACATCCAGTGGCAGCAAAGCTAGCGATGTGTGCAAATGATCACATTTATTAACACTATGGTAGAAGTCAGTAATGGAAAGCAAGGGTGACCCTCGGGTGAAAAGCGCTCCAGAAATGCAATTATTATTATCCCACTAAACGCTCACCCCGTTTACCGTATTGATGAAGCTGCTGAAATGCGAGTAGGAGCATTATTTACCTCGTCTCATCTCATTGTCAGAAACCGCTTAGTCCTGTACAGGGTCGCGGTGAGCCGGAGCCTATCCCGGCAGACACAGGGTGCAAGGCAGGGATATCCCCACGATGGGACGCCAGTCCATCACCGGGCACTGCGGGCAATTTAGTCTACAAGCCAATTAACCTATACAGCAGCATGTTTTTTTGCTCGGCGAAAACCCACACGGACACGGGGAGAACTCGCAAACTCCCACACATAAAGGCACCCGAGCCGAGATTCGAACCCGGGACCTTCTTGCTGTGAGGCGACAGCGCTACCCACTTGGCCACCGTGCCGCCCAGTGGGTAGCGCATTATTTACGTTCATAAAATATCAATGGCAGCATGAAGATCCGTGAATACGAGTGAATAAATGAACTCTTGGCACGTCACTTCTGAAAAGTTTCTGAACCCTGATGGGGGCTCACACGGCTCGATGGATGAGAATTGCTCTCAAGGGTTGCTTGTTCTTGGTAACGTTTCCCATAGTTGGAGGCTACATTCAACCACGTGCACCTCCAACAGTATTTAATAAATACAATTAAGTATTATTGGATGGGAGCCAAACTGTTTACTGAACACGCGCGCGCACACGTAACGGAGTCATTCACACGTCTCAGAGCCATCTCACAGTAGTTACCACGTGGCCGACACGGTGCTAATTGGATCGGATCTCCACTATTACTGCACTCTATTCCCCCGTGACCGCGCGTCTAGCAGCCCAACCGGAGCACTCACGCCGCGTAACAACTCTGGGTGCTCACCGAGGAGCTCACGGGAATAGAGGCCTCGGGGGGGTCGATCTCGCTCGCGTTTGGGGGGAATATGGGCCGTGAGGTTGTTCGAATAGGCGCTGAATGTGGTGGAACCAACAAGCAAACCCACACATTTTAATGGTTACGAGACATGTTTAACTTATCCCACATTTATTAATAACGCTCGTACAGGGAACTCAGCAAGACACAGAAAAGCATACAGAACAGCACATAAGCACAACACGCTTCACAACTATTATTAATGATACTGCACAGAGGGGTGGTTTTAAACATGTATATCGTTATATATCAAGTCTCTCTTGAGCAATTTCCCACGGAACACTTGAAGTCAAGAGCCGTCACATGCGCAGTCACTTTGCTTGCAGTCCCAACTCGCCTCCCAGATGCATTCCATGCCTTCGAATGAGCTGAGTTTGCTGTCAAGGATGCACACGGGCATTTGTCCGGCAGTTGTTGCCGAATCTGTGTACCTTATCTCAAGTGCACCAACGCCTTGGGATGCTCCTGGACATTGAGAAGATCGCGAGATGTCTGCTGTAAGTCGCTGAAAGTCGCTCTTGGCATCATCTTTCGTCAGAGGACGTTATTTGAGAGTATCCGGGTTGTAAAATAAAGAGCCTTTACAATGTATAGCAATAAAACAAGGGTTAAGGTATTAAAATACCAAATAGACACCATCCGTAAAGTGTAAAGTTTATAAAACCACACATATTTGTGGCAAAACATACAAACATAATGCTTTGGTAATGTATGCATTATCCTTGAAACGGACTGGGGGTTATTTTCGAGGCCAGATCTCGCCTAGAACCCATTAATATATATGGCATTCTCAAGTCAGGATGTCTTTTTACTCGCTTTTTATTAATTTGCATTGGGGGATGTGTGTAATGGTTCGAATCTTTGAGTACAATATTAAAGCATTTCCGATAAAGCTGGAGCGCTGAACTTTTACACACAGGCATAACTCGAATGACAATGCAATCTAGTGAAAAAAGTTTGAAGACCGATGACAAGCCGATCCTGGGCCCGCCATAGAATCGATCCTTTTCCTGTTACGGATCATAGCGAGCGGGCGCTTGCGGGGGGGGGCGTGCGGGGAGGGCGGGCGGCTCCGATTGGTGGGACTCGGGGGCTCGCTGGGCGAGCCGCCTGAGTGGCCGTGCAGCGGGCGATGAAGTTTAAGGCACTAATAATGAAGAGTTATAATAATGGCAAGAGTTATCGTGGGTTTTTTTCTTTAAAGATAAATCTTCAACACAAGCAACCGAATGAGTGGATAGCGGAGTCGCTAGTGCCAGATGGGAATTGAACTCAATTAGCTACATTAGGAGGGAAGGTAAAAATATAAAGACAAAGCCCCCCCGTGTAGTCTTTAAGGCAATATCTGGGACGAGTGTTGTTAACGAGCAGCGCCGTTAAAGCGAAAATACACTTAGAACAACAATCGTCATTCGCCACTATGTGGCAGTGACGTCCACACGCCATCTGTGCCAGGCCAGGTGCACTTTGAAGCCAAGTGAAGTGTTGAAGGTTCGCTAACAGGAGGTCACGGGACATTTCCAGAGGCCATGGGCTAAGATGAGTGGCCAACACACAACCTGCGTTCCCCACTCTGCCAACTCGCTGTGTTTTATCCGCCAGGCGTTCCGCTCGCTGTTGTGAGCGTCGCTCCTTTGCTCTCCATTGTTGTTGTAAGGTGACTGCCTCCGACTGCATCGTAGCGTCCTCCACCATCCTCCTCTACACCGCTTGAACCAATTTTTACCCGCTTTTACTTATCTTACATTGGGGGATGTGTGTAATGGTTAAAATCTTTGAGCACAAAATTTAAGCATTTCCGATAAAGCTGGAGAGATGAAAATTTGCACGCAGGCATAACTCGGATGACAAAGTAATCTGGTGAAAAGTTTGAAGATCGGTGACAAGCCGATCCTGGGCCAGCCAAACAAACGATCCTTTCAAATTACTATTTATAACGGTTATTGGGAATTTAAATTTTGAACTGGGTTAAAACTAGGTCACTTATGAACATACCTAATCATGCTACTTTGTTTACATTTGACTGCAAATCAGTTAATTTTAATTAAAATACGTTACGTACATGGAATACGATATAAAGTGAACACAAAGTGCAATTAAGACAAAGTTTTCTACTTTTTTTGTCTTAGCCATTTATTGTTTGATTTATACTTAAAGTTGATGAGAAATACACTGTAAGTAAACTTTTGACAAGAGATCAGTTTCAACTTGTATTCAGGAAGAGTTCGCAAACGCTTCATTTTCCTTAGAGCTTCTTGGCTGAAAACGTTTTTGTTTGCGAGTTTAGCGCAATCTAATTCCTCAAGATGAAGTCCTTCCAACAACCTGACATGCAAACAGTAATTGACTAAGACTAAAAAAAAGTAGAAAATAACATAGAATGAACTTGTTTATAAATTACCCGCTTTTACTGCACACAAAAGTAGAAAAAAATTTTTTAACACAAATTCAATGTGTCTAGGGATAGACTAAAAGCGGGTGGCCAAACACTGACCGTATAAGACGACAATAATCTTTTCCTTTCATGAAAACCTTTAAACCATACTGATATTAAGTGATAATTGATAGTTGTTCCTTTTACAAAACATTAGAAAAACACGTATTTATGACTAAAATAATTAAAATGTAAATCTCATTTATCAGTCAATCGTAAGTCACATATTGTCAGTGTTTGGCCACCCGCTTTTAGTCTATCTCTAGATAGATCGATTTTGTGTTCAAAAAATGTATTTTCTACTTTTGAGTGCGGTTAAAGTGGGTCATTTAAAACATATTTTTTAATCCTATTTTATTAACATCTCTGTACATCTCTCGGATTGTGTTCATTCGCCCTGGCTTTTCAAAGAATTCTTTCAGCTTTCCTAATCTAGGGGGTGGTCATAAAACGTTGGTTCGTCTCCCTCTCTGACTTAATGCAAACAACTCCGACTTCAAAACTTGCATGTTGCTCAGTCTGTTCATAACTCATGCAGGTGGTTTCTACTTTCAGTGTTTGCACAGCGCCTCTGTGTCTTTTGCCTGGGGCTCCTCTGCCTTGCTGGCCAGAGGAATCGATATTTTAACTGCACAAGCCTCGCCCAGGGGAGGTGTTTCCAGAAAGTTCTCGTAAACAAGTGTTAGACAATCTTTCACCCGGTCTCGAGGGCAACCACGTGATCCAGCATCATTTTGTCTCGTTCGTCCAAGCACCAATCACGTGCAGCATTTCATACCATCTTCCCTTGCCTACAGCTCGGAATCACGAGGCACAGGTGTAATCATTAACTCGAGTATGGTTCAGCACTGGCCTCTCATCCACTCTCTCACACAGATATCTATACACAGACTTACATGCATATACAATTACACTGCGGATAGATGTGTATTATTACAGCAGAAAGTACCCAGTGAGTTTGCAAGCTCTAGATGGGGGATTTCTGCGACACAGCAAATGTACGGACTGATGAACGTAACAACGCATACAGCTATTATAACATATATCCAATTTTAACCACATTTCTGCCACAATTGTGAGACTGTGGTTGTCCACCTGTCCTCTAATGTCCCCGCCTCTGTCCGTTTGTGCCCATCTCTGTGTCTGTCTGTGCATGTGTCCTTCTGCCCGTCCGCTCGCCCCGCTGCTCGTCCGTCCATCTCCGGCCTGGATGTCGTCCCGTCACTGCCGCCTCCTCAGATCTCGGAGACGTACGCGTTCCTCCCACGGGAGGCTGTCACCAAGTTTCTCATGAGCTGCACCGAGTGCCAGAAGCGAATGCATCTCAGCCCTCGAGCTGCCGAGCACAAGGGTGAGCCTCATGCACCGCGCTCCTCACGGCTCGTCACCCTGCGTCACTCCCGCGTCACTGTGCGGCGTCGCTCGGTGCCGTGTCACCAGGGCGGGGCCGCGTCTCCTCTCGGGTCCCCATACTGCTGCATGCCATCGTGGCGGTGATGCGTTCCTCGCTTGTTGCGGATGTTCGCGGTTCAAATCCCGCATGGCGCCCTGGGTAATTTTGTGGCTCGATGAATCCGCGAGTATTAGGCGCTATCTCATTTATAGTTTGAACACTCCAGAATGTAACTTGAGGAAGAGTAAGCCATTGTGTGCTCGCTTCATGCTCCAAATTTTCTGATTTTTTTGAAATATATAAACTACTACCAATTAATTTAGCATCACATACTGGACTGCACTGCCACAACCCTGCAGGTGTGAAGGCATAGTCAGGTAGCTCTCTCTCCAGCACCCGCACTTGCCCACTGGCCATGCCCTCCATTTCGACACGCGGGGTGCCTCCATCACTCGTCACCATGCCACCATACATGCAACATCCACTCCAGTGAGGAGACGGGAGACTTCTGTCTTTCGATGCCCTTTATTATTACTAACACTACAGTAACACCAACACAGAACGTACTACCCTCCCCCACGCTACACACGCTAACAACTGTGGCGACTATATCCGGACGTGGTTGCCTAGCTCTCTCCCATGCTAGAACTCCATTCGCTCCCGCACACCTCGTTAATCTCTCTCCTCAGAAGTCTTCCACGTATATCATATCACACCACGTTCTTTATCCATTCTGATCACCACACATTTCGCCTCATGTTTCCCCACTCCCCAGACCACATGATGTTTACGATATCGGGAGGGGGGAATTGGCGCAATCCCCAGTAAACCCTTACCTGACCCCTTGTCACCCCGGGTAAACCCTTGTACGCACCTAGCCTGTCATGACGCGAGGCTGGCACCACACAGGGCTTTCCTGAAACAGTGTTGACACCCAGCGAGATTTTTTCCAGTGTAAACACGCGAAGTAATGACCTGGATATCAGTTCTCGGTGACTTTGGAATTGTTTGCTCACAACTATATTGTTTTTTCTGCTCTGCCGAACTCTTCCGCGAACCGGATTTTCATTTAAAGCTCTTCACTTACAGCGCGTCCCCAGCGCCAGGCGTCGCCTCCAGCGCGCACGCCGGCGATGGTGGCGACATCGGGCTGCCACATTGGAAGCTCTGTCGCTCTTAAGTGGCGCGGAGGGGACACATTTGTCAAACAGCTCCCCCCCGAGCGTGCGTGGACACGTAGGGAGACGCAGGGAGATGGGAGGGGTGGAGAGCTGCCTTGAACGGAGGCGGTTGGCGTGGGGGGTATCGACTCATTATAAAACTAGGGTTCGATCCCGGAGGGGGCTAGGGTTCGACCGCCCACCCCCCTCCCGCTATGCGTTGGAATGATGATTGAGAATTCCTATCTATGGCTGCGTTCCTCATCCTCTCTCCCTCGCAACGTTTCGCCTCCCACGTTGGAGGTATCGAGGCATTATTATTATTATTCGCCGGATGGACACTCAGCTACCCCCGTTATCCTGGAGGAGCAGCTCATGAGGGCAGTGTTTATATAATGTAATAATAATATTTGCGGCAGCACGGTGGCCCAGTGGGTAGCGCTGTCGCCTCACAGCAAGAGGATCCCGGGTTCGAATCTCGGCTCGGGTGCCTTTCTGTGTGGAGTTTGCATGCTCTCCCCGTGTCCGTGTGGGTTTTCGCCGGGCACTCCGGTTTCCTCCCACAGTCCAAAAAACATGCTGCTGCATAGATTAATTGGCTTGCAGACTAAATTGCCCTTAGTGCCCGGTGATGGACTGGCGTCCCATCGTGGGTGTGTCCCTGCCTTGCGCCCTGTGTCTGCCAGGATAGGCTCCGGCTCACCGCGACCCTGTACAGGACTCAGCGGTTTCTGACAATGAGATGAGATAATATTTGCATTCATCGAGCGCTTTTCACCCGAGGGTCACAAAGCGCCGCACAGAGCTGTGGAGCGAACGGCGCGTCAGCAACAGCGTCACAGTGGATCAATTAAAGTGAAATTGAGCCGTGAAAACCTACATCGGTACATATGGTGATGAGTATGAAGCGACCCATGTCGAATGCAGCTCCCTGTTTTCATTCTTCTCTTCCCTCCCCTCTCTCTGCGCCCGTTTCTAAAATACCGGGCATCGAACTCAACGATGTCCATACTTCACCAGAAAACGAGCACCCGCCCGCCCTGCTCTCGCATGACATCGATTACAACCTCCCGCTCACCACCACCTACATGAAGCACATGCGCCTCCATCTGCTGGACGCCAACAGACAGGTGGGCTCGCTCCACTCCACCCCGCCGCGCCCTGCTACCCCGCACTCCACCGAAATTCCACCCCGCGCCAGCCACGCTCCATCTCACTCCGTCCCCACTCCGCCCACACTCCCGACTGCATTCACACGCTGCTCCACGCCGCTCCATCACGGCCACATCCAGGGTGCTCCACAGCACCCCCCCCCCCCTTACAGACACACCTCGCCACTCGAGCACAGGTGACGCCGTACCCTGGGGTGAAGTATGGTTAACAAACCCCCTCACGGCCGACGCGGCGTGGGGAGGCCTTCATCCAGCGGTGGATCGATGAGGGGACTGTTAATGACCGTGCACACGTGGTAACGCGCACTGAAACACTCCCCCTCTGTCGCGACACTGAAACAAAGATACCGCGTATAGCCTTAATTCACTTTTTGCTGCAAGCGCTGTCAGCCAGCACCAATTCAGGCCAGCACAGTACACGCGGAGGTCGGTGGGCAGCCAGCACCACTGACTACACACCTCACTATCGTACCTAGGGCGGCGCGGTGGCCCAGTGGTTAGCGCTGACGCCTCACAGCAAGAA
>JAZEWT010000005.1:7832155-7843543 GCA_036362905.1 Mordacia mordax
TCACCCATCCAGTCAATGTCTAGGCTTGACTTGGCTTAACTTTTGATATCTGTGCAGCGCTTTGTTACCCTCGGGTGAAAAGCGCTCTAGAAGTGCAATTATTATTAATAGTGCTTCGTCCTCTTGCTAAGAGTGGGATTTCCCATTCTTCTTACAGATCGACAAGTACTTAAACAACATGTATACGCGTTGTGTTTGTGGCTCTGCCAGCTGGAACATAAACTTGTGCGCGTGTGTTTATCCACGCGCGTACAACGTTTACCAGCCATTACTTATTAAGTGCTACAATAAATGCCACCATAACCTCAACTGCCAGCGCGAGCAGTTCTGCACTGTGCAAACTCCCGACGCCGTTGAATTGGGAGGCAATACCCCTTTGAATAAATGCCAGGTCTCAGTATAACTTTGACATTAACTGTTGAGAATATACATTTTTACGTGGTAATCGCCAACAATTGTCATGTAACTGGGTTCATCATTTTATTTTAGCCTGCCAATTTTTTCTGCGAAGCCAGCAGGCAACTCTCTTATATTGTTATGAGTTCCTGAAAATTTAAACACACTCTGATGCACTGCTTCTGCAAGAGTTCTTTTTATATATTTTGTCTTTCTCATATTTTAAAGATTTTCATTCGGTGTCGTGTAATGTGACGAGAAATCCATCCAGATCTCTCGCTGAGCAGTGTAACCCTTTGTGGTAGAGGACGACCCATGGAAGCAGATGTCAGAGCTATCAAAGAGGTCTCTTCATTTGAGCTCTAGTGTATACCATCGGAGGAGGGCAGCACCTTACTAACCGAGAATAGCGTTCTGCAAACGTTCTAAAATAATCATTCAGCTCATGACTTTACATGCTATCATATCACGATTGGATTTACCCACACCATTGTATTGGGAAATAGGCAAAACTGTTTTTTTTTAATTGCCATGACATCCCTGGCCTGCGCGCGCGCACACTTGCTCGCTTTCAGACGGCATCGATGGCAAGCAGGCACGACGCACGGGATCCAGCACGCCGCTCGGAGAGCTTTTCGACCACGGCCTCGACAGCTGGGCCTGCCTCTTCTTCGCCAGCACCGTGTATTCGATCTTCGGCCGTGGCCAGACTGGTGTCAGCCTTGCCGTCATGCACCTGCTGCTCTGGGTCGTGCTCTTCTCCTTCATCCTGTCACACTGGGAGAAGTACAACACGGGCATCCTCTTCCTGCCCTGGGGCTACGACATCAGCCAAGTGGTGAGCTGAGAGGACGACGCGATATGGGTTCGATTGACGGCACGTTAGCTGTCACTTCGTGTGAACTGTGAGTAATTACAATAATGAATTGCACCTCCGGAGCGCTTTTTCGCCCGAAGGTCAAAAAAGCGCCGCACAGAGCTGCGGAGAGAACGGCATGCCAAAAACTACGACATCAGGACAGTTCAATTGAAAGTCAAATAGTGGCTATGATTTTTAGAAGGACATTAAATAAGCTATGAAAGTAATTGCTCAACAAACAAGGAAGGAATAAATGTTCCCGAGCCAGGTGCAGGTCGGCTGCGAGTCATCATCCTGGCACGACAACAGTGAGCCGCATTAACAGTCCTAGCTAGAGGACTTGAAAGCCTTGTGGACCCAGTGAGTCTAGTAGCCATGCAGCTTGAACATTTCAATCCGTGATGGTAGTATGGATAACGGCAGAGAGCCAAAAGCCCAGCCGCACAGACATTAAACCCCGATGGATTGCATTCCTTCTTCACCACATTTCAGAGTGCACAAGGGTTTTAGTCTTGCCCTGGATGGTTCACTTGGAAACGTGTAAATCCTTCACAATATGTTAATGCATAAAACTATGGATCCTGGTATTCATAGATTGCAGCTGGGTAGCAATTGCATGAACCCAAAAGATTTGTTAGTGATTGAATATGATGAAAAAAAAGATGAATTCGATTTATAACGTGACACAACAATACAACTCCTGGTCATAGATGAGATACGGAAGCGCGACAAAGCCGCAGAGGGGGAAGGCGGAGGAGAGAGGGGGGGTGTCAGCCACGTGGTCAGCCAACGCCAACCCGTGTCCTATATATTATGATGTTAGCGGCCAAATTGTGGGCGGAAACTGGAGAACTTGGAGGAAAGCCACACACAGAACAGGGGAAGAACACAAAACTCCACATCTAAAGGTGCCCGATGCGAGAATCAAACTGCTTTGAACGGGACGTTCTTTCTGTGAGGCACAGAAGTTAGCACTGTGCCAGCCTGCCGCCAAAATGAAAATTGTCGGAGACAGAAATACGTTAAACTGGGGGTGACAGTTGATGTAGTCCAATTAGCTTTAAAGAAAGAGCATGAACGATATATATAATACAAGTCAAACACAGTTCGCTCGGTCACAGCACAGTTACGTAACACCTGAAGTTGCCTCCAACCTGAAAGGTGAAACGTGAAGGAGAGAAGAGCACTCGACACGGCTATCCCGAAAGAGCAGCTTTTGGAAGCAATCATCAGAACTAAATCAGACGACTTTCGAGGGACTCCACTTGTAAAAATGTGTTAAGTTACTCAGGCATGTAGGCAGCCCTTTAATACGTTTAAAAATACCCTTGTGAAATTCATCTTAAAGCTGAATGCATTATACACATTGCTCTGGTAGTGGCTCAGTGTTATTTTGAATCGTGTGTTTAGCCATCATCATTTGCAATACCCGCTTAATCCTATACAGGGTCGCGGGGGGCCGCAGCATTTCCTGGCAGACAGGGCACAAGGTGGGGCTATACCTAGGATTTCAGGCTGGTATATCATAGGGTACTGAGTGGCAATTGACCCAGCAGGCCATTTATCCATCAAATGTTTGACAATTGCTAAGCTCACGTTGCATGTATTGAATGCCACAAATATTTTATTATTAATGTTAGATCTCTGTAATGGGTGTTTTGTCACCCCTGTAACCAATAGAGGTGCTGCTGTTCCCCACGATGCGTTTCTTTTTGAGTCACGACATCGTGACAATTGAATTGTTGTGCTTCTACCGGTTATTACTTAAAGTGCCCTCTTCTTTCAAGGAAGTTAAATGTATTGTGTGGGGAAGCAGCAGCTGCTTGTCTGGTGTTTCAACTGTGTTGTAAGTTGATTTGAGTGCGTAAGTCTAGCAAGTGGTTTGACTCTTTTGCCCCCTCCCCCCCCCCCCCCCTTCATCTCCCCCTCCTCTCCGGTCGATTGCCAGACCATCTCCATCGTCTATATTGTGACGGCGGTGGTAGGCGTGGAGGCCTGGCATCAGGACCTGCCCTTGGGGCTGCTTTACCGAGACCTTTTCCTATTCATGCTGCTCGGTAAGACCAGCTGCTGCGCTTGCCGCGCGCTGCCACTGACTTTTGTCTCTCGTTCCCTTCCACACGCCGTTGGTGATTTGCGTTGTGTACTCTGGGGAGAACACTCTCACTAGCCTGACATTACACACAAACACAGGCCAGCTGATGGTATTTGTTGACACGAGGAAGAGATGTACAGCTGGAAGGTATTCTGCAAGAACGGCCTACGGATGAGCTGAGTGCACACGGACACGGTTGTTCTGATAATTAAAAGCGGGGATTTGCCTTTAGATTACAAAGTGCCTGTGGAGAAAGCAATTGTGTACTTCACCTTCAGCCCAATATAACACCTATTTGTAAACTATTTCTCACACTCGCTCAAAAGTATTAAGAACGCACATTCATGCACAGCATATCCCCTGCCCACAATGTAGCTGTGCCACCCATAACACCTGTTGCATGTTAGGCTCACTTATGCAAGCACTTTGCACACTCAAACCTGATTAGCTTTTGATATTTTAAAAGTCAGGTGCATCCCAGGTGATTTTGTTACAAGCATGCATATGCACAAATTAGCACTGAAAAAAATATTTTATCAAAAGTAAAAATCACAGCAGTCGGCTCGTTGCAGTATCCAGTAATGATTGGCCACGCTTTTCAGAGCTTCGTGTTTGTATGTTACGGCCATTACGGAAGTGGAAAAGGTCTTGAGCACTCATGTGATGTACACACATTGATCAGACGGGTGACCGTATAGATTAGATTAGACATGAATGTCACACACGTTCATGGTGGGAGGGGGGTTTGAGGGCAGGTTTCAAATCACAGTCAAGTGGAATGGAGTGAACTCGCTCGACTTTATATTTGGTAGGTATTTTAAAATGAGAGCATGTTTAGACTAAGTGGTCAGTCGAGTTCATCGACCTCCAAGCTTCCCTTAAATAGGCTGGTGCTGTGAGCTGGGCGCCATCCTCTGCGTTACTCAAACCAAGCGCCTATTTCTGCGGACAGTACCGGAGTGCCTTTGCATTCTGGTGGTCTATTAGCGGAACTTTGTCATACGAACTGTAGATTGTGGAAGTGGCTGTGCAGAAATTGTGTTTGAGCAGCCCTTAGAGAGCGTATTTGTGGGGCAGTTCTCTTTTTAGGTATGAAAATAGCACTGGTATAGGGAAATGGGATTTGGTAGTATTCTTGCAATGTGTACATTTTTCTAAAGCCGAATGGACTTTCAAATCTGCTGAAACTCAAGAGCGCAAAGGATGTGGTCTGCATTTGTTTGCTCGTTGTGCTACTGAGGGAATGGCGAATATTTTTTGTTTAGAATGTGCTTCTAATCCTAAAACAAGCTATTGATATTCAGTCGGCAAAAACCACTTGTTGAAAATGTAACTTCATCCATTGAGATTGATGGAAAATGTCTTGTGAAAAAAAAATATAATTGCACTGTGAATTTACTTGATTCATGCTGAGACTATGAATGTTACACTTTAATACTAAGTATCGTAAGTAATTTCAATTGTCGTTGTGCAAAGAGCTGTAGTTTTATACATTGGTACAGCAATGTATGCACAACTTGATGGAATTGCCTCTTAGCCATTGGCTGTTTAACATGTAACGTAGCATTACGTAACTCACTGCTGTTTACCCAACCTGGCCCCTATGCTCGTTGCCATGGCAGACATTTTACACATTCTCAAAAACAATTGTGCTAAATGTCTATCGTACAAAATGCAATAGAACAATCGACTTGAGAAAGATAATGGGGCACGTTCTCCTCCTTGTCCTGGTGGGTTTGCGAGGTACTCCACTTTCCTCCCACAGTCCAAAGACATGCTGCCTAGGTTAGTTGCTTTGATTAAATTTCCCCTGCTGCCACGAGATGCGTGTTGTAAATTACTTACCCATCCGTTCTGGTCAACAATTAAAAAGAGCTGTAGAGCTTCAAGGGTCCTTTCCAGCTTGAATAAAAACGGACTGGCTGACGCCACACGTGTGTGTTGTGGCCATAGTTAATGTTTGTGTCGTTGTGGAAGTCAAGGAGGAAATGTGGTGTGGATAGGCCTGCATCTAGCAGTGGATTGGGTAGGCCTGCATGCAGCATTGGATTGATGATGGATAATAATGATGTATAAAACACATGTTGACGCGGCCAAAATAATCCTGCTAGAGGATAATGCCAAATGTAAAATAGAGTATATTCTACTCATAACTACGGATCCCTTTCCTGCACAGGGACATGACTGTCTTTGGCTTGATTTTCGCGGTAAGGTCAACCCACATACGATGTGTGCAGGCCGCAGTGACATGCCCCGAGCGTAGATGATGCCTGGCATACGCAATGACTTACAGCAATGTAATGCCGTGATGCCGCAGAGTGCATGCGAGGCAAGGCTCTTGCTCTGTAAAGGTCACTGAAGCGCACAAGAGTGCAAACGTGTTTTCATAGCAGCCCACGCATGAGTCTGATTCGCTTTTGTGGCACTATCACAAAGCAATGTAAACTCTCTCGGGTCCCATCGCCTTGAGAAGCCATGGCGATTACAAATAGTCAAGCGTTATTTGCCTAAATACTGTATTTTGAGACTGTGTCCCATCTGAAGATAGGTTGTGATTTAGCGTGGACTTCATCTAGCAGTGGGTAGATCGTGGTTGATGTTGAATATTATAAAGTAATGACTCATGCTTTTTGATCGATGTTCCCAACAGGTGGAGCCTTTTTGGTCACCCTGCCCCAGAGTTTGTTCAACCTGCATAAGTGAGTTGCTTACATTTGGTCTTTATTGGCATGTGATAAACGTTCAATCTGCTAACCCTTTTGACATAAAATATCTAATTTCTGTTGTTGACTCCGTTTATAACACTCGAACATCATTTCAATACAATTTTCACAATGAAAAAAAAAATCTCATGCATGTGCAATGTCATGCATGTATCACGAGTGTGATATATTTAATTTCATAGATTAGGGAATGCGTTGCTACCTGCTTGCGTTTTTTAAATCCGTTATTACGTAATACATTGCGGTATCACTTTATAACATTCCGTACTTACCCTTAACCCACATTAATGTGATGAAATCCCCTGGTTCTACAGCTGTGTGCCGTTTAACCTATATTTAGTTTGACTGGTCTTGATAGTTTGACTTCTGTTAAACAGTACAGAGTTTTCAAGTTGTCTGCCACTTGGTAAATAAATAAACCTGCAGCATTGCCTACTTAGTGTCACAGAAAGAAGGTCGTGGGTTCGATTCCCACCTCGGGTGCTGCTTTTATGTGTGGAGTTTGTATACTTTTTTTCATATCCACGTGGGATATCGCTTAGTATTTCGGTTTCCCCACCCCACTGTCCAAATTATGCATGCTGCTGCTTAGGTTATTTCTCATGACTAAATTACCCCCAGTGCCCTGGGATGTTTTTTTTTCCAACCCCTCCCCGCCGGACAACTGTTCAAAAGAGCCACATAGCTCAACGGCTCCTTCCAACTTAAAAAAAATGGACTGGCTAATCTGCACACCGAGGGTGAGGCCGATGTTTGTCGTGACGGAGGCAATTGCAGGAACCTTGCACCCGAAATGACCACGTATGCATTTGCACTTTGGAGTTTCCATTCATCCCAACAGCCCACCTCATTCGAACCGGCAGTGTGACGTATCACTTGTTCATTTTTTATGAGGGGGGCAGCCTTATCAATATTGGTTTTGTATTTGTGGGTTTTCAGGGCAGATCTTTGCACAGGATATTAACAAACGTTTTCTCTTGGTTTGTGTCCCTTTGCTGTGGGACGTGTGTTATTGAATGATTACATGCACTTGCATTGTTTTTCATGAGAATGAATACACGTTTACTTACCACAAACATGTGAGCATAATGAGGAAACTGTTGCTCTTCTGAGGTTTAAATGATTTTCTAAAGTCGAGTTGTACAAAGCAAATCGTGACCTATAACACAAGTCTCTTGAAGAAAACTTGACTTATGTATTCTTGAAATTCGAGTAGGAAGTGTGGTTTGTTATTTACTCGTGGCACTGACGTAAACAGGAAAACAATTCTACGCAGCCTTCTGTGCTACACCTGGGATCGTTGTGTGGCAGGGCATACAAGGCGGGCACGCTGAAGAAGGACTCTCTGTGGGAGGCCATGTTGCCCATGGTGTCGCCCACGCTGCTCTTCGTGCTCACGTCCGCCTGGGTGTGGCTCTCTCCCGAGAGGGTCGTTAACAGCCAGCCCCGCGTCTTCTACTGGCTCGTGGGCACGCTCTTCTCCAACATCACGGTGAGAAGGTTATGGCAAAAGGACACACGCGCTGATGGAAGAAAGGGCACTTTCGTAATTACCTCCTTTAACAAGTAAAAAAAAGAATGGCTCTCCGTGCGGATATATAGTCACTCGGCGGTGGGTGTGCGCATTAACGGCAATGTGAATGCGTATTGTTTATTCACAAAAGTTTCACCAACTCTCAGGTATTTTTCAAGAGGCTCTTGCGTATCCTCACATGCTGCTCACAAATGGCCAGTGGCATTTGTGAGTAGCATGTGAGGATTCGAGAGTGCCAGGAAAAACCCGCCACCTCCTGGCCACCTCGCCACCACATGCCTACATCACCTGCAAATTGCTGGTGTTTGCCCTTCTGAGGGCTAACAAGGCTCAACGCAAATTTTTGTTAAGTGATTTTTTTTCCCTCGGCTGTTCGACGATTGCCCAATACGAATTCAAAACACTCGCCTCAAACGGGTTGTAGCTGGAGAGAGAGATGAGTCTGGTCTGCCTGGTAAAAGTTGTTAAAAGGCTCGTGGTGGCACTCTGAAAAATAGTCGTGGCTGTGGCTCCCCCCTGTGGCCAATGGCGGCCAGACTCTTAAATGGAGACCACACGATAGGGGACATTGTGACTGGATTAATGTGCATTTTCTAAAACATTCAGCTTGTTACTTGGCAATATTAAGAAGTTGTCGTTGTATGATATTTTTAATACGTATGCCCATGACTGAGGTTTGTGAAATATGTTTACAATGCACGTGTAGTAAACTGCATTAGAATAGGGCACCTTACATTAATACACGGTGTATATGGATTAAAAATGTTTTGATTTTGATGATTGCTTCGAAAAGCTACTCTTTCGGGATAGCCACGTCGATCACTCCACCTGTCCCCTTCGCGACATTTCGCCTCACACGTTGGAGGCATCCTCAGGTGCTGTGTGTGTGTCCCGTGTATAACGCCTGTTTATATGTCGGTACTATGTATATGTTAAGTCCCTTCTACAGTGTTACTTTATTCCAGGCACAATATAAGAAGGGCTCTGTTATCTTGCTCGCATCCCACTACAGAAAACGCGATTGAGCAAGACAATGGAACCCCTTCAAATGGACCCCCACCCTTCTTCCATTGTCACTGGAAGAAAGCAACGCTGTAGAAGGGACTTAACATATACCTAGTATTGAGCTGTGAAAACTGCATCATTACAGTTTTGGTTTTGATAAATAATTTACAATGTACTCCTGGATAGGTTGATTGGCTCGCAGACTAAAATTGTCTCGCAATGCCCGGCGATGGACTGGCGTCCCGTCGTCGGGTGTATTCCTGCCTTACGCCCTGTGTTTCCGGGATAGGCTCCGGCTCACCGTCACCCTATATAGGATTAAGCGGTTTCAGATAATGAGATGAGATGAGAATTTACATTGTACTGATGTCGATTTTAACATCTCAATGCATGAGAATTCCTCTCCATAGGTGTTCTTTTGGGATAGTCATGTATTCTCTCAAGAGAAGGCACACTCGTTCCGGCCATCTTGAAAGATACAGGATGGCCGTAACGAGTGGGACACCTGTGTAGGGTTCGTAAATTATTGTGACATCATGACATTCAGTGTGATTAACTTTGCGTGGGTTGTACTCTCAGTGTCACATCATCAGTCAAAACATCTTTGTGGATCTCTCGATGAGCAAGTCAACAAGTAAATAACAATTATCAACCTCTATCTCTAAAATATCTTTAAATGAGCTCTGCTTAACGTAGCACTTCCCCACTATTTGCGGATTTGTTGTAGGTGGAATCTGAAGCCTTCGTTGCTGCTTTGCAAGTGGTCATACCATTCAATAAAGAATTGTCAGATTAACTTTGCCCTTATATTTACGATTTCATATATGTAATGATGTAGGTTTTCACTGCTCGATGCGTGATGATTGCTTCGAAAAGCTGCTCTCTCGGGACAGCCGCGTCGATGGCTCTCTCTCTTCTCCTCGCGACGTTTCGCCTCACACGTTGGAGGCATCCTCCAACGTGTGCCTCCAACGTGTGAGGCATCCTCCAACGTGTGCCTCCAACGTGTGAGGCGAAACGTCGCGAGGAGAGGAGAGAGAGCCATCGACGCGGCTGTCCCGAGAGAGCAGCTTTTTGATTTCATATATCTCCTAAAAAAAATTTCAGTAACGAGTTTTACAGTCCAATAAGCTCCTGTGTCGATGTTTCTTTAAATAATTTTCCTCGCATCCAAGGTGTGAAATCTCCTAACCTTTAGAGACACTAGTGTATTACCGCAAACAATCAGCGTCTTATTGATGGGACCCGATCGATGGCTTTGTGGCTCATGCCTGCCCAAAATCAATTGTGGATTGTGGCAATGATATCTAATTGTTTTTTTTTTCTTCCATCGTCTTATTTCTCCCGCGACGATGATGCGACGTGCGTGTGCGCAGTGCAAGCTGATTGTCTGCCAAATGAGCAGCACGCGGTGCCAGCCACTGAACTGGCTTCTTGCACCACTGGCATGTGCTGTGGCGTTCGTGGCAACTGTCCAGCCAAAGGTGGAGGCCGAGACGGCCTTGCTGTTCGGCATGACGGCACTCGTGTCGGCCGCGCACGTCCACTACGGCGTGTGCGTGGTAAGTGCCCCCTCGCCGCGTCGGCCACTAGAGGAGACGCGATTGGCGCTCGATGCAGCCTGAGCCGTTGCACGTTTTGAGGTTTATCCCTTGCCAATCCTAACCACGTGAGGTCACTGTGCGGTGCATGAGACCTGGCATTTCAACTTTGCATTCTTGATTACTATTTTAAGCAATTTACTGAACAGTGATTAGCGTGAGTGGGTGAGCTGTAGGTCACGGCTTTTATGGCTGCAGGAATTCTGCATCCAGAGTTTGCAAGCCCACTGGGTATTTTATGTTGTAATAATACCTCTGCTGGAGTGTGTGTGTGCTTTTAAATAATATGTTTACCTACTGAAAGCACGTTGATCAATAACACTGGCTTTAAAATAAACGATACGTGATAGGTGATGTTTAGGGAAACGGCCCTTCAGAGCACTTAACTGCAATGCTGTGTTCATGAAAATCCCACTTTGTAAGTGACATACACTTTATACGTGATTGTAATAAAATAAATGTAATCGTGCTACCATTAATTAATTGTTTTTATTAGTTCTTGTGCAACACTCCCAGTGCAGCATCACTTACATATTGAATGGAGACTTTAGATTACATTTCAGAGCTTCACGTGATGATAAAGCTCTTTATATGGAAATCTTTAAATGTGAATGCGTGTTTCTACAGCGTACAGCTTGTGATCTCAAGTTCGATTTTAAATATTTTCTCGAGTGCTGACATTGATAAAAATACTGTTTATGCGAATGTAAAGTTTAAGTAAAAAAAATGGGTGTGTGGCACACCAATATACATTATTAAAAATAAAAATAAACTTTCCGGTGTTACAACAGCAAAAATCTCATTTTAAAATGGCTTTTTAAGAAAAAAAAAACTATATTGGTCATAACTGAAGAAAAGGGAAAGCACCTTCATATTAACAGTTTGAGACTCAACGCTTCATACCTCTTATGTTGATGCAACCCATGGGAACACAGTAGCAGGATTACACTGTGTAAATTGTGAGCAGAACGCTCTCCTTATGGTGTTACCCAAAGGCGTCTGAAATCAAGCACAGCAAGTCTGAAGTGGCACTAAAATAGGAAATGACAAAGAGGGCTTGCTGCTCACAGTCGTAAGCGTTTGAAGTAGCATGCGTGTTGACGACCATTGAGAGTGCTGGTGCGATTTGCTCTCGCACATCGAGACACTCATAATTTCTCCGCTGCCTCTCCCCC
>JAZEWT010000005.1:7936821-7952662 GCA_036362905.1 Mordacia mordax
TTTACCGTATCTGGCGATTATGCAGGTGTTAAGATCTTAACACAGGTTTTACCGTATCTGGCGATTATGCAGGTGTTAAGATCTTAAGAAACCTGTTGTAATTTTATATATGTATACTGGCAAAAAGTACCCATAGCGTTTACACACCCTCCTCAACACATCTTCGGTCCTCCAATACAGGCTTGCTGCATGTGCCAAGGTCGCACCTCCATTCGATGGGTGACAGAGCCTTCTCGCGCGCTGCTCCCAAACTCTAGAACGCCCTTCCTTTGGAGATTCGATCAGCTGGAGTCCTTGGGCATCTTCAAATCTCGTCTCAAGACTCATTTGTTCGTAAGGCTTTCAATTTCAAGTCCTCCGGCTAGGACTCGTGACTCTTTTCTCTAACACTGAGACTCCCATCTCTACCACTGTGACTCCTATCTCTGACACTGAAACTCCCATCTCGAACACTGTGACTCCTATCTCTAACACTGAAACTCCCATCTCTACCACTGTGACTCCTATCTCTAACACTGAAACTCCCATCTCGAACACTATGATTCCCATCTCTACACCGTGACTCTTATCCATTCCTCCTGCTGTTCAGGGATGCGCAGCTCTCCAGGTTGATTGATGTGGCTCAGTGTTATGTCGGGATGATGGCAATCCTCCGATCTGCGTCTGCTCGGGAACATTAATTCCATATATGTTTATGGCAGAATTTTTTTTTTAATCACTGATTTATTGCCCTTCTATAATTTGTTGCTACTTTTCATCTTTCGATTGGGCTGTCATGGTGTTGTTGGCATGCCGGATTTGTGAAAAACATTAAAATACTCCAAAAAAACGTTGTTGCTGATTTGCCGTTCTTATCTCGTTGTTGATGTGACCGTTCTCTTAAGCGGCTCTGTGTAGTGCCCTTGGGTGACGAGTGTACTAGAAATGCTATCATTATTATTATACGATAAATGTTAAATTAAACCATTTCCCAATATAGGTTTTATATACACTGATAATTTTGCATTTTAAAATTATAGTTGATAGTCTAATTATTTTACTTGTTGTTCTGCAACGATGTGTACATAAAATAAAAGCCAAAAAAATGTTATTGCTGGTGATATTCTGTTCTAGTCCCGTTGCTGTTGACGTGCTGTTCTTTCTGCAGCTCTGTTTAGCGCTTTGTGATCCTCAAGGGAAAAGTGGTCTGTCTATAAATGGAATTGTAAAAATAATTGCACTTTATAAATGGAATTATTGTTATTATTGTAGGTAAGAAGGATAATCTTGAAATCAATCCTGTATTTAACTGGTAACCAGTGGAGAGACATTAGTATTGGGGATATGTGATCGTGGATGGGTGTGCGAGTGAGGATTCTGGCAGCCGCATTCCGCACACGTTGGAAAGGATTGATCAGGTCGGCAGGGATGCCAGGAAGATGTGCATTGCAGTAATCGATTCGTGAGATGAAAATGTGTATTAGCTTCACAGCATCAGCGGGTGACAGGATATTGCAGAGTCTGGCTACATTTCTCAGATGGAAATGGGACACTTTCGTCACCTTGTTGATGCGTGTCTCAGAGGTGAGTGAGGAATCAAAAGTCACACCCAGACTCCGGACTGCCTTAGCAACTTAAATGGTCTGGTCGTCAAGCATCAATTGGATAGGTTCAGCCTTGGACAATTGATGGGATGATAATTATCAGGGACGTTGCAATTGAGGCCAGGTTTTTTTAAGCAGAGAGGTAACTGTGGCACATTTGAATAGTGGGGGAACGATACCAGAGCGAAGAGACTTATTAAAGACATTACTGACGAACAAGGGATTTAAAATTTGCCCGATTATTTTCGATAGGAAGGGATCCAGGGAGCAGTTTGTGGGCCGAGATCTGGTAAGCAAAGAAGAGGCCTCAGATTCCATTAATTTGGAAAGTTAGAGGAGTTTTGAGGTCAAAGAAGGTGGAGGGACATTTATTCAGATATGGGTTGGTGGTTGAGGTTGAGTAGAGATACGGTGGGCTTCGTTTTTTTATGAGAAAAAATCGTTTTCAACATCATCACGTGTGTATGGTAATTGTATCGCTGGTAAGTGCGACGGAGAGCGGTGGTGCAGCGGTTGGTGCGTTGTGTGCGTGTGTGAGGGAGCGGTGGTGCAGTACTGGGCGCAGTGAGAGTTGGGAGCGGTGGCACAGTGGTTAGCTTGCTGTGTGTGTGTTTGGGGACCCGTGGCGTAGCGGTTAGTGTTCCGTGAGTGGGGTGTGTGGGAGGACGTAGAGGAACGGGTGGCCCTCACCAGGTAGATAGGATTCTGTAAGGCGCATGGAAGGTGAAGAGTAGCTAAATAGTGGGGCCCTGCTAGGGCCTGCCACAGCGGGACCCCCTTCTCCTCGTGTTGTGTCTCCCTTTGAGGGGCCCGGGGGCCACAACGGAGAGGGGATAGCAGCCGACAGTCAGAACCCTCGACTCATTTCTCCGGCCGTTACCTCACTCGTGGACACGACAGTAGTTGAGAGGGCCGGAGACCGTAGCCCCTGTGCGCATAGGGGCATCGAACCCGACACTTACATTTTAACAATTTGCAGCACTGTGTCCATAACACCCGACGAACGAAGGAGACAATTGTGTGCGCCCGATGAATGCCCGGCTCAATGCATTTGTCATCATTCCTCTGTTTTCTACCGGGGAGAGCGGCGAGAGAGTGATGGAGAGAGAGAGAGAGAGACGAATCGACATGCCCTGTGCTTATCGCGGACTTGTTAAGGCAGTAGCAGCAGCTCAGCTCGGTGATGCAAAGCCAAGGCTCTCTCCAATTACTGTGCCTAGGCCATGTCGATCTGAAGCAAAAACAAATATCTCCAGCAGCACACCCTGAACTTTATCTGCAAAACAAAGCAATTCCCATATTCCCGATGCTCACAATGTGGGGGGAGAGGGGGGGAGAGGACGCGCGAGGAGGGTTGGAGGTCGAGTCTGCTGTGCTGTGTGAACCCTGCTTGATCAGCAGTGCTCTCCCGCAGAGAGAATGTAAATCATTGGCATCGCGGCGCGAAGTGGCACAGGCGGCCCGAGGTACGTGCCACGGCAAGAACGAACGGCAGCTTCTTTTAATCGGCACGCTTTTCGCAATAACAAATAAAATAAGCCTCAGCATAAATTAGCTACGGGCGGCGCGGTGGCCCAGTGGTTAGCGCTGTCGCCTCACAGCAAGAAGGTCCCGGGTTCGAATCTCTCGACTCGGGTGCCTTTCTGTGTGGAGTTTGCATGCTCTCCCCGTGTTCGCGTGGGTTTTCTCCGGGCACTCCGGTTTCCTCCCACAGTCCAAAAGCATGCTGCTGCATCGGTTATTTAGCTCGCAGGCTAAATTGCCCCGCAGTGCCCGGCGATGGACTGGCGTCCCATCGTGGGTGTATCCCTGCCTTGCGCCCTGTGTCTGCCGGGATAGGCTCCGGCTCACCGTGACCCTATATAGTAATAAGCGGTTTCAGACAATGAGATGAGATGAGATAAATTAGCTACACTTTTATTGTCACTAGAATCTGTATCAATAAATAATTCTTGCGATGTACGTGTGTATATTTGTGTGCATAGCCACATAGATGTCCATACAGGTTCATTGGGGCACCAACCCCTCGAACATATTAAGCCTCCGATTCCAGGAATGCTGTATATGAGCAGGGCGGCTGTATTGGTTCATGCACTACACTGTGCACCGACTCTGATTCCTCACTGCGGCTTACATCAGTGGCAAGTGATATCTGAGCCTGTACTGAGCCCTGCCTTTACCAAAACACATTGACCAGTGTGGTGAAGTATGTTAAATTGACAACCCCATATATGATTGCCTACCACAACCATGAGAGATCGTGAGAAATTGGGTAGGCATTCATCCAGCAATTGATACGTATGAGGAGTTTATGATCATGATGATATATGCCATTGGAAATATACCTAAAAAATAAACCTCAATTCATCTCATTGTCTGAAACCGCTTAGTCCTATACTGGGTCACGGTGAAGCCGGAGCCTATCCCGGCAGACACAGGGCGCAAGGCAAGGATATACCGACGATGGGACGCCAGTCCATCGCCGACAAATGAACATTTTAAGAAAAAACAAACTTAATTTTACTTGTGTAACATGACAGTTTTGCAAATATACAACTACACAGTGTTTATGGTATGTGGATGATGCAAAGGATTTTGTTATAAGGATTTATTCACTCTGTATATATTAAAGATATCATCTCATTGTCGGAAACCGCTTAGTCCTATACAGGGTCACGGTGAAGCCGGAGCCTATCCCGGCAGACACAGGGCGCAAGGCAAGGATATACCGACGATGGGACGCCAGTCCATCGCCGGGCACTGCGGGGCAATTTAGCCTGCGAGCCAATTAACCTATGTAGCAGCATGCTTTTTGGATTGTGGGAGGAAACCGGAGTGCCCGACGAAAACCCACGCGGACACGGGGAGAGCATGCAAACTCCACACAGAAAGGCACCCGAGCCGAGAGATTCGAACCCGGGACCTTCTTGCTGTGAGGCGACAGCGCTAACCACTGGGCCACCGCGCCGCCCATATTAAAGATATATATGCATCAAATGTGTTATGGCAGGAAATACATAACAGTATCCATAGACTCGCACACATACATTATGTAACACCGTTCTGGAGAATGCTGCCAGGCAATAACGCATGTGCTCTGCAACTTAATCTATCGTACTTTCCATGTTCCACAGATAATATTCGGTGTGCACTGAGCATTCCTCAGCCTCTAGAATAGGGATTATACATTTTTCATATTATTTCATTTGGCTGTTACTAGCAACACATTGCAAACGTATATAAACAACATCACTGGTGCTGATTCCAATCACCAGTGACGTTCAGCTTTGTGGAGGCCTTGAGGAGGCCAGTCCTGAGTGATACGTGGAGATGGGAGGATCAGCGAACGTAATGGGGGTGGGAGGGGGGGCGCCTGAATAAGTTGCCTAATTATGGAGGTCCAAGGGAGCCTCATATGGCATTTTGCCCCAGGTCTCCAAAACCTTTCGGCGGCCGTTTCTGGAAGTGGAGGGCGATGAGTGACTTGGGGGAAGGAGTGGGGCGGCTTGTGTGACACGCAGATGCATAGGGAGGGGGTGACTGAGTCAAAGAGAGAAGGGTGAATGAGGCCCCAATTCCACTGGACTTTGGCAGCTTTGTGTGTGGCTGTGTGTGGGCTTTGCTGACCTGAATGGAGCTATGGTATTAAATTAAGTCGCTTATCATTTTTACGATTTTGAATATCTTTGGCGGGGGGGGGGGGTTCTCTTGCAGTCAGGGCACCCTATGCTCACAGGGAACTTTGTCGCAGTCCTACCCAATGGGTTCACCAGGGGAAGGGTTCTTAGTAAATAATTTTAAACATTTCACTAACCTGGCCAAGAAGTCTTACTCATATTGATAGTAAGATGCCTGACAAAGGCATTTGTAGTATTAACAGGAAAAATTCTGAACAAGACAAACAGGACTATCAGAAACAAAACATGTTTGGAATGGCAATGTAAGACTCACAATGCATTTGTTTCATCCTGGGATATAGTATTGTTATTTATTCCCACTAACAAGTCAGATTTTACGTTGAGAAATGTGAAGCTGAATTCTATATTCCGTATATTGAACGTGTAATGCAATGACCAATTATACACACATTCCTCTGTCAGTGTACTGCTAGATAAAGACCAGATGAAGGGCTCCCACATTGTTGGTGGTCACAGAGTCATTTGACCATACTTCACCAGGCGCGCAGTGCAAGTTGATGAAGGAGCAGCCCCGAGCCGGTTCAGATATTGGCTGATATTATAAAACAATCATGTTTATTTTCTTGCGTTAATGCGCTTATTTTGTTTCTGCATATGTGTTCGTGCACGCGTGCCCCCGTTACGTACAGCGGAAGGATTTAATGTGCCAATGTAAAATGCTCCCCGGGGGGGGGGGGGTTACTGTGCACTATTTAACAGAGGCACAACAGCAGTGTGAGCGCAATCCTTCCCAGGGTTAACCGAGCATGAAGGAGTATACATTGTTAATACTTGAAACTTGATGAAATGGGCATCTGAATTACAAGGCATTAGTATAACACGCTAGCGATAAGTAAAATGCAAATGTATTTCCCCATGGTTAATCTCCAGGTCGCGGGCAGAAATCATTGTCTGTTGTGCATTTAATCCAAAATCGCTGAATGTGACAACCTTACATTATTCCATCGGTGCGAAGAGAATGCATGGCTTGTATTTGAATGTCTTTAACAATGGTTTGGGTTATAATGTAATGCCGCAGGCGCAGGGTGTTTTTGCACTGTCTGTGGTGAGGGTGAAGGCGGGTGCAAGGGGGTGGTGGGGGATGATGGTATTTTGTCACTGGCCGTGGCCTTGACTCGGCACGCAGTGTGACCGCCGGGCCTTCGCTTTCCACACAGAATGAGCCTCACGGTGCGGAAGGGACTCAGCGCTGAGGCCTGATGCATCCCTCGGGGTACAGGAGGCTTCAATAAAAATAGTTTTAATGGAAAGCGTAGGTGGATTCTAGGGCGACGCCCACAATCTAAGATTAAAATTGCATCCTTTTGTATCGTTAGAATGTCTCTTTGGAATTTGTCCTCTTTTGTGCAGGTTTATATATATTAATGATAATATATAACGCACGGCGCAAATTACACACCTGGTCATGGACTAGACACGGGTAGGGAGGTGTAGTGAGGAAATCGCAGAGATGCGGTGATAATGGGGGAGTTAACGAGTGAGTCAGCCAGCGCCAACCCACTTCCTACATATTGTGATGTTATTGGCCAAATAATTATTGGGTGTTTTTTAGTTGTGAGAGGAAACCGGAGAATCTGGAGGAAACTGACGAGAGACACACAAACTCCACACAAAAAGGCGCCAGAGGCGGAATCGAACTTCCTCGAGTGGCGCTTTCCATCTCATCTCATTGTCTGAAACCGCTTAATCCTATATAGGGTCACGGTGAGCCGGAGCCTATCCCGGAAATATAGGGCGTAAGGCAGGAATACACCCGACGACGGGACGCCAGTCCATCGCCGGGCATTGCGGGACAATTTTAGTCTGCGAGCCAATCAACCTATCCAGGAGCATGCTTTTGGACTGTGGGAGGAAACCGGAGTACCCGGCGAAAACCCACGCGGACACGGGGAGAGCATGCAAACTCCACACAGAAAGGCACCCGAGCCGAGAGATTCGAACCCGGGACCTTCTTGCTGTGAGGCGTCAGCGCCAACCACTGGGCCACCGCGCCGCCCCGGGTATATTGTACTCTAAACAATTCTTACACAATTTATCATCATTATCAATTCCCGCTTAATCCTGTACAGGGTCACGGGGCGTCAGAGCCTATCCCGGCGGCCAGAGGGCGTAAGGCGGGGCTATACCCAGGATATGACGCCAGTACATCGCAGGAAACCCGGGCCAATTTATTCAACAGGCCAATTAACCTAGGCAGCAGCGTCTTTGGACGGTGGGAGGAAACCGGAGTACCCCGCGAAAACCCACGATGACATTTTGTATTAAGCGGGGGTCCTACGGTTTACTTGGAGCGCTCCGCCAGTACTGTATCATCTCGTGATTCAGCAGCATTTGTTTAAGCCAGCCTATGTGGATAAGACCCGGCACGGTGGCGCAGTGAGTATCGCTGCAGCCTCACAGCAAGATGAACCTGGGTTCGATTTCTGGCTCGGGTATCTCTCTGTTTACCCCTCGCTGTTGAACAACTGTTAAAAAGGGCTATATAACTCAACGGTTCCTTCCAGCTTGAATGCAAACTGACTAACCAACAAGGTTGAAATTAAATGTGTGCTTGCTTAATTAAATACTGCTTGATAATATTAGTCTCAAAAGTCATTAAGTTGTTGGCAACAAAATCATGATGTTTTTTTTATATGCAGAGAGACTAGACAGAACAGAGTTCTGCTTATATATGTGAATATGTGCAGCTGATTGTCAATTTGCACCCGTATACAGATTTTCGGTACATAAATAAAATGGTTTTACTCGGAACTATATTTACCCTTTCCTTCGTTAACGAACACTCTGGTTTTGAACGTTACTATTGTCCCCCAAACGCCTCCTTGCCAGAACATAAAATATAAAAGTGGGATGATGAGCGTTGTATGGGAGTTCTGTCCATTACTGTTACGGTCAAAGGTAACGACCCTGCCATGAGCACCTCCTCCACCTGCCCCAAGATAAGGAGCAACGTAGCTGTGGCAATCTTGTGCTCAATGGTGCGGTCATGAGTCATGACTAATATACAGTAGCCCTCAATGAGGGCTTCCCAAGCTGAAACGCGCTCTTATTCACCAGAATGCTCCTCATATGCAGGTATGGAAAATACAAGCTATGAGCGGAGACAATAACTTAGCTTTGTGAACCAAAATACAGATTTATGAAATCAAGTGCCTTTTAATGTGCATTCTTGTTATGGTGGATACAAAGAAGGGGTCTTAGTAGATGAAGGCCTCCCCGTGCATGCAGGTCATGCCAGATATTTATCCATACTTCACGACGCGAGTCAGTGCGGAATGGTTGAATGTGGAGAGCATAGACTTGCAATCGTACAGTACAGTACAATAATAAATGTTGGTCGCTGCATTGCCGCTGTGCCGCTGACCATAGCCGCCTGGAACGGACCGCATTTTATCTTTCACGGAGCACAGAATAAAAAAATGAAGTGTAAGAAATTTCCCGGATCGCTCCCTCTACGCCGCGGCACAGCTTTACAAGGCATACTCATTTAATTTTTCTCCAGAGACCTGCAGATTTTATTGAGTTGAAGAACTTTATTGCTTTTTTTTTAATGGAGTTCACGTGTGAATAAATAATTAGCAAGGCTCCGAACATACACGTGATCATCCTTCACTCCCGATCTATTCACAAAGGCTGCCGCGAATCTAGGTAAATGATTTATAAATATAATAATTTGTTACAATGTTTTGACACCACCGCCTCCATTCATCAAAGACGCTGGCATTATTTCTCGATTAAATCGTCCCATCCTTCAATGCCAAACCTCAAGGATGATTCAGTCATTAGCCAGGGTATGCGTCCCACGTGGTCATCACAATGATTAATCGCCATTAAATACAATCCTCTAATCTCATCTCATTGTCAGAAACCGCTTAGTCCTGTATAGGGTCGCGGTGAGCCGGAGCCTATCCCGGCAGACACAGGGCGGAAGACGGATATACCCACGATTGGACGCCAGTCCATCACCGGGCACTGCGGGCAATTTAGTCTTCGAGCCAATTAACCTATGCAGCAGCATGTTTTTTGGACTGTGGGTGGAAACGGGAATACCTGGCGAAAACCCACACGGACATGGGGAGAACATGCAAACGCCACACAGAAAGGCACCCGAGCCGAGATTCGAACTCGGGTCTTCTTGCTGTAAGGTGACAGCGCTACCCACTGGGCCACCGTGCCGCCCCAAATACAATCCTGTCTGTCTTTAAGCAGAAGTACAGACACACACACGCGTCACATTTCCAAACACAAGACAAATACAGCTTTGACACAACAAAAAAAATCTTGCCGCATTTTTTTTAAGTTAGACTGTTGACATGGAAACGGAAATGTCAGAGCCAAGATAACTTTCAGCGCAAGGTAAACTACAGGTCTTCACAAACGTCCGCGTCAGGGCAATGACGTGACCATCGGTGTGGTGTTTAGACGCTGAGACTCTCCACCAAGCGAGAACAGATGGCGCGCACAGTTTCTGTAATTAATGTTTCGTGAGTCATTTGCATTTTATGGAATCGTTTCGCATCCCATTAGCTTCCGGATGCGCGGGCAAGCTATGGCAACGATATTTGGAGCCCCCTTCATGCAGCTTTCGACTTTACGTTTCGCTCCCGATCATTCGTTCGCGTACAGCTGTGCTATTGTTTTGTTCGACTGATGGAACCCGAACAACCGCAGTGGTTGCGAGTGAGAGGAGGTTGGGGATGAGAGGAGGCGGGGGATGAGAGGAGGCGGGGGGGATGAGAGGAGGTGGGGGATGAGAGGAGGTGGGGGGCAGAGGCAGGTAAGAGAGTAGAATGGAAAACGGGCTGCAGAATGACAACTCCCATGCACTCTTCGTTCGAAACACACTCCTACAACGGTGACAGCAGAAGCCACAAATGGAAAGCTAACACCGCGATTTGTCGACAGAGCATGTTAACGCAATTATTTAAGTGCGATACTGGGTTGGTTCATGCATAATCCATCGCAACCTTGTTGAGTACACTTATGCTACTGTCAATAAATCGATTATATTAAAAGTAAAATGAAAAGGCGTACAAGAAACCTCAAAACGTAAACAGGTTTTGTCATGATTAAGCACAGTGGTTGTTTATGCAGCGAATACTATTTCGTGGGGCCTTTTCTCCAGTCCAGCATTCCATGAATACCAATCACCAACATAACAGACATTTGTGGTAAATGCTATGAGAGAGCACCTATTTTAAACCCGGTGCGGTACACCATGGGATGGGTAGCTAGCACTATGTCCGGCCTCCTTCATCGTGGGGATGTTTAAACACAGCACCAAGAGCTCATTTGACATTAAGTCGACCTAGGGGAGGCTCAGGACTGGTTCAGGCAATAGTCACTGGTGTTGGGTGTGAGCGGGAATCGAACACGGGTCGCTGGGTTCGTAGAGCAGCGGTGGCATTTATCTCATCTCATGATCTGAAACCGCTTAATCCTATACAGGGTCACGGTGAGCCGGAGCCTATCCCGGAAACACAGGGCGTAAGGCAGGAATACACCCGACGACGAGACGCCAGTCCATCGCCGGGCATTGCGGGACAATTTTAGTCTGCGAGCCAATCAACCTATCCAGGAGCATGCTTTTGGACTGTGGGAGGAAACCGGAGTACCCGGCGAAAACCCACGCGGACACGGGGAGAGCATGCAAACTCCACACAGAAAGGCACCCGAGCCGAGAGATTCGAACCCGGGACCTTCTTGCTGTGAGGCGTCAGCGCTAACCATTGGGCCACCGCGCCGGGTGGCATTTATATAACAAATAATATTGTTTTGCATTTCTGAAGCCCCTTTCACCCGAGGGTCCCAAAACGCTGTGCAAGTCTGCGGAGAAAATGGCACGTCAACAACAATATCAGAATACACCAAGTAAAATAATGATGACATTTATGAAGGACATCAGATGACAAAATAACTGTTAAATAAAGGAAGGAAAAGGTGTTTCTGAGCAGGCACACGTCAATAGTACGCCATCACCCAAGCACACAACATTGAGCAGCATCAACAGTCCTAGCCAGAAGACTTCAAGGCCTTGCAGAACATGTGAGTCCAAGATGCTCATCTACAAGGTTCGCACTGCTCCCAGTCTCTGGAATTTCCTTCCATTGTAAATTCTGTCAGCTGAGTTCCTGGGCATATGGGTGCTCGCTAACTTCACTTGACTTTACAATTTGTTAAGGCTACACGTGGGTGTCGCAAATGATGGTGTGCAGACAGGGACACACACAGAGGACAAACAGCAAGCGGGATTCTGGCAGAATGCCTTGCTTGTGCTTGTACCTCATCCTGCTATGGTAAAGATAGACGTCTTGATCATATCTCGTCGTCCCCCCTCACCACCCTAAAAACCGGTTTAAACCAATAGACTCACTGAACAGGGCGGCGCGGTGGCCCAGTGGTTAGCGCTGACGCCTCACAGCAAGAAGGGCCCGGGTTCGAGTCTCTCGGCTCCGGTGCCTTTCTGTGTGGAGTTTGCATGCTCTCCCCGTGTCCGCGTGGGTTTTCGCCGGGTACTCCGGTTTCCTCCCACAGTCCAAAAGCATGCTCCTGGATAGGTTGATTGGCTCGCAGACTAAAATTGTCCCGCAATGCCCGGCGATGGACCGGCGTCCCGTCGTCGGGTGTATTCCTGCCTTACGCCCTATGTTTCCGGGATAGGCTCCGGCTTCACCGTGACCCTATGTAGGATTAAGCGGTTTCAGAAAATGAGATGAGACTCACTGAACATGAGAGGAGAGATGAAGCACTGTGAGCGAAGTCGGTAAACATCCGAGGAGATGAAGGGAGTTGGTAACGCTTATGGAATCTTCGAGTGGGATGGGGAAGACGGTTAAACGGCGAACACGCAGACTGGTCGAGGCATCGCAAGCATCAGAGACCCGCAAAGACATCGTCAGGGACAGAGAGCTCTCAGGTGAGAAACATCGCCGAGAGATAGCGCAGAGACGCCAGGAGTCGATGGCTGACCGAGATGAACACCGACGAGCAGACTGCGAGCGTGCCGTGCAGTGTCACAACGAACGGTCTTCACCGGCATTGCCGAGAGAGGAAGAGACGGCAAGAGGTGGGGACCTGATGTAAACAGCACCGCTCGACCCATCATTATGACGGCGGTGAAGGTGTCAGTGACAGCAACAACAACCACAACAATGAACGGCGTGGCCATCTGCTGGGTGGATTCCGCTCATTGAGTGATCATTACCGTGTGTACACGAAGGTTGACCACTACTGCGGCTGTGTGAATCAGCCAAGAAGCCTCGTGGTGTGCATGCCACATCTGCACACTGCTGCTGTGTGTGTGTGTGAAACAGAAACAAGCCTGGAGCGATGCTGATAAGTCACATACCCATGCACACCCGTACACAACGAATGCACGCAGTTTTTCTGTATTTACACTTTCTGTGTTTACAAGTGTTGGTGGACAGTAACACATATAGGTTAAATACATCTCGTAAGACGTAAAGTATTGCAATAAAGTATAGCAGGGCACATACCTTTACAACGCAGAATAATTGTGCGATGGGTGCACGTTGATTCTCATTGTTTGGGTTATTGTATTGATGTTGATTATTCAATTATGTGAACGCTACTCGTTTTTTTTCATTATGCGTTTGCACGCCTTGTCTCTTGCGATCAGGAATGGAGCTCCTACTTTGTCGGCCATTCTCACTGTATTCACCCCATGTCCTGTCCTCATTAATTTGCAAAAATTCGCTCAGCCAGGTACTTGTGACAGAGGAATATTTGTCTCTGACTGGCAGTACGCACGTATTTAATGGGCACGTCACAATGTTCACATGGAACATGAGTGCCAACCAATAAAGGTGACCACAGTTGCAGCTCTTGGTGCCGACAGGCTGCTCTCCATCTAATTCCACAAACTGAAATTTACTTTATTCACAAAACATTAAGCAACAGAACCCAGCTTCCAATTAGCTTCACAGTAGGAGGGGGCAGTCATTGGTGTCTGATACCGCATCTCGGCCGGTGACAGACGAAGGGGTATCCGCTGTGCGCGCTGTTTCACGCCCGGTTAACCCTTGTTAGAGCGGCAATGTTGTCAAGAATTGAAATCCACACAATGATATCAAAGTTGATAATGGCACAATATTCTACATTGTGCACAATTGTGTGTGGCTTGAGGAATGACTCAGAATAAGGGAATCCCCCCTCCGCTGGTTTAATCTCTTGAAACAGGAGCTAAAATGGAATGAAAACTATATTAATGTGTTTTTGAGTGTTGCCATGACAGTGAAAATGCCATTAATAACAAGCGATGTTCCTGCATAATGCATGAAATTTAAAATGAAGGGATATTCAGCAGTGTGTCTAATTTTAATAATACCCATTTTCATGAACTAAAGCGCATTTTCATGCAGAAACATTTTGAAATGCTGGCCGTGTATTGTTTTACAAAAAAAAACCCAAATACAAATAATCGTTTATGTTTCCGTTCTTTTGGAGCAACCGGGACAACAGGTCATTGTGCGAAAACAACGGTCTGCCTTATTTACATCACCGGAAATATTTTCCCCCATATAAAGCAAGGCAGGTGAGTAGCTCATGCGTACTGGTCGGCTGTCTATGGTCGATGACCTCATCTCTCATCTCATCTCATTATCTGATACCGCTTAATCCTATATAGGGTCACGGTGAGCCGGAGCCTATCCCGGAAACACAGGGCGTAAGGCAGGAATACACCCGACGACGGGACGCCAGTCCATCGCCGGGCATTGCGGGACAATTTTAGTCTGCGAGCCAATCAACCTATCCAGGAGCATGCTTTTGGACTGTGGGAGGAAACCGGAGTACCCGGCGAAAACCCACGCGGACACGGGGAGAGCATGCAAACTCCACACAGAAAGGCACCCGAGCCGAGAGATTCGAACCCGGGACCTTCTTGCTGTGAGGCGTCAGCGCTAACCACTGGGCCACCGCGCGGCTCCTGGTCGATGACCATGGACCGTAATCACAAAAAACAGCTTCAAGCAAGATGCATGGGCAAATTAAACACCTACGCGGTATGAAGTAGGTGACGCCTCTGCAGCTTTAGGAAAGCAATGAATAAATACGTAGGCAAAAAACAAATCTGTGCCTGACATATTATTACAAATCTGGATAATGTTGAACTCAAGGCGCAAGAGTAACTATTTGTTCGGGTTTCTCCATCGCCATGGCAACACGAGGCAGTGAGCAGTGGAATAGGCAGTGCACACAACATCTGTTGCAATCTTACTGGGATAGTGTGACCCCCCCCTCACATGCATGCATTTTCTCCAGGCCTTCCTGAAAAATAGGCCTCAGTGTAGCTTTCCTGGATAAGCAAATTGCGAGAAATGCAGAGTTTAAAAAATAACATTGTTTCTTGTCCCTCTCACGAACACACGGAATGTGCCAGTTCACATCCGGTCTCGGAAGCTTAGCAGACCAAGCCACACTGCCGAGCGTGGTGACGTATAGTAAAATTACCACCGCAACTTGTTAAGGTGTGGGGAGGCCCTCATCCAGCAGTGGATTGACGTGGGCTATGCGAGTGGACGTGTACCTGTGCTCGATTTAAATGTATCGTTATGCTCCCATGCAATTGTATTGAGTCCTAAGGATTTGAAACGCTAACGTTAATGCAAATGCAATTATGCAGTTTCATCATAGCGTGGCCTGGCTGTAAATAATGTCTGGCAATCATGCCTGACTCTGGATGGTTACCTATGCAGCTTGAGTCTGCTGACTCATGTGCCTACCATTGCTCGTCTGGTGACCAACGCCCCACCCGAAATCGGATTAAACACACACGGCTCTGTTCCGTGTCCGTGCGATAAGGTCACTCAGAATGCGCCTAATCCCATCGCACCTCTAAAGCTAAGCAGGTCGCAGCCTGGCCAGTGCTTGGTTGGCTGACCACGGTGCATGACACCCGGTGCTGCGGGGTTGCGTTGTCAGCAGATGGCAGCAAACTACATCCCGTTATTATCTCATCTCATTATCTGAAACCGCTTAATCCTATATAGGGTCACGGTGAGCCGGAGCCCATCCCGGAAAGACAGGGCGTAAGGCAGGAATACACCCGACGACGGGACGCCAGTCCATCGCCAGGCATTGCGGGACAATTTTAGTTTGCGATCCAATCAACCTATCCGGGAGCATGCTTTTGGACTGTGGGAGGAAACCGGAGTACCCGGCGAAAACCCACGCGGACACGGGGAGAGCATGCAAACTCCACACAGAAAGGCACCCGAGCCGAGAGATTCGAACCCGGGACCTTCTTGCTGTGAGGCGTCAGCGCTAACCACTGGGCCACCGCGCCGCCCTAGGTTAATTGACCCGCTGATTAAATTTCCCTCCCAAACAAATGCCATGCGATGTACTTGCGTCAGATTTTGCCGGCATCCGTTCTGGCCCCCTCCGACCCTCATCTCTCATTCAATCTCATTGTCAGAAACCGCTTAGTCCTGTACAGGGACGCGGTTGAGCCGGAACCTATCCCCGCAGACACAGGGCGCAAGACAGGGATATACTCACGATGGGACACCCAGTCCATCACCGGGCACTGCGGGCAAT
>JAZEWT010000005.1:7972975-7983757 GCA_036362905.1 Mordacia mordax
GGGTGGACCGCGTGAGAAGTGGACGTACTGACAAGCAGGTTCCCTGGCCCGAGCATATGCTGCTGCTGGCATCGGCAACATCACAGCGCTGGGTTTGGCAAGACTCGCCGATCCACTCCGGTGAGCAGGTACAGCTGTCACGGTCCGTACACTCACCGTGCCCAGAGCAATTGGCCGGGCACCGCGAGATGGAGTACGTGCCCAAGAAGCCCTCCAGATTGTAATTTGTGTCGCTGAAGAAGTGGATCAGCATCTACTGACAGCCACGAGAGATTAATAATTGATCAGGCTTTCATTGCAAGCTGCCAGTGTTTTATGACCAAGGAACAGCCTGCACTAATGATAAAGTATGGGTAGACAGAGACTGGAATGTGACAAGCAGACAGTTGCCATGCGGCAAATTAATTACTAAAGCCTGAACCTAACCTGCAAACTTGATCCATTCAAATTCGACCAAACGTAGTGAGACATTACGGTCTTACAATGACGCAGTTAATTATTCCAATCAAACGTTAATCTTAACAACACTGACTTGAGATGCACATTTGGTCGGTTAACGTGGCCTTTTTAGGGAATACCTTTTACAAACTCGAACCACCCAATCTCGCAATGATATTTATTTGGTTGTGCGCCACTCACCTGCCCTGATCGAGCCACTATCGCGTCTGGGACAGTGTTGCCGCTCAGGCTGGCTATGAGGGGACTGCTGTACGAGTCGCCATCGTAAACGAACAGGAAGTCGTAGGAGCACTCCGTCTCCATCGCTCTGAGCTTGAGAACGATGTAATCGCCTTTGATCGGAGCTAGGAGACAATGTTTCATGAAAGCAATTGAACACTCAAGTAAACAAATAAACGTGTATAATAACAGATAACTTGTCCATCTTCGAAATTATTTGATTAGCAGAATGCACATCGATGAGAAATGGTTTACAGATAAATTGTTGCATATTTGCAAAGAAATATTGGCGATGGACCGGCGTCCCGTCGTCGGGTGTATTCCTGCCTTACGCCCTGTGTTTCCGGGATAGGCTCCGGCTTCACCGTGACCCTATATAGGATTAAGCGGTTTCAGATAATGAGATGAGATGAGAAATATATGGCTCTGTTTTGGTCTCCGAATTAAAAAAAAAAATTTGTGACAAGAAAACAAGTCAGTTCACACTGAAATATCCATATGAGTGCTACAGTGCCCTCTCCACTACCTTCACAACGTCACTCGTTGTGGACAGGTGGGTAGCACTAATGAATAATGCATCGATGTTTTCAATCTCAGTTGGACAACGTTTAATAGCAGCAGATGTACGTGCATGGCACCTGGCCAATGCCATCTATGCAACACCTCTGAAGCAAATCTCACTTGTTATCGCTGTAAATCGTGTGTTTATGTCAAAATCTGCTTGTAAGGCTCTGGAGGACTGGTTGACAAGGACTTTAAGAACCTGGCTGATTCAGTGGGCGTACATTGAAAACCCACTGTAACAATTCAACCTGGGGTCAGCTTGGAGAAGATCACACTTCCAGGCGTAGGTCATCGAACATTAACCCGCCAAGTATGAAAATTGTTGACACGTTTCAATGCACGAAAACACTATAGCTATCCCATGAGGCACGGCAAACTGTGTTTTGGCGTTGACAACCTATAGAGGAATACGAGTGTAGCAGACGTGGTGCCGTGCAGTGCATCCGCAGATAACATATGGCTCCTGCTGTTGCAGCTATTAGCAATGTCATCATCATCATCATTATCTGAAACCGCTTAATCCTATATAGGGTCACGGTGAGCCAGAGCCTATCCCGGAAACACAGGGCGTAAGGCAGGAATACACCCGACGACGGGACGCCAGTCCATCGCCGGGCATTGCGGGACAATTTTAGTCTGCGAGCCAATCAACCTATCCAGGAACATGCTTTTGGACTGTGGGAGGAAACCGGAGTACCCGGCGAAAACCCACGCGGACACGGGGAGAGCATGCAAACTTCACACAGAAAGGCACCCGAGCCGAGAGATTCGAACCCGGGACCTTCCTGCTCTGAGGCGTCAGCGCTAACCACTGGGCCACCGCGCCGCCCGCTATTAGCAATGTGGAGGACATATTTTGCATACGATTGATAGGTACAGTATTATTTTTCCAGTTGATACGGAACGTTTTGGCACCGATGTTTTATTCAAAATTGACTTCGTTCAAATAGCGATAACAATAATTAACACCTATTGGATACGGGGCTGTCAAACAAACGAGCAGGATATTAATGATCATCACAGTCCTTTATCAGTCCACTGCTGGATGAAGGCTTCCTCACATTGCTTGAGAGCCATCTATTATTGTGCTGCTCTACTATTCTCCAACATATATTCTTCTAGGCTTCACCAACCCTCACTGACCAGCATGACAATGTATGATTACACAGCCCCCACAACCCGCATGCAGTAGTGAAGTCATCAGTAAGCGGGCTATATGTGTACACGTTAATTATACCAGAATTACCTCTTGAATTAGCCTTACGGCAGACAGGAATAAATGGCAGAGGAGTATTGTGACAATGTGAAGATGTAAATAATATAGCCCCTTTCACCTGTGATGAGCCACTCGCAGTTTCCATTGGCGGAGTAGTTGCCCGGTCCGTCCGTGATCTCACCGTGAGTGCCATTGAGAACAAATCGTTTCCCTCGGCAGTCGCCTGCAATTACGCACGGCACCAGCAACGCCAGAAGAAGCCAGCAGCCCCGGAAGGCTCTGCAAAGCCCCGAGACTAGCAGCAGGCCAAATCCCATCCCAAACGCTTGGCCAGACCGGCCGTCTGCGCTGAAAAACATCAACAGTTACCACCACCACATGTTACTTACTACGATACAACCACAGCTTAAATGTGCATTTTTTTTAAAGACAGAATGTGTCATGAACATTTATACAAAATATGTAGTGCCGATGACAAAATTAACCGGATTGTGTCCAATATCATGAAATTTCGGAAGCTAAGCAGTTTTGGGCCTGGATAATACTCAGATGACTGTCACACACACACACACAGGTTGTAAATGAGCTTACCAGCGGTGCTACATAGTGGGCCGCAGAGGGCAGGTTAGCAAAATTAATGGTTGTACTGCACTCACATGCTTCCATATCATGGCACTCAACTTTCACCAAACCACACACGGACCTATGTAAAAAAGTATGGTAAAATAAACCCCACGAGGATAAGCCATGTTTCACTACAGTTATGTTAAGCACACATCCCAGTAAACTTGACGGTTTAAAGAGAGAACAGGTTTAATCTTTTCTGATTTCACTCTTGCCATAAAGGGAAAACCCAGAATGGATAAACTCAGAAAGGGTAAAGCCTTTTACTGGCAAAATGGTGCCCATAGACATGCAACGTTGGTCCAACATTTTGGGCCAGTGTTAACCGATGTTGGGCCAATGTTTCACACTTACTGGGATGAAGCAAATAGGTAGAAAAGAAAATCTGTATTTAGAGTAAAAACAAAACTGTAGGCAGATTCTAAATACAGCCTTAGCTTCAGGCGTGTTACACGAGACAGGAGGTGATTTTGGCGCACCCACAGTGAGCAGGGTTGCTATGGGGAACATTGGTATATGGCACAGTGCTGGGAAGTGTGACCAGCTGTCATGCATGCAGTACCATGTGGATACTCACATTTGTGTTATAGATTTACACGTTAATGTAATGATACAATTATCAGTAAGAACATTTCATTCGTCAAGCCACAGCTGCATGAAGGCTTTATTTCTCATGTCATGTAAATAGAGGTTGTTTGACGACACATCACATTGGTTAATGTGGGTTGATGAAGTTGGCGTGGAGGGCATCCAGTACCAGTTCAGATCATTACAACTGATTGTTGGCCATGGCCAGAAATCAACTAAAGGTAGGCAGGTTCAATACACACAGTGCGTTAATAATTGTGTCATCACCATTCTCAATGAGCAATCTCATCTCATCTCATTGTCTGAAACCGCTTAGTCCTATACAGGGTCACGGTGAAGCCGGAGCCTATCCCGGCAGACACAGGGCGCAAGGCAAGGATATACCGACGATGGGACGCCAGTCCATCGCCGGGCACTGCTGGGCAATTTAGCCTGCGAGCCAATTAACCTATGTAGGAGCATGTTTTTTGGACTGTGGGAGGAAACCGGAGTGCCCGGCGAAAACCCACGCGGACACGGGGAGAGCATGCAAACTCCACACAGAAAGGCACCCGAGCCGAGAGATTCGAACCCGGGACCTTCTTACTGTGAGGCGACAGCGCTAACCACTGGACCACCGCGCCACCCTCAATGAGCAATACGTTTATCTTTATTCAAACACGTGCTTGCTCATACACTTTTGGATTTTGTCCTTGAAAATGTCCGACGGTACATCCAACGAGGAGATGGAATGACAAAATCAGCCCGTGTGCAGGTACTAGGCATGCTGTAATGTTACATTGCAGGATAGAAAGGATGGCGACACAATGGGGGAGGCCTTCATCCAACAGTGGATTACAACCAATGACTAGGATTTATCCAAGATCTATCCTTGTCACACCGACGATCTCAATGGAACTCACCAAGTTATAAATGAAGCGCTTAATCGTTAATGTAGGCATGCAAAAGGTTTATTACTGTAAATCCATCACTGCTGTTCTGTTGTTAAGAATGAGGATCAGACAACAATGTATACGAATGTATGCAGGAATTAGCATATGTTCAGTTATTTTTCTAGCGTTTGAGATCACGGTGGTTCCTTTAGAGGTTTTGACGCAGTTGAAACACTGTGGTTCATTGTACCAGAATGTGTTGAGGGAAGCACATTATGATGCTCTTCATTATGTAATGATGTAGGTTTTCACGGCTCGATGCATGATGATTGCTTCGAAAAGCTGCCGTCTCGGGACAGCCGCGTCGATCGCTCCCTCTCTCTCCCCTCCTCGCGACGTTTCGCTTCACACGTTAGAGGCATCCTCAGGCGCCCGTGCGAGGCGAAACGTCGCGAGGTGGAGAGAGGAAGCGAACGACGCGGCTGTCCCGAGAGAGCAGCTTTTCGAAGCTATTCATTATGTTCCTATTCATTTACAGTTTTACCAATCGTAAGCATTATACGAGTGCAAGCTTAGAGCCAAGCGATTGCGATTCACGCTTCGTTATTCAACAAAGTGGAGTTTGACGTCATATACTGGCTCTGCGTTTGTGCATGAGGAAGCATTGGTTAATGCTCTGTATAGCCTTCCGATGCACTGCTTGGCGTGGACAGAACCCTTCTTGTCGGATCTCATCTCTCATGTCATCTCAATGTCTGAAACCGCTTAGTCCTATACAGGGTCACGGTGAAGCCGGAGCCTATCCCGGCAGACACAGGGCGCAAGGCAAGGATATACTGACGATGGGACGCCAGTCCATCGCCGGGCACTGCGGGGCAATTTAGCCTGCGAGCCAATTAACCTATGCAGCAGCATGCTTTTTGGACTGTGGGAGGAAACCGGAGTGCCCGGCGAAAACCCACGCGGACACGGGGTGAGCATGCAAACTCCACACAGAAAGGCACCCGAGCCGAGAGATTCGAACCCGGGACCTTCTTGCTGTGAGGCGACAGCGCTATCCACTGGGCCACCGTGCCGCCCCCTTCTTGTCAGATGCACTTGTCAATCACCAGGAAGTACCATATTTGTACGATTGTAATCTTAAAATCGCCACGGTTTTGAAGGGTTACATCAATAAACTCGCACGTAGATTGAACTCATTCAACGGAACAATACTGCTGTAAGTTTATAGAAAAGAACTGGTTCAATAAAAAACGCTGTAGTCTCTAAACAACAAAAAACCCTCAACAGAGAGTCAATAGCATTGCCCTGATTGTGGGGAAATAAATATATAATGCGTAACGTTTTGGGTAATGGCCCTTGGCTGAAAGAAGGGCCACTGTTGGAAAATGGTTATTTTAATGTCCTCAAACGTTTCGTTATTTCAATAGTGTAATGAAATATGTGATTCTGTATGTGTACATCATATGGTACTTTGTTATTTTTACTATGTACAGTATCACGATTACTAAAGTGCCATTTTTAAAGATGTCACCTATTATATACATGTTTCCCTTCCAGGGCAGTATTTTGGCGAATATTTTGGAATTTTGTTATTTGTGCTTCCGTACAACAGCGACTGTTGTTCGTCACTATGCGGCGGTGACGTCTCCACAGCGAATGTGCCAGGCCTGGTGCCAGGTGCACTTTGAGGCCATGCAAAAGTGCCAAAGGCCCGTTGATGAAGCCACGGGAAAGGCCCAGGTGCAATGGGCTGACTGGCAGAGACACCACCTGCGTTCCATACTGTGCCAACTCGCTGAGCTTTAGCTAACATTTTTGTACACCCTGCCCAAAGTACATCTATTAATTCCAGCTAACATGAAACGAATAACAACGCTACAGAGTTCATTTTAACACTGCAGTGTTATTCGGTGAAATTAATTGGGAAAAAAATCTATATTTGGCTTTAAGAGCTTAATCTCCGTAACACAATTCAGGCCACATGTTCTGAAATTAATTCCGAAATATGCAATGTGTGAAAAGTCAAAAACCTCGATTCCAGAGAGCATGATCCACGCACTAATCTGGCAAATAACTATAGAGATTGACGTGATTAAGGTTGTGTTTTTTGTACTGCTATTCGATCTGTAAACATGCTATATGGCATTCACGTAAACAAGCAGTGCCAAGTACTAAAATCCTAAACACGGCAAGGAGCGGTGATGCAGTGCTTTGCATCTCTACATTATACATATGGGGCGGCGCGGTGGCCCAGTGGTTAGCGCTGTCGCCTCACAGCAAGAAGGTCCCGGGTTCGAATCTCTCGGCTCGGGTGCCTTTCTGTGTGGAGTTTGCATGCTCTCCCCGTGTCCGCGTGGGTTTTCGCCGGGTACTCCGGTTTCCTCCCACAGTCCAAAAAGCATGCTGCTGCATAGGTTGATTGGCTCGCAGGCTAAATTGCCCTGCAGTGCCCGGCGATGGACTGGCGTCCCATCGTCGGTATATCCTTGCCTTGCGCCCTGTGTCTGCCGGGATAGGCTCCAGCTTCACCGTGACCCTGTATAGGACTAAGCGGTTTCAGACAATGAGATGAGATGAGAGACTATACATATGACCACCTGCATTTGATTCTCATCCACAGCTAACATCAGTCGCTTGTGACATCTGAACCTGCATTGACTTACGCGGTGAAGCACACACAAACCTTACGACTGACATGTCATGGGAAGCCACTTTTCAACATTGGTTTGACAAAGCATTGTAAATTATAATTATCGATAATGATATGCGACCACAGAATTTCTTTACAATTATACATTTCTCAGGAGCAGTTTGTCAGCCGGCTGGGAGTAAGACGCTGACAGTCCTCACAGCATATGTCATTGTCAGTGTTTGGGACACAGAAAGCGTTCCACACAAGAGGTGGTCAGGTTCAATGTGGACGCTGGAACACGGCCAGCCTTAAACCGCTTCCCTAATGTGTGGCTGCAGTGGCCGATTGTGAAACAAAACACATCCCGTGCGGTATAGAATTTGTAATTATTTACAAGCGTTCAATTGTACTGCATTGACTCAGCACTATAAATAAACGCAAGGAAATCTAATAACTGTCGGTGATTCTGTAACGTTCAACAAATACAGTAGAGTAATGTTTTTAAGTGTTTTCATAATTCCACAATGCCAGGTTCCTGACCAATCACAGCACACTCAATGGGTAACTATTTCTGTGCACACAAATGCTGTTTACGAGTGTGGCTTGATGTGCACCTATAGGCAGGGAAGTCAACAATGGTAACCCCACAAACACAGTCGTGCTATAGGAATGTAGGTTTTCCAGCAATTGGACTGGTCAATAAAATGAAATGGCTGTCACTCAATACGCTAAGGCTATGAAGCTACTTGAATCCACCGTATGGTGGTAATTGGCCAAGCGTATAATACAAAACGATCTACCAATGCGTCAATACATGCTAAAGTGTTACTGAATAAGGTCCACTGTATAGAGTAGTACACACACCAGCTGAGCTGTGCCGTATTTTCAGCAACATTGTGTTAAGTAAATAAAAATCAACACTTTTGTCCACAACACTGCCTTGAAAGGCGAATTCATCATGCAATTTATACATAGTGTAAGAGCAGGACAGGTTTTACCGTTTCTGGCGATTATGCAGGTGTTAAGATCCCAAACTCCAAAATAGACACATTTCACAATAGGTACTTTTTGCCAGTATACATATATAAGATTACAACAGGTTTTACCGTATCTGGCGATTATGCAGGTGTAAGATCCCAAACACCAAAATAGACACATTTCACAATGTGTCCAGTATGCAAAAGCCACACATACTAGTGGCAAAGTATGCAAACAGGTAGCTTTAATAACCTATGCATTGTCCTTCAAACTGACCGGCCTCCACCAGACAATGGCTTCCTTTTGAGCCTAATTGCCAGTGTCAGCCAATGCCAAAAGGCAGTCAGCTCAGGACAATGCAGTATCAATGCTAATGGCTTAGGTGGAGCTGTTAACGCTATCGGTACTTTTTGCCAGTATACATATATAAGAGTAAGCCAGGTTTTACCGTTTCTGGCGATTATGCAGGTGTTAAGATCTGAACACCTGCATACTCTTATATATGTATACTGGCAAAAAGTACCCATGGCGTTATACATAGTGTGTTATGAAAAATCCCTATCGTCGTTTATTAGAATTATTTCCACTTTAAGACCACAACGTTACTCACGACTGGGTAAAGTTTTTTTTCTGGTAATTCATGCATGTGCCCAGCTGCCAACGGCAGTGACACCTGATAATTTGTTTATACAAGTGGTTTAAAAGTGTAACTTCATAGACGCAGTTGTGTTGTGGACACAGCCCTGACTAGATACCAGCAGGGTGGAAAAAGCAATCAGCCCGTACCAGTTGTAATTACTAATGTTACTGGTGTAACCATGTGGACCGGCCAGGAAGCCATGGAAACCAAAAGGCTAAACCTTCCTAATTCCTATTAAAGCCGTAAATCAAATTGACAGAAGTGTTACGAACAAAACGAGAATGACATCAATGGAAACACTTAGCAAGTGAGCATACATGCTCACAAACGTTAGTTTACAAAAAAATTAAATTTATCGGTGGCTGTACTCCATATAGGTCCATGAAATGCCACTTTAGCATTTGGTGGGCACAAACAATATTACCAGAGCTGCAAGCTGTACCCATAACAACTTGCAGTCTCAAATGCAGACTCAAGATTTTTTAACCAGAAAAACTAATGTGGAGTTGTACATAACACGAGGTGACAGATGGGCAAAGTTCATCATCATCATCAATACCTGCTTAATCCTGTACAAGATCGCGGGGAGCAGGAGCCTATCCCAGCATACGGAGGGCACAAGGCAGGGCTATACCAATGATGTGACGCCAGTACATCGTAGGGCACTTTTTTGGGGCAACTTACTCAGCAGGCCAATTAACATAAGCAGCAGCGTGTATTTGGATGGTGGGAGAAAACCGGAGTATCCGGCAAAAACTCACACGGACACGGGAGCTGGGAACCAAACTCAGGACCTTCTTTCTGAGAGGCGGCAGCATTACCCATTGCGCTGCCCATGGGCAATGTTAACCATGGAAACTGGAATGATCAATAGGAGGAAGAAAGTTATGTAGTAACTGAAATTGTGGGAGATGCGAACATTTGGAAAGGGCAGACTGGTTGGTGATGCTAAGTGGTCGTGAAGAGTGGGAGACCTTTTCCCAAAAAATAGAAGTTAGCAGCAAAAAATAAAGCAGAGAATAAAGTCATGGTTAGAGTTAGGGTTCTGACCTTTACTTGATGTAACTACCAAACTAACCCATGATTAACTGAGCTGGAATGCAGCTGCAGGCGGCGCGGTGGCGCAGTGAGCAGTGCTGCTGCCTCACAGCAAGAAGGTCTCAGGTTCGGTTCGTGACTCAGGTGCCTTTCTGCGTGGAGTTTCCATGTTCTCTCCGTCTCCACGTGGGTTCGTGCCATGTACTCTGTTTTCCTCCCACCGTCCAAAGACACGCTGCTGCCTTGGTTAATTGGCCTGCTGAATACATTGCCCCCAAAAATGTGCCCTGCGATGTACTGGCGTCATATCCTGGGCATAGCTTCATCTTGTGCCCTGTGTCTGCGGGGATAGGCTCCCCTCCCCTCCTACGACCCTGTACAGGATTAAACAGGTATTGAATATAAGTAGAAAAGGTTTTTACCATATGTACACTGGCAAAAAGTACCCATAGGGTATTAATAATGACGATGAATGCAGCTGCATGGGATATAATGTGAATGTACGAAATGTCACGCACACACACACACACATTGTTACATGAGAGAGGCACTGTAATGTATCTCTCAAGAGTCATGCTCTACTCGCACACAAGACTCACTCCCGACAAACTCGCATGTTCACACTTTCTGAAGACAAACCATACACATAAAAAAAGTGTTAGAGAGCATTTATTAAGGCCAGCATGGCACAGGTGGGGATGGTGTCTTCCCATTGGGAGTTTTACAACTTTGCACCAACTACTCCTTTTCAAAGATTAGTTGACCTACTGGAGACCTAGGACGGGTTAGAACATCACTCACAACTGACTATAGAGTGGGCCTCAATATTAAGTTGCCTCATTATGCATCCCGGGCGGCACGGTGGCCTGGTGGATAACGCTGTCGCCTCACAGCAAGAAGGTCCCGGGTTCGAATCTCTCGGCTCGGGTGCCTTTCTGTGTGGAGTTTG
>JAZEWT010000005.1:7985026-7995569 GCA_036362905.1 Mordacia mordax
TAATATGGTTGACCAATAGGGAGCCAACCCTTGACCAAACCTGGGCATCGATTAGCCTCCCATTGTACCCTGTACCAAATAGAAATTGCGCTGGTACAGCCATGGAAAGCTTCTCGAACTACGTGGTCGAAGAAGTTATTAAATAATGTAGGAGCCAGACGACATCACTGACATATTCCGAGGTGGAGAGAGAATGGCTCTGACTCCTGGCAGCCAACACATACACACATTCTCATACATACACACACTCCTACAGAGTGTCAGAAACACTCTCCAATAAACATTCATCACACACTCCGACACGCAAACCCATTCATATTCATAAACCATACACTCAGACACACTTTGCCGGTAATGCACCATCCGACATTCTCCCATAGATGTAAATCATGCATCGGACACACTCAACGCTCCAGCACCCACACAAACACTCATGCTTATTAGCACACTGGACATCACACTGTATTTAAACGATATATTTAAAACCCCTAACACACACACCCCCCCCCGCAGAGCGCCACAGTGCAATTTAAGTAAGCAAATAGAAGCTATATGATAATCCGGGGAGTTCTTTACATTTTGTCCCTTAAGTCCCTCTTGGGTCTGATCTTCACTCTCGTGACGTGAATAGATATCGCGTTTACATACATAACGTAAATCCATGCAAATAATGTACAATTACACAGCTTGTGAAATCAACTACTTACCATAATGGCATGACTACAGTAGAATTTGATTGGAAGATTAAGATTAATTTGATATTCTCAAACACATCACCAACGCTTCTCACACCGTTGTATGATGCTGACCTTTTGTAAACTGTGGCCAATCCTGCGCTTTAGCTGTGAATTCTGGTAGGCTTCACAGTTGGTTTGAGAAGTGTCAGTGATGTGGTTTAGAAATAGGAGCCTGCTCCTTGCTAACTGTGGGGGCACGCGTTTATCTGTACAATTCTGATCTTTTTACGCATTTTAAATAGCTCCAGTTGTGTCCATTGTCATGCATGGCTGTTATACAGTCTTACAGCCGAGACTGAAAAAACGTCTACAAGCATTTGCAACGAAATTTCACCGTAGGATCCTCGTGCTTTCTTGTATGAAAATAAGCATGAACGTGTGTAGTAGACCACGTAAATGCAGTTGGAAAACAGGGGCCTCTAACAACATCAGCAAGAGGAAATTGTAATGGTTGGGGCATGTGATAAGGCACAGCAGCCCCTGGAAAACAGTACGGTACTTCATTCAGGGAGTTCAAGACAAGGCCCGATTGTAAAATGTCAAGCAATGGGACTGCACAAGTCCCAAGACAGCAAGTGTTGAAGGATCCTGACGGCTGAATTGCCCCAAAGAGCGCTGCCAATGTGTCACGGAATATAGTACTGTGCTAGCAGTAACGCCAAGCACATATTTGCACAGTATACACAATACCAGCCTGCTTGTCCGACAGTAGAGCACATCACACACGGGTAAAACTGACCACGGAGCGTAGTGTGTACATATACACACACATACTGTAATGTCAACATATCTCGTGACCCCAATTTACTCCTCTAAAATGTAATAAATACATTTTGTACAGCAATGAGTGTGTAATGTAAGGAATGTAAACATGACACACGTAAACCTAATCATAGTGAAATAAATATGTGCTATTAAAATCAGGCGCAAAGTAAAAACAACTACTTGGGGGCCAAATAAATGGGTATCACAAGATATCTGGACCACCTTGGACAGTACAGCTGTCAACACTGCGCATCAACACGGGACGCAGTACCAGTGTGCACTGTTGCACGTTATCAGCATAGATCCACTGTTTGGTATTCGTGACTGCCAGGGCAAATAGTGCAAGTGAGCGCTGCCTTTGTCTCTCCTCGATACTGATATTCGTGACGACCCAACACCCAATGCAGTGATTTGCTTCATTTTGGCTAAGCCGACCTAGTTCATGTTCCGAACAGGCTCAGCAATAAAGTCTTATTCTGAAAATCGAACCCAAGATTCTACATCTAGAATTTCTTAATAAGTCTGAGACAACCACGCTACTTCTGACCCATGTGCTGTCAGAGGCCATTGTCCGAAACGTCTCCAATTGTATAGTTTTATTAAGAGGTCACTGTATTATTAACGAATGTGTGGAGTTTTTTCAGTCGTATATAAGGGCTGGCTCATTTCGGCACGACATGATGCAAATGACCAGAAATCCAACCAGAGACCGACACTTAATGAGTTTAAGACGGAGACTCACCAGGGTTCATTGACCATCACTGGTGACTAAGCAGGACTATAACCAGAGACTTCATCACCTAACGTGAGCGGACTCTCACGAAAGGATGAGTCAACGTAACGGGAGCCAGGAAAAATTCAGGTTTCACTTCGTGATGAGTGTGACGCAAAATGTAAGGTAGCTGGTTTGAGAAAACCACTTAAGAAACCTTGATGGCATCAATAAAATAAGGATGAAAGTGCATGTTATCAGAACAATCGACTTGACGGATTCTAAGAAGAGACGAAGGTTTCATGAAGGTCTTTATGGAAGGAAAGCAAAGGAATGAGATAAAGGGCAAGGATTGGGATATTGGGGGGAAAAAGAAGGAAATGAAGAGGGCATTAAATCGCAAAGGTCGGAAAAGAGGGCACCCAAGGACCTGCCATGAAGGCAGAACACCAACAAGGATCACAGCGGAGATTAAGAAGAAATACAACTCTGTTGTACAAACAAGGCACTCGTGTAATGCTGGATCGACCTCGGGAAGGACATGCCCTGGGCCAAAGATTCATCCGTTTTTTACTGGCGATGAAACGAAATTATAAATTGGCCCAAACGCATCTATCTCCTAGAGATGAGTTTTTCTCTTAACACCCAACCTTCTCTCGTGGGTCTCACCCTGCACTGTCACTCGCTCACTCAGCTTGGTCACATTGCCTTATCGATAGCCCACGTAACCCTTCCTTTTTATCCAGCATTGTCAGCTACCCTGACATGTAATCCTGTCACGTCAAGCTGAATTGTCAACACACCTTGTTCGTCACCCTCTTTACCCTTACAATCTAAATGCCATGTCACCCACTGTCCTCAGCCTGCCTGGTCACATATTGTCGCCCAACCTGACGACCACACCTCATTGACAAGCTACGTGACCCTACCGATGTAGGTTTTCACGGCTCCCATGCATAATTGGGAAATGTTGGCGCGGCGAGATTGGGAGCGCTCGACATGGTTATCCCGAAATAACAGCTTTGGAAAACAATCATCAAGCTATGTCCCAGTATCTGTATCGTTAACCCAGCCATGTTAGCCCTGGTTATCACCCATTCATGTCAGTCACCCCCGACTCATGTCGACCTGCCATGCTACTCTCTCTGCCCTGTCAGTCACCCAGCCATATCAAACGTAATCAGCACCCAACCTTGCCTCGTCACCCCACCATATCGCCCAGCCTTATCACCACCAATCCCGTCATCCTGCTCGGTCACTCATCCCCTATCTATTGCCGTGTCTCTGCGTGTGTGTGTGTGTCTCTTGCGATCAGCTACGGAGGAGGCTGCATGGGGGGCTCCGTCACTCACCGCTGCGTGTTGAGATGTCTGCGTGGTCCGGCCAACACCAGCTCCGCGCAGCATGACCCGGCAACACTCACCCACTCACCGCGTGACACGCGCTCACCACACACGGTCATCAACACGGAGGTCCCTTCGCCATTTCCACCGATGTCTTCAGGCACATTCAGAAGGCGAGATGCCTTGACAGGCAGGCAGACGGCTGTCGTCCGGTGGCTTGAACGAGTCGCCCGCCTCTCCGCCTGCCTGGCTGCCTTGCTCGATGACTGGATGGCTGGATGACCGAGTAGCTAACGTGGTCGCTGAGTCACGAGATGACCCTATGACTCTCAGTGGCTAGGGTGATAATTGAGTGAAGGCTGGATGACTGCACAGTTGTTTGGCTGGCTAAGATGATTCAGTGGCTAACCTAACGACCGAATCACTGTCTGGCCATCGGACTGGCTCGACCAGCTGACCGACTAGCCAGTACATCAGCTGGCTGTGCCTGTCTGGCGGTCCGACGAGCTTGGCTGCCCCGCAGAGCGAGCTCTGCCTTAACTGGACATCTCGGCAGACACCACTGACGATGGCTGGCTCGCTGTGGCTGGCTGCATGGCTGGCTAGCGGCCGACTGGGCGATTAAACCGGATTGCGTCGGTCTCTCCGTGTCTCGATCGTCGGGGGTGCTCGCACGGGCAACGAGGAGCAAGCGGAGGACGAGGAGGAGGGACGAGGAGGAGGGAGGAGGGAGGACGAGGAGGCGAAGATGTCTCCCGGCCGCCCCGCGTCTCTCTCGCCAGTGAAATGAGGGGCTCGGCTCGGGGGGAAGCCGACCTTAGCGGCGGTCACGAGGGGGCGCTAGACACGGGGCAGGGGGGCCCCGGAACGCGGACAGTTCGGGGCGGAATGTGGAGATGATGTTTGGTTGTTGGGGGGGGGGGTTGAGGACACACTGGGGCTCGTGATGGATTGACGGCGGTGAGCGGCGCGTGCATGATTTGCAAATGTCACTCTCACGGATGAGACTTTTCCATAGCTTGCCTGGTTAAGCTGAACTTAAGCTGGGAGGAGGAGCGCTCGACGCGGCTATCCCGAAAGAGCAGCTTATAGAAGAAATAGTCATGCATCGAGCCGTGGAAAACCTACATCAATCAGTATGCAACACACTTGGTTGGATACCTATATAGGATGTGTGAATGAGATGTTCATCATAATCCTCAACTTTGATCGAGCCACCATTCTGAGCCTTAAAATCATCTCTGACGATGCTGCGACGCAAGAGTCCATCCAGTACCAGCTCACAACATGCCCTCCTCTCACCATGAACAAATTGAAACCTTTGCATTTACGGACATGGGTGGCGATGCGCAATACACGGCTCTATCGGAGCACACCAACGAGCGGGCCTTCGCACCACCAGCAGATCACCCGTTGGCGCACACCAATGATCTCGGGAACGTGCGCCACGACGCCACTCTTCACGCGGCAGCGACACCAGCGACGAGGACGGGAGACTTCTGGTCTCTGCAGCACTTTTATGAACAGCTAACGAACATAACTCTTAACGATAACGCGACAACACAACGCCGCGCAGGTCAACTCAGCCCTCGCTCTCTGGGATCGGCGTGAGCTCCACGCTCTCACCCCAACGGGCCGTCGTAACCTACATCTTGTCACGCCTGGCTCTCACGTCTCCATACGACGGTCTCTCTCCTCTCTCTGCGCCTCTCCTTTATATCTCCCTGAGACCCCGTCTGGAAGGTTCTATCTGACGTCACCCAGTTGTTTTACCGGTCATCCTACCACTTCTCCATCTCACCTTCTCACGCTCTCTCCTCTTCTTCATCCACTAGCCACGGCAACAACGCCCAGCCCGATCACACCATCGTAGCCCGGCGAACTATACCCGATTTCACCGCGCGAGCGTCAGCGTGCACTCAGCCTGGCACGGCGCGATGCCCCAGTCGGCATTACTCATCCTGTCACTTGGCACCGCTCAACCCACTCACCCGTGACATCGCGACCCCCCTTCACGGCCCGACCGCTGAGTGTGGGTGTGAAGGTGCACCTGGCCTGGCACGGCGCGAGGCTTTGGCACCACAGATCAGTTATTGTTCCCATCAGCATTCAGCTGTTGCACACATGCCAATAAATGCCAATGGCATTTGTACAACAACGCACACTGCTGATTTAAACCATCTACGTAAATTTAAACCACCAAGTTTTGCTGTTCAAGCAAATGCTGCTGGAGAACATGCTGCCCATCGCTCAACAGTTTATTTGCGTAAACTATAGTTTATTTATGTATTATGTTTGTGGAGAGGCAAAGCCCTAAGTGGTTAATGTCTTTTTATGTGTTGGTATATGAGACCGAGTAAGCGTCCAGAAGGAGAATGTCCATCTCAGTTAAAAGTGTTTTATGGCGTTGGTGGCACTCAAACATTCATTGCACAGCAGAGTCGAGTGCATCATCTGTTTATATGGTATTAAGCACGAACACCCAGATGCCTTTCTACATACTGCTACATGCCATTCATTTCAGGAACAAAATATCTACGATTATGAAATGATTTCTTATATTACAAAATATACATTTCACAAGCATTTTTCCATTGTGTGTGGTGACGACCTATTTTTTTCATCAATTTTCAGTAGGATTGGCATTACCATATTTAAACTTCGCCCTGTAAAATGTCACGAAATAACTCAACGTGATTTACGTGTGTGGGACGTGGCAGTTGTAACTGTCTCATCTTGTATTATGTTTAATGCGACGATTTTTTTACATTCATGTCAAACTGAGGCGCTGCATATAAATCCTGCTTTCCCAGCACAAATCCACACTTTGTTCAAATATAATGTTGCTGGAACAAATTTGGTCGGGAAGGTCTATAGCTTCCACCTTAAGTGGGCATTTAGACTGGCATTGAGTAAGCCTCAATAATCTGTTCTGTTGAGCCCCCACCAATAACGTTGTACTTTACAATGTCAAAACAGTGGCAGGTGTGTGTGCGAGATGGATAAAGACATCGGTTGAGGCTTGTAGCTTCTCCCATAATTACAGACGTACACGCTCCAGAGGCAGACGCCTCCTGTGGACTATTTTAAGTAAATATATGATAGACCTGGCGGCGCGGTGGCCCAGTGGTTAGCGCTGACGCCTCACAGCAAGAAGGTCCCGGGTTCGAATCTCTCGGCTCGGGTGCCTTTCTGTGTGGAGTTTGCATGCTCTCCCCGTGGTACTCCGGTTTCCTCCCAGTCCAAAAGCATGCTCCTGGATAGGTTGATTGGCTCGCAGACTAAAATTGTCCCGCAATGCCCGGCGATGGGTGTATTCCTGCCTTACGCCCTGTGTTTCCGGGATAGGCTCCGGCTCACTGTGACCCTATATAGGATTAAGCGATTTCAGATAATGAGATGAGATGAGATATGATAGACCTTTGGCAAAATATTCAGGGAATAAAAATGTGATATTCGATGTGCCCATGCCTAAAACACTGCGTTAAAACATGCACTTCTCAATCACATTTCAGAAGGAAAGTCTGTCAGAGGATTAATACAGGTGCGGGATGACGCCTATCATTCCTGTAGGGACTCACGCAATCATTACCTATCAAGCTTCTAGTGGTTCTACGTTTGTTGAACGTGTCAGGCATGGTCTGCTCGTTTGCTACAGCAGAGCTGTCTCAGACGTGCTTTCGAGTCCTTGAATCTCCACTCACAGACATTAAGGGCCTTCATGATGTTGGACAGGCCCGGGGAAAGCTGCGTGGCCAGGAGTCAGAGCCATTCTTTTTCCACTTTCAGTCGGCAAGGGTTGTCCTCTAGCCCCTACATAACATCTGTTTTGACCACGTAGTAGGAAAAGCGTTTCATTGGTGTCCCTATGGAACCTGCATCTGGTACAGATACCATGGGAGACTGATGTTGTCCAGGTGCTGTCAAAGGATGGCTACCTATCATGTCAACCATATTATGTATGTTGATGATCTCGTGATTGCTGCTGAGTAGTTGGAGACTCGTTTGCAGAACCTGGAACGCGCAACTGAGAGATGGGGACTTACCACCAGCCCCACCAAACCTAAACACAAGCCTGGATATTCAAATCTCTCAGCTCGCTGTGAGTGATGGGACAGTTGTGGAGATTGTGAAGATACCGGAGAAGTTTCCATACCTGCGAAGTGTACTTATAACCCGTTCCTGTTTCGCAGCAGAGGTCTCATTCTGAATAAGTCAAGCCGCGTTATCCTTTCATCAGCTGCATACGTCTGTGTGGAAGCTACTTGGCCTGTCGCTAAAGAGTCAAGACGAAGCTCTAAGTATTTTCGATAACAGTGATGCCCTCTCTGTTATATTGCTATGCAATGTGGACCTCTCTGAAAGGGCATCTGTGCCAGCTTGAAATTTTATGGCTGGCTTGTCTACACTACATCCTAGGTTTAACTAGACTAGATTGTGTGAGGAGCTCGCAGAGCCTAACAAGATCAGGACACGTTCCCATCAGTAAGCGTTTCAGGCAGGAGAGATTGCGTTGGTTGGCTTATGTAGCCCGCTTGCCCAGCCACCGGATGCCCAAGCAACTTCTATTTGGTCGGATAGAGGAGGCTTAACGCGTGCAGCACGGGCTGGAGAAAAGATGAACTGAAGTGCAAAAGGATGTAGAGCTGATTGGACTTGGTACTAACGGTGTCAAGATCGACTTCTGTGGAGGTTTGTGAAGGACGCTACTGGGCAGCTGGAGGCAGTCGCCCTCCAACAACAGCGAGCGGAGCGTCGGGCAACTAAAATTCAGCGAGTTGGCATAGTAGAGAACACAGGTGATGCTTCGGCCAGTCATCTCAGCCAGCCCATAGCAGCACGGTCTGTCCCGTCACCTCCGGTCAGAGGGCTTTTGAGACTTTGCGTGGCCTCAAAGTGCATATGGCCTGGCACAGGCGCCATAAGGGGCGTCACCGCCACTTAGTGGTGAATGGCTTTTGCTGTTGTCTGCTTATATATATATGCACAAAATACGCTCTCTATTTTAGGCGTTGCAGTGAAAACACGCCCTAAAACACTGCAGGATAGTTGAAGTGTCAGGGCTTCATAAAAAGTGCCAGGGATTTTAGTATTTGGGAATCAGAAATATTATATTTTTAGTAAAGCCTCGTGATCAACATCCCGTGGATCTGTATATGGGTAGAGCCGAGAGTACTTCAAAGGTACACACCATAATGCGGGGGATTGAGATTTGAGCAAATTGTAAAACTATGAAGCTGGTTTAACTGGTAAATCTGGTTTGCAGCACGAGAACAAACACATTTGAGCCGGCGGCACAGGAACTATTGTGGTCAATCGATTACTGTATTATAGTTGTCTACTTTACTCTAGGAACACTGTTTTAAAACAGTTCAGTTTTACGTAACATTTAACCGTGAAAAAAAATCACCAGATATTGTATTAACGAATGTGCTACCCCAGTAACAGCAACGCATAATTTAAGCGGGAAGACTTCAGGCACAAATTTTCAAAACAGTACAAAAACACACAATGGTATTCAGTAGGAGCAGCACGAGGTCAAACGCAATGAACAATATGTAAAAAAAATGATAGATTGGTTTTCAATGTTAAACGGCAGAATACAGAAATATACAGCAAAGGGAAGTTCACGGCAGAGAAAATCAAGAGAGAACGACTCCGCCATTGTATTAACATTGGTAGATTTCATTAAAAAAATGCATCTGCAGCAGTTGACTATACAAATTGACACCACTGAATACGGAGCAAGGCATTGAAAACACGTGAACACGGATTTAATAGTGAATATATACGCGAATGGAATGTCAGGATAATTTCAACAGACTTAGCGACAAGGGCCCTTTGAAACCCAAACACGGCCACGTTGGGGTATATACATTCAAAATATTTCCAAATAAATGCATAGCTGCAACGCTGTCGTGGCTTGCTCAAAAGTTGGTAAAATAGCTTCCACTAGAGGGAGCTATAGAGCCCCTCTGGAGGATATTTTAGGTAAACTATACATGAATAATAATAGCACTTCCAGGGCGCTTTTCACGCGGTGGGTCACAAAGCGCTGCACAGTGCTGCGGGGTGGACAGCGCGTTCATTAAAACGCATATGAATGACTGCTCTTTATGATACATTCATTATCAATACCCGCTTAATCCTGGACAAGTTCGATTGGGCCCTGAGCCTATCCCAGTCTCGAGGGTGCAAGGCAGGGGAATAACCAAGATGTGACACCAGTACATTGCAGAACACACTTTTGGAGGGCAATTTACTCAGCAGGCCAAATAATCGAGGCAGCAGCGTTTGGATGATGGGAAGAAACTGGAATACCCGACGAAAACCCACGCGGGCAAAGTGAGAACTTACAAACTCCATACAGAAAGGCATGAGGCGGGGAAAGCGAGCCCGAAACCTTCTTGTTGAGTGACAGCTCGACTCGCTGCGCTACCGCACAGTCCTCTTTATGACCTTGCATTCTGACAAATGTTACATCGATTTCTGAGCCTCTTTATTATTCTGCATACCACAGAATGAATATGTTAAGCATGTTTTTCGCCGACGTAGCTGCAGAGCAGTGGTTTGCGCAATGCATCATGAACCCAGCGAACTGAATGAACCTCCAAACACAGCAGTGATATTTGAACTGCGCCTGTACGGATCAGCAAGGGGAAGTATGGTCACTCACCATGACTAATACGGGATGAGACGACAATCGTAAAAAATATCATGAATTGGGTCAGCATTTCATGACACTCAACCTGGGTCTTTAGTTCGTCACAATACATTTTGCAGCCCACATTTTTAACTGACGTTATGATAGTCCCCATACATAAACGCATTAATAAAGGTCTAAATGTTGACCGCGCAATGCTCAATTCCCTCAGTTCCACAACCCTTCATTGTCTCTCATCTCATCTCATTATCTGAAACCGCTTAATCCTATATAGGGTCACGGTGAGCCGGAGCCTATCCCGGAAACACAGGGCGTAAGGCAG
>JAZEWT010000005.1:8059091-8087749 GCA_036362905.1 Mordacia mordax
GACTGGGCACTGGGTAGGAGACCCACATGTAGAGTGGGTTGACAGAAAACTACTGAAGTACCGTGATGACTTGCTTCAGGTGCAGTACACAGTGAAAAGGTTATATGCAACCTAATGAACATCACCATCGTCAGTGACTCAATACAAATATAACCACTTAAGCTCTAACACATGTTATTGGTCGTCAAGCGTTCTACGGATAGACTAGTCCCTGTAACTGTAACATGGAGTGTCTGCCACTAGCGGGATTGAGTAGTTCCCAAGGCTCCTTTTTGCGAGTTATGTCTCTGTGCTTTAATAAAGACGTATAGGGGTATGAAGGAGTGTTGTCACGAGCGTAGTAATATTTGCACTTCGAAACCGCCTTTCATCCGAGGGTCACAAAGCATACGCTCCGCGTCATTGCATGAAGCGGGTGTTACAGGCGGCAGCATAGTACATTGTGCTGTAGAGTCAACGTACTTCAACGTGGTGAAGTATGGCCAGATGACCCCATACGATTCGCATGGTGTGGGAAGGCTCTCGTCCAGCAGTGGATTGACAATATTGCATATCTAGAGCATTATGCCTTATGAATCACTCGTCAACGTAATTTAGTTCTGCGAATTGTTTTGTTCTAATCATATATTGCGTGGTGTAGAGGTTTTTGAAGGTACTGTTGTGATAAATGTTCAGGAATAAAAACTACGAAAAAAATCGGCTTTTTGAGGATGACACGCTAATGCATGGGTCCATTGGGAAATTAAAGTGGGATATGAGGGACAGTTTGGTCACTGATCCTGGCTTGATACCAGCAAACAACTATATACAGGAATAGAGATGGCATATGGCAAACTCTGATTTGCATGCACAGGTTTTAAAATTCTAAAGAATTACACTTTTGCTGGATATCATTGCCATTGAATTTATTTACTTTTCAAGGATAACTCCTGTTAAGTAATAGTAAAAAAATATTCATTAAGTCTTTGAACATGTTTTGCATTATAATCAGGCAAAGCTCTCAGTTTATTGGTCAGTCTTCGTTCCAACCCTCTCCTATGGTCATGAGCTTTGGCTAATGACTGAAAGAGTAATGTCCCAGATACAAGGTTGACATGAGGCTCTTCCGCAGGGTTTCTGGGCTCAGCCTAAGAGATAGGGCGAGAAACTCAGTGATCCGGGAGGAAAGTGCAATTATTATCATTATCTCAGAGTAGAACTTCTATTTTTGCGCGTTAAGAGGAGTCTGTTTAGGTGGCTCGGGCATCTGATAAGGATGCCTTCTGGGCGCTTCCCTCTGGAAGTGTACCAGGCACGGCTCATTTGGATGAGACCCCGGGGCAGACCCAGGACGTGTTGGACGGATTATATCTCTCAGCTGGCTTGGGGAACGCCTTGGAATCCCCCAGCAAGAGCTGGAGGAAGTTGTTCGGGAAAAGGGCGTCTGGGCTGCTTTGCTATGCCTGTTGTCTCCGCCACCCAGACCCAGATAAGGGGCATGACAGTGGTAGTAGGATGGATAGTAAATGAATCGACAAATGAAATGATGTAGGATTTACAAACCTTGCTTTCCTGTAACATTTCCTGTAACATTTCCTGTAACATTGCCTAAAACATTGCCTAAAACATTTCCTGTAACATTGCCTAAAATATAGAAAATAGTACCACGTTGCTGCATAATATTATTCATGAAATGCAGTCAATCTCAGATCTTAAACTATTTACGGTTGAGCCTGGTTCGACTTCATATGGATGACCATTAGGGCTTGCCAGGTGTAATCGTTGAGCCACGAGATGTTTAGGAGTTAACAGTACTGTCACTGCCTTGTCTGTGTAGGATTTGTTTCTCTACCAGTTTGGTTCCCCAGGCTTAACGTTTACCCATGGGTGATTTTGAGTTACAGACTAATGCTATTGGCCAAACAGTCGCAGTGAGTCTTTCTATTATAATTAACCTTATATAGTGAATGAGAACCGATAACATTACTGTCGCTATCTTTTGGTCTTTTTTGAAAGGTTTATGGCTCCAAACGTCATCGTAGCTTTTTTATTTTGAGGCAGTATTATTGCGAATGTGTTGATTATTGTTGTTATGTGTTTGTGCATCAGGCGACACAGTGGTGCACAGTTGCGTTGTCGCCTCACAGTAAGAAGGACCCGGGTTCGATTCCCGGCTCGGGTGCCTTTCTGTGGGGAGTTTGCATGTGGGTTTTTGCCGGGTACTCCGGTTTCCGCCCACCGTGCAAAGAAACACTGCTGCCCAGAATAATTGGCCTGCGAAGTAAATTGTTCCCAAAAAATGTGCCCTGCGATGTACTAGCGTCACATTCTGGGTGTTACTCTGCCCTGCACCCTCTATCGGCCGGGATAGGCTCCGACCCTGTACAGGATTAAGCGGTATTGATAATGAATTAATCTTTGTGCACCATTGCCAACGCATCAACAAAATAAGTTGTCACTGTAGAGTATGCGTTCGCAAAACGACCATTGTTTTCTCCTGATATAAGTCACACTTTTCTGTTGACAGTGCTTTAATGAAAACAAAAGTACTTTAGTCCCTGCTGGAATGTACTTAAAAAAAAAGAATAGTTACATCACATGTTAAAACTTGCACGAAATAATGGGGATCATCGTTGCCAGAAGCACGCACTATTTTCAATTGGTCAGTAGGTGGTTGTAGTCGATCGATTATAAGGCTTTCTAACAGCTATTTATCATATGATTTCTACCGTTAGTGTGTTGTTTGTTATAGGTTGTGTGTGCCTGTTGTTGATAATGTAATAGTCATTTACATTTGCACTCGTTCACTGATATGTTACACACTGTGATCAAAGTTGTGTCATGCTTATTATTTTCCTGCTTAGGTTGCCACTGCTGAAAACCTCCTCAATACGGACCCAGATAAACCATGGAAAAGTAAAAGCTATGGAGAAAAGCAAATCATTGTCACACTGCAGGTATATTTACACTACTAGTGCGACGCGCATCACCTGGGCGATGTGTCTGGTGCAATATTTGGTGCGTTGTGCTACGAACATGAATATAGGCGTGTGTTCCCACACACGACGAACGTTAGTATCAAGTGATTGCTGAACTGGTCCTGCCAACCATCCCTCTCAACCAAACTGTAATGATAAGCATGATTATGATGATGATGATCAAACAACCCTATTTTAGAGCACGGGTAGGCTTTCAATAGTGGGTTGGACCTAAGGTTGTAAATTATTGTGTCATATATGTCTTGAGAGTGACATCAAAACAGGTAAGATACTCGATCAATGTGGTATCAGAGTATTTAGGTCTGGTTTTAATGAGCGGTTATTCCTCTTGGGCTCTAATATTTGTTTAAAACACTAAAATCTTGATATTATTGCATGATGTAACACTGCTTGCTTCGCTTTGGTAGCAGCCCTCTTCTGGTGTTGCCTGGAATAAGGACTGCATATAGTTGCGCATATAGAGCTAGTTTTGGAATATTTTGAAAACACTTACAGCCAACAAGAATAAATCACAAAACCAATACATTATATTGTGACTCATGTTGGTAAGTTTGTCTCCAGTGTTAACAGAAAAAATGTACAGTTGTATGACTGTTGCAGTAGTATATTAGACATTTTGTTATATGAACAGATGTACTTATGTATGCCTTTTTTTCTTTAGCAAAGAAAATTACTGACTGGACATCATTTAGATATACACTTAAAAATACAGTAAACTCGTGGTGACAAACATTACCAGTACAGCTCATTGAAGTTACATACAGTTAAAATTGGCACTAAAAGCTTTTTAATGGAATGCGGTTGAATTAGATTAACTTGCATTTTTGGAACTTAATAAAAATACAATTCATGTTTGTAATCGAAATGTCTATTGATTTGTGTTGATGTAAGCATATTTTGGTCTATTTTTACACCTTGTGGCAAACATTCAAGTTTGAAAAGCCAGAGCAAATACATGCTGTGGAGATTAAAAACAATGGCTCTGCCTTTGTGGAAGTGCTGGGTGGTAATGTGAAGTCCTTTGACCAAGATTATGAGGTAAGAGTTCCATATTTTTGGCCTGTTCTTTCGTTTTGCCAAAGGAGATTTTATTATAATTGATCTAACTGTTAAATTGCCTTTTATGAGCATTTGTTCATTGCTGATAAACTAACTTAACATGTATGTTTGGGGGTGGCACGGTGGCCCAGTGGGTAGCGCTGCCGCCTCATAGCAAGACGTCCTCAGGTTCGAATCTCGGCTCGGGTGCCTTTCTGTGTGGAGTTTGCATGTTCTCCCCCGTGTCCGCGTGGGTTTTCGCCGGGCACTCCGGTTTCCTCCCACAGTTCTAAAAACATGTCGCTGCATAGGTTAATTGGCTTGCAGACTAAATTGCCCGCAGTGCCCGGTGATGGACTGGCGTCCCATCGTAGGTATATCCCTGCCTTGCGCCCTGTGTCTGCCGGGATAGGCTCCAGCTCACCACGACCCTGTGCAGGACTCAGCGGTTTCTGACAATGACATGAGATGAGACCTGTATGTTTGGAGCAGTACGACATTGTTTTGTCCACCGTTTGTTTTCTTCTGGCCGCAGTCATATATGAGATGTTCTTATTGTGCCTGTGCTTTAGGTAGCTGTGACTCTCGTTGTGCAGATCTGGTTAAAACATGGCCATTGTTTTTTTTAATGGACAATGGAAGTGCTTTGATTTATGACACTTGTATGAATTAATGTACCTTAAAGTGTCGTTCGATTTGAAAATCTATCAATGAACATTGCAGTGGCAGTGTAGTAAAATTTTCTACACTAAAATTTGATGGGCATTAACGTGTACCATATTCTCCGGTTTTACAATGCATCCAGAAAGTAAGATTCATGCCTAAGAGCCGTCCTCGAAGCATCTCTAACGGAGATACAAATTCGGCGAGCGGGACTATAAACCGTGCGAGCCAGGCTGCAGAAGCCGCCTCTGTGCCTCCAGATTTACCCCCCCTCTCACCGACTCCCTATCCTACCCCCCCCCCCCCCTTCTCTTTAAACCACGTGTACAGTTTATTAATTTTCTGATATAAATTTTTGTGTCACGTTTTGTTGATTAATATGTCTGTTCAGGTGTTTACGGTACAGCTGTATTGCTACTGCGCTAATTAAGGGTTAATTCTGTTGTAGCGTTTTTGGGCATACGTTGATTTGTGGGGTGTGTTAGGTATATTGGAGAGGTGCTTTCAGTGTCAACAGCGCCTTTTGCGCGGTCACTTGTCTCCTATCTCCATCGAATAACGGGGGTTACGTGTACTGTAAATCACGATGTAACCTTGCGCATCAATTTTCTAATAATGTGATCCAAGAATCTGAGCCTTTTTTTACATTACACATAGTAGGATGACCTTTTTTGTTAGTTAAATAAACAAGAAGCGTTTAAGAAATGAAAATGTTCAAAATTGTGACGTTTTTGTAGTTTTAAAATACATATTTTCTTACTAAAGCTTTTAATACAAGTATAATTATATGGTGTTATTCTTATTTTTTCATATTATTTACTTGTCGATTTTGACTGATGTGTCAGCTGCTTTGCCTTCCTGCTCTCTGAAATATCGATACCCATACTAAAAACTGGTCTCTAATATTTAAATTGCTTCTTTAGTAAGTCCCAACACTTGTTTTCACACACTTATGAGTCATGTCTGTTAGAAATGCACATGGTTAACTGTGTTCTTTCTGTAGGTGATTTGTGCCATGTCATTCTTTATGAGCCCTGGAGAGAGCAAGCGGGCTCAGAACACAGACAGAGTGCGCATATTTGGCCCTGAGAAGCTGTGTCGGCCTGCAGCCGATAAGCAATTTGAGACTGTGAAGATTGTTTGCACCCAGCCATATACTAAGGTGTTGTGCACTTTGCATCATAAACTTGACTTCTATTGGTTTTGGTGATTTAATACTTTGATTTTCGCCTAGTCGCTGCATATTCCATGTGTTTATTGATGCACTGAAATGTGTTATTTAAGAATAATACAGCTTCCTTAGAGAGTACATCTAATACTTACAAAATCCAATTTAAACGAAATTTACAATAATTACTCAACATGCCATAACTCAAGGCTTACTATACTTCAGGGCTTGAAGGGCAACTGGAAGATTGATAGCTTGCTATAATGATTACTACAGCAGCTTTGTTTCTGAGGCATTTGGCAATCATGTAAAAGGCCAAGGCAAGTATAAAAATAAATTACAATTGTGTTAAAACAGACTAATTAATTTCACATTGGCAGCAGTGTTTTTCCTTAACTAGTGCTTCGCTGGCTCCATGCCGATCTCTTGTGTCCTCACTTGGCAGAACCTCAAGTTTGGCTTGACAGGCGTAAAGTTTTACTCTCCTCCGGAGCCTGGTACCAAGTGGACGGGTCCAAGCACTTCCTATTTGAAAGACTCCCCTGTAAGATTGCACCGTTTGCTAATGTCACCCATGATATTCACCACTTTCATTGCAGAGTTAATCTCATTTCAGGGATTGAACGGAACCATACTACATTAGCCAAATGAGCCACCCAGGATTTCTGCAGTGCCAACGGCAGCGGTAGATTTAATGTGTATTGCGTGAGAAAATTGTTAATCATTGCATACACTGATTTAAGCACACCTGATGTATGCTTCAGAAAATCTGGGTAGATTCATTTGAATCATCTAAGGGGAGTTGGCTTCATTCTGTGTACATTATCATTTGTATTGATTGATTCTTGTATAATGTACAGTTTTAATTTCATGATCTGCCCGATGCTGTTGGTAGAGAGGGAAAAAACTTGCAGGTTTAAAGATTAAAGAGGACGATGAAAGTGAAGATGTAAAGCCAGGGGCTTTATTCTTTAGCAAGAGCAGCCCGCCAGATCACGAGTCTCCAAAAGGTACCTGGCACATGTTTTGCAAGGTTTACACTGCTTGTATTGACCATTTTTGTACACTGGATGTTTGCCTACATGGTGAAGAATGCATTTGTTGCATTTGAAAATAAAAATATTTAATAGTTTGGAAGGTTAAATTAGTACATTTATATATGTTTTAAAATTCTACAAGGCTCTTTAATTGTGGAAACAATTCCTGTATCTCTCGTGTTGGGAATTTTTTTTTTAACCAGTGTAGTGCAGACTATCATGTTTAGCAAAATGTGTTAAATTATATTTCAGCTAAAAATTATGGATCAAGCTGTACAACACCGACTTTGAAAACTGAGCAATCTGAGAGTCCAGAGGGATCACCCAGTGCCAAGCAGCTTGAGTTCAGTGGAAGCAAACAGTTCTCAAATAAGGTACAATTCATTATTGGGGCAAACTACCATTGTTTTGTAATTCTCCTGTAAACGTTGTCAAATGTAATATTGATTATTGTCTTTCTAACAGAAACTACTGTTATAAATCTCACAAAGAACCTGATATCTTGTACTGCCACATTTTCCTTTGTATTAGTAGTGTGAAGTCGTGTGTGGTAGTTTAATGACACTGCAGTGTCATAATCGATACAATGCGGTGGAGTTTATGAAAAATACAATTTGAAATCTGAGTTCACCAGCAGAGTCTTTTTTAGGGGACTGTTTTGCAAAGTGTGATGAGGTGAGTGAAATGAGTGGTTGAATCTGAAATGATTGTTGAATAATCACTGCAGTGTTGCCGAATCACTGCACCTGGATGAGCGTGAATCCTGTTTTAGCTCCTAAATATGAATATGTTGCCAATTAATGTCTCCATTGTGGACCAGACCAACTCTGGAAAAAGAAAGGCTGATCACACAGGCGAAACAACACCTAAAAAGCAACGAACAACTCCCCCTGCTTCAGCTAAAAAAGAGACACCGGAATCATCTCCTAAAACTAAAGGTGTGATAATGTGAAGCAATATTTCAGAGCAGCTGTATATTTTATAAATGTATCTTTATATGAAGCAATCACGATGAGAGCCTGTGAGCAAATGATTTCAATTATTTTCATTGCTGTTCATTTTCTCAAAAGCTCATATATGCAACAGTTAATTTCACTTAATATATTTTTTTTTGCAAGCTGGATTAAGAGCAGCAGAAGTATTGGGGGAAGATTTTGCAAAAAATGTTTCCATAACCGTTGCTATAAGACTAAACGACATTATCGACAGCATCAATGCTAATTAAGCCAATTCTGCATGTATATTGGGTTTATTTTGGTCTTTTAGGCATAAATAGTTATCTTTTGCCTACAAATACAGCCTTTCTGTGCAGAATTACGTGCGGTTGTCAAAATGGCATGTGTTGGCATGCTCTTGGGAAAATGTTAGAAAATGGCATATTCCCATTGCAATAATGTATTAAAACGTGCAAATTAAAATTTAATGTTTAATATTTGCTGAATAAATACTCCTCATAATAAAATGTTGAATATATTAACAAATTAAAGATGAGGAATTCAACAGAGGTGCAAAATATGTTCCCGTGTGTACACGTACGCCATTATCGCTGTTTTACTATTGGTTGTGTGCATACATGCTGTAGGTGGCAGCAGTGCACCCCTTTCTCCAGGCAGTCTTAAGACAGGAGATCCCTGGCCAACAAAGGTCTCCAGAAAGGACTTTTCTCAGCCATTTACTAAGCAGCCGGTGCTTGTGAAACACAGCCCGGCCAACCAGGGCACATCAGGAACTTCTCAAGGTGGTGAGAGTGGTGGGAAGGCCGTGGAGTTTGGGCAGCTCCTGCGAGGCGTAGCGTTCGTGCTGAGTGGCTTCCAGAACCCATTCCGCAGCGATCTCCGTGACAAAGCCCTTGCCTTGGGGGCCAAGTACATGCCTGACTGGACGGACAGCAGCACCCATCTGATGTGAGTGGTGCCATGACGACATGCATTTGTCATTAATAACAACTGCCACTGTCAATGTCATAAAAATCGGCAATTCCTCATGCAGTGTTGGAAGAATGCCACCCCCCAGACTCAATTGCATTTGCTCTGACACTTGCACAGCCACAATTTGGCTATCGCCCAAGACCTGCTTTTGACTCCATCACTCCTTATCTCCTGAGCCCTTTGGTCATGTGTTTTCCATTTTGTGGCCATCAATGACGTTTTGTCCATTAATATTCATTTAATTGCATGTTACCACCAACGTGCAGTAATTCTTTGAAATGGTTTACTGTAATGTTATCTTCCTTTTTCAATCCACTATTGAAATGAAATTCCTACATTTCTGACATTGTTAATCGCAGCACTGGACAGCTGCAATCTCTATATTTTAAATATGGCCAGATTTTTATCGTCTCCTGTCATCTATAAATGGTTGTCCTTTTTTTTTTGCTGCCATTTATCTTGAATTTAGTCCTTCATTTGTCATTTCTAAAAACATATGCTTATCTCACTTTGTTTTTCCCAAGTGATTATAATGTTTTGTTTTCAGGTTTTTATAATTTATGTGTTTTTATCAATTCCAAAGCACATCAGGCATGCATTTACCATACTGATAAATGGTTTGACCTGTTTAAAAAAAAAAGGTTCAATGAACATCGCGTCTTCTCAGCCAGATATTTTTGTAAGACAAATGTATGAATTACATTGTTCAGATATAATGGTACTTCGTTCTTTATTACAAAATGCAACAATTAACAAGTGCATTTAATCATTGTCATAATAGCAGCATATGCTGTAAAGTCCTATAGCCTCCAATGGACCAGTAGGGTGCAAATGTCCCATGTGACCAATGCTATTATCACAAGTTGCTTGCAAAAGTGACTGTTAGTTTCATAATTTTTTTTATTGGATGCCCCTTACGTTTGCACACAAAACATAGTTTGGCTGGTTAGTTGTGAAAGGGCCCTAGAGTACTTGCTCTAATTGTTGCGCTATTAATTCTGGCAATGGCTGATTAAAGTAAACAGAATGGTGTCTAAAAATAGGGATAAACTAATGCCATTGAGTAATGTCTCATTAAAACAAATTTATGCATTGCAGTATTATTTTAAGATCTAGTATAGCATTCTAGCATGGTGAATATTAAGTTTAACATTTCCAATTATGTGTAACTATTTATTAAATAGTGTGTGTTTCCGAGAATTGCTTTTGGCACAGCAGTGTTGAGTGCATGGGAGGTTTCACCTCCCATGTTGGAGGCATCCTCATGCTGAAGGATTAATCCGTGAAGCAGTGGAGATTCACACGACATCAAAACATGCAATGCAAACAAGAAATAAGCATAAAACCAAACCTGGAAAACTAGCTTTAAAACTAACAGTAACCAGCTCTAAAAATGTGTACGGGTAACAGTATGAATAGGACTCTTAACAGAGCGTTTAAACAAGACCACAAATCCAGTCATCTGAACCACTTGGCAGACATTAATGACAAAGGATGAAAGGAAAGGGAGCAAGACAATTAACCACTTTTGACAATAGGGGGCAGGAAATACAATGAACTCTCGAAGACACTCGCAAGGGACAGGACGGATCTGAGAAGAGAGAAGGGTATAACAAAAGATCAACCAAGTGTGGGCAAGGCAAGGAACTGCATTTGACATCAGGGAACGTATATAGCACAGCACGCATTTCTTACTCGGTCTATGTACACCTGAAGATGCTCCCAAGGTGGGAGGCAAAACGTCGTGAAGGTGAGAAGAGGTGCGCTTGGCACAGCTATTAAAAAAAACAGCTTTAGAAAGCTCTGTAGTTGTCTGACAAGTTATCTAAATACACATTGTTAGTTGTTGAGGCTGTAGCGATATATGGTATTGTGGAACACGCTGTCAGTATTTTATTTGTGTTTTGTCATTTGTCGCTTTTCTGATCCCGAATGAAAATACCGTAGTTGCTTCTACCGTTGATAAAATATTTACATAATTTGAGTTGCAGTATGCCATCAAAGTAGCGGTTTGGTCCATTCCATGACTGATGCTGTGCTACTCCAGGCAGCATTGTGCATTGGGGTTCTTTAGTAGATCACTAGCTCAACTGTTTCTTTTTTTTGGAGAAAGCCCGACAGGAGAAAGATGTATTTGGGCGATTGTGTGTACATCTTGTGTTGGAAGGTAAAAATTGCTGTAGTTGGTGAAGCACAAAGAGCTTATGTGAGCCATTTTTTAGCGTTTGCTCGATATGAGCCCTGCAACTTTGGGTCGTTGGTCAAGTCGACAGCAAGCTTTATTTTCTGACCCCCCATAACTTGGCGACTGGAGGTACGCCATGATATTCACGTGTCCTTTCATTCCCACATCTTTGTGTGTGTGTATCGTGAACTGTTGAGAGTGGTGATACACTAAACCAACGCTCCAGCAACCTGGATCGATTTTTGTTTTCATTTTGAGAAGATAATTTTACATTAAAAAGCATACAATATTATATAAATGTAGGGAATGCAGTGTGCTCTGTAATATGTATGGCAGGCTTATATCCATCTTAACACTTTTTTTGAAGGTTGTTACTATTGGAATTTATGTTTTATGAATATTGTAAAAACATCATTAAAGTAATTTTTTTGCATAATATATTTTACTGGGCGGCGCGGTGGCCCAGTGGTTAGCGCTGACTCCTCAGAGCAAGAAGGTCCCGGGTTCGAATCTCTCGGCTCGGGTGCCTTTCTGTGTGGAGTTTGCATGCTCTCCCCGCGTGCGCGTGGGTTTTCGCCGGGTACTCCGGTTTCCTCCCACAGTCGAAAAGCATGCTCCTGGATAGGTTGATTGGCTCGCAGACTAAAATTGTCCCGCAATGCCCGGCGATGGACTGGCGTCCCGTCGTCGGGTGTATTCCTGCCTTACGCCCTGTGTTTCCGGGATAGGCTCCGGCTCACCGTGACCCTATATAGGATAAAGCGGTTTCAGATAATGAGATGAGATGAGTATATTTTACTTGGTCCTGATATAGGATTAGAGGATAAAAACATTGGCTAGCTTTGATTAGTGTTGCTCACTGTTGCATATTACTTAAACAATAATAATATTTGCGTTTCTAAAGTGCCTTTCACCCTAGGGTCACAAAGCGTTGCACAGAGTTATGGAGAGAATGGTATGTCAACAATAAGAACAACATCAGAGTTGAGCAAATAGAGTAAAACAATTGCTATAAATCAATGGACGTGAAATAACAGATAAAATAATTGTTGAACAAATCAAGGAAGGCATAAGTGTTCCTGAGCACAGGTGCAGATTTGTGATCAATCATCCGAGCCCAACAACAGCGAGCAGTATCAAGAGTTATAGCCAGAGGACTTCAATGCTTTACAGAACTTGAGCATTTTTTATTTGCACGTAGCATGTCAAAATTTATTAGTATCTATGTCCCAGCTGTTTGTAAAACAGTGGGAAAGACTTATTAAAAATATGTTTTTGAAAGTGCAATTTGTAATTTAGTGCCGTTTGCTTGTGTGTTGCACATTGTAAATCGATTCAAAAGCACTGATCTCTTGGACCGTTTTATTAAACTTGTAACCAATGGTTTCAAATGAAGCCAGTTGAAACATTACAGACATTTGTGTGGAAGTGTTTAATTACTTTAGCAGAAAAACTATATCTAGGGGAGAGCTAGGTATGGATATATAAAAACTAATGTTTTACTAGAAATATTGACTCTGTGGACATTAGATTTGTAGAAATATTACTTTGGGTTTTTCCGCTAGGTCGGCACGGTGGCCCAGTGGGTAGCGCTGTCGCCTCACAGCAAGAAAGTTCCGGGTTCGAATCTCCGCTCGGGTGCCTTTTTGTGTGGAGTTTGCATGTTCTCCCCTTGTCCACGTCGGTTTTCCCCGGGCACTCCGTTTTCCTCCCACAGTCCAAAAAACATGCTGCTGCATAGGTTAATTGACTTGCAGACTAAATTGCCCTCCGTGCCTGGTGATGGACTGGCGTCCCATCGTGGGTATATCACTGCTTTGCGTCCTGTGTCTGCCGGGATAGGCTCCGGCTCACCGCGACCCTGTACAGGATTAAGCGGTTTCTGACAATGAGATGAGATGAAGTTTTTACGCTAAGCGTCCAGCAGTGATGGTGAGAACAGTGAGTGAATACTAGTAGTCTGGCTAAATCTTAGGACAGTGAAAAGTTTTTCAATGTCTTTCACATCCAGTTATCGATTTCCTGCATTAGTTATTTAAGCAACATAAATAACCATTCTACTACCATGTCACCAGAGGGGCATGACTTGAGGGCTGGAAACCTCTTTGCGAGACCCTTCTTCTATTTCTGATGCCTATGTCTGTGATGTGTTATGAAATAAATGTCTTACAGCACACGCAGGCTCCAAATTTCCTTTTCAAAAATCATATCGTTTAACTATTATATTGCATTGGAAATACCCACCATCCTTGCTGCCTGTGTCTGTTGGCTTTTGACCAGCACAATTGTATTTTGCTGAGTAGTGTGCTTAATGTTTTATACAAAGGCCAGATCAAGAGACTGTATACTTGAGAGCTCACTTGGGGATGCGATATTTAAATATAATGTTATTGGACAAATAGAGAAGATGTATTGATAGCGATTTTCATGGCTCGATGTTTGATGATTTCTTCCGAAAGCTGCTGTTTCGGGATAGCCGCGTCGATCGCGCCTCCTTTTACATTCGCGACTTTTCGCCTGCCACGTTGGAACGCCTGAGGATGCCCTCCAACGTTCGGGGTGAAATGTCGCAGAGGGGAGAAGCGATCGACGGCAGCTTTCCCGAAAGAGCAGCTTTTGAAAGCAATCATCAGTAGAGTGGATGGTGCATTTGGAGCATTCTGGACCTGGTGAAAAGTGGAGAGAGTAACGTAATCGAGCAGAGAGGCCATCCAACCTGGAATAAATTACTTGTAGTTAACCACGAGCTGATGTAAGCTGTACAAGTAGATGCATTATAGGAAGCTCGTTTGGCAATGGCGCGTGTGAAGAGGCAAACACGCTTAAGTAGGCAATGCAATGTTTGGTGAGAGAAAAAGATAATCCTATATTCATTCTTAAGCGAGTTTATTGGATCTGAAGTACCAAAATGGACACATTGTGTCCATTTTAGTAGGTGTTAATGTGCTGGACAAATACAAATTCATTTGTAGGTATGTTTTAAACCTTTTCTGTTTTAATTGAAACCTATTACAGTCCTGAAGTGTTGCTTCATTAAGCTTTCTATTGCTTGAATTTAACATGTTTTTTGTTTCCAAGCAGTTTTTTCCAAACATTGACTTACAATGACTCATAGTAGCCTGGAACTTGCTTGTTGTATTTTTTAACATACCACTAACCATAAAGAATGTTTCTTCATGTATCATTTTAAAAATATTTTACTTCATGCCTGAATAAGGGATATGAACATTAAATAAACAAATATATACGTGGTAATGAAGGCTGCAACTCATCCTGACGAATGTTACCATTTCACCTGCATTTCTCCTGCTTAGCATTATTCTAGATACATGTGCAAGCACAGCTTATTATTACATCAATACTAAGTGTTCTGCCTCTATAAAAATCTCAAGGCATCGTGAATGAAGAAATCCATTAAAGAAAGAACCGAATGGCAGAATAAAAGCCTAAAAAACTAATTAGGATACATTTTAAAGAATGATAGATGTTTGGATGGGATTTAAAGATGTCATCAATATCCGAGAGCCTGATCTGCAATGGAATGGAATTGCACAACCCTGGGGCCACCGCTATACATGCCCCATCACCCCCAGCATGCAACTGAGATGAGAGAAACAGGGAGAGAGATAGGAGATGGAAGTGGGTGAGATACAGTAGAGGGAAGAGTGGACTACAAATTGCCAAAGTTAGAACAAGTCCTGCATTGTGCGTTTAAACAAAAAAATGTGTCCTTTTGTTTTTTTAGCTGTGCATTTGCCAATACACCAAAGTACAACCAAGTCAAATCACAGGGTGGAATCATAGTGCGCAAAGAGTGGATTTTGGACTGCTACAAACGACGGCAAAAACTCTCCCATAAAAGGTAAATAAAACCTTCAATAATACCGGCAAAATAAAAATGTTGAAAGTGTGTTCTATTTCGATGTAAATTACACGAAAAAGAATCGAGACAGTCGCTGGCGCTCATAAATTCAAGCCTATCATTCATGTAATCTAAAGAGATATTTTATGTTGCAAGTTTGAAGGTGCAGCAATGTGCTTTATTTTTGATGTATGCTTTTGTTCAGTGCTTACAAGCCGTGTGCTTTGTAGGTACCTGTTTGATGGCTCTTCCAGTGAAGAAGATGATGATGACGTGGAAACAACTGTGGGAAAAGTACAAACCGTTTCACTCTTCTCCACAACACGATTATGATGCCATTTAATGTAATGACTATTGTGTCGGTTGAACTTGTAAATGCATAATAAGTTATTTACTCACGAGCCATGTAAAATGTGAATTGCAGTAAGGAAAATTGTCCATGCATTAATGGATGCAGGAAATCAGTTCAACACCTGGAAAAAAACATGCGAATGGCCAAGGAAGACTCCAAAAGGCTGCAAGAATACACAAAGAACCAGACAGCGAAGAGGATGCTAAGAGGTAGGTTGAATTCGTAGTAAATCTCGTGCAAGATTTGAAAGGTTATTTTTAACAACCTAATAACATTCTTCACGGTTTTTCATTCTATATGGAAGCATCAATGAATTTGCACTTTTTAAAACAAATGTACCCAATAAAAATTGACACCCGACTCGATGCCATAACCTACCGTTTGATGAGCATTGGTGGAGACTGTTGAAGGATTGGCAGCCATAAGAGGGGTCATGCTCGAGAGGATAACCACTCCTAACATTGGAATGATGAGATCAGCTCATGTGCAGGAGCTTGTTAGATCTTTTCATTGTGAGACTTTAGGGATGGCGTCTACTTTGGGAGGCCACCATCTGTCATCTATGACTAACGGTGATGATGAAACAATTCTACCTGATGATTAAAGCATGACATAGTTCACACAGCAATGGTGTGACATTTGAACATCCGTGATTATTATTGTAACAATATGCGAATTTAAAGTGAAATTTTAAATTAAAGTGAAGTTTGGCACATTACAAAAAATAGAGGGACTTTTAATAAGTACCAAAGATAAACTACCAAAACTCTCCACAGAAAGCGTTTATTGCATCACCTGTTTATGTGGTCAATGTTATGTTGATCAGACGGGTAGAAATATTCGTGCATGCCTTAAAGAACACCAGAGAAATATATAACAAATTCTCAAGTTCAGCTTTTAGCAGTGCCTGAGCATGCTTGTCAAATAGGTTATACAATTGATTTTGACAACGTTGACCTTTTGTGTAAAATTTATCAATATTGGTCTCGACTAATCCTAGAGTCTACTGAAATTGATCAAAATAAGAAAAATTTCAATCGTTCTGGTAGCTATAAACTAAGTGTGGCTTGGAAACGCATTCTCAAATTATAAATTCAGTAGTTACATATGTCTTAAACGTCAATAAAATTTCGTTATATAATAATAATTGCATTTATAGAATGCCTTTCACCCGAGGGTCACAAAGCGCTGCACAGAGCTGCGGGAAAAAAAAACTGGTGGTTTGCGGAGCGACTGTGAATGACGCATGCTTGATGACGTCACCAATAAATGCATCGTCTCACCACACTCATTCACCACCCGTAACACTTATATCGTAGAGAACATAAAAGTAGTTTTAAAATTCACAAATATAACTTTCAGCAGTAGCAAAATTATGCCTGCCATTAAAGTCACACGATTAATTTTCACAACTTTACATTTTATGTATAACTAATCACTATTAGTCTAGACTAATTTGATAGTCTATTGAAATTAATATAAATAAAATAATTTTAATCGTTCCGATAACTATAAAAATGAGTGCGTTTTAAATAAAACGTATTCTCAAACTATAAATTTTACTTATTACGTATATCTTGTTATATTAACACAGTCCCGTTGTTTAACACTTTCTGATGAAGGTAATTTGACAATCTTGGCCCTTTGTCCAATAAGACTCACGTAATTAATAACACCTGACGAATGTAATTGACCAAGCTTTCAAAACCTCTGTAATTGTTAACACATTTCATTTAGAAATACTGTGAGTTTGCTCTCCAAAACACCTGTGTGCTGAGATAGTGAAGAATTGGCACGTTTTGTTCACCTTGACATACTTTACTGATTGGCTGTTGTCGGGTGGTGAAGGGTTTACGATAAACATTTTATAAGTGACCTAATCCAAAAAATGGAATTCATCGATAATTTAACATGAGTTTGTCTGCTTAACTGATTGTAAAATTTTCACACTGAACCTTATAGAAAGCTGTACTCCGGTGAATTGTGCACAGATGTTCATGGGGATTCAAAGCCATATTTTTGTCTGTCGGGGATGTACTGCAACAGATTGCTGTAGATGACACTTTGCACGGTTTATGTTGTATCCTGCTGTTTTTTGGCAAATCCTTGATGACTTAGCTAGTATTGAGAGCAATCTGTTTTAATGACTCCATATGGGAGAAAAAAATAATATGACAATGCATTGCTACGACGACAGCAAGAGAAGATGGTCGTAAGGGGCAGCCTTGCAATTTCACAGCTCATGGGAGAATACCTCTTGAGCAGTGGCAATGCTTATTTCGAGTAATATAATATAATAAACTGATGCCATAAAAGACATGGGTGGGAGAGAATGTGAATGTGACAGCCATGATATATTTTACTAAAAAGTTAAAAGTAGACGTGGCCATGAAGTTGTTTTGTGGCAAATGATCTGGCAGGTAATCCTAAAAATTCAGAAATGTATTTTTAGTGCACGTCACAAATGTTGGTGAGAGATTTGAATTGGGTGCAATGACGCTTTGTGACATTTGCATGTGGCAGGCGGCGGCAGGAAGCGGAGGAGGACATTTACGATGCAACGACCGATGAAAACACAGATGCAGAAGAGAATGGTGCAAAAGCAACCAAATCCAATGGGGACGAGAGTGATGAGAAGGAGTTTCCAATACCAGAACTTCCAGGTCAGTGATGCATCTCCTAGCATTAATTAACATGAGCATACTATTCTGGTCTCTCTCATTCTCTAATGAATGTACTTATCCACTTTCATGTAAATGAGATACGTTTTACCATTTGGTTTTTTTTATCACTCGTGCATTTTATTTGCATGCTAAAGGAAACTGCCATGGATACCCATGCCATGGAGAAAACGTTTTGTTCAGCTTCTGCCTTTGTCTTATGCCGTATTAATTAAAGGTGTTGTGTGTGTGTTTGTAACTGTGGGATTTAAAAAAATATTTCCTTTGTTCCTTGTGTGCTCCCACAAAATGTAGACTTTTTTACAGGGAAACATTTTTATTTCTACGGAAATTTCCCAGGCAACGAGAGACGTACACTGTGTCGATACGTGGTTGCGTTTAACGGGTAAGTACATTACAAACACGCGAGAGCCCAAATCCAGGGGGTTTCCCGTTAAGGTGTAAAATAGCTGATCATTAACGGAAGACAGATGGAAATAAAAATCAATTAAATCACAGTTCTAATTATGGTTGCAACATTTTTTGCATGCCAACGAGTGTGGCTGCAGAAAAATTCGTAAATCATTCTATTGGGATAGTTACACCATCAGTACTAATGTAGTTTTTCACAGCACCATGTATGATGATTGCTTCCAAAAGCTGCTCTTTCGGGATAGCCATGTTGATTGATACGGCTGTTCCTTAATTTTTTGCATTAATGTCCAATTCCCAAAAGTGTTCAATTTTAACATTTGGTGAAAGAAAAAAATACATCTTGTTCTCAATAAATTTGTAACGGGTAAATATGACTAAAACTATCACTATTCCATTGCGGTATGTCGTTTTACCCTTGAGTTTATGGCAGCGTATTCAGCAGCTGTAATAAACAAGTTCAAAGCCATTACTGTCTAGCCCAAGGTTTTCCTTGCCTCATCGTTAAATATAAATCACACAGCTATGCTTGGCAACCGTCGCTTATCTAGCATACCTTTGTTGAAACATATCTCATTTTAAAGTGATGATTTTCAAAATGTGCAGTTTGCCACTATATCCATTTATTTCTTTAATTGATGGCACTTTAAAGCACATCAAATTGTATTTCATACACTTACACCAAAATATATTGTGGAAAATACCAGTCTTTGAGATTTAAGTGGAATGTGGATGAAGGATTCATCCAAGTATTTAATTCATGTTTGTAAGATTAACCATTGGCTTACAACCATTAGAATATGTATATGAGCACTCTTGTATATGTTGTTTTCTGTTTAGCAAGATTGAGTTTTTGGAGTAGTATAGCTCGAGGTCCTAACGTTAACATTGAAAACCCCACAAAAAGTTATTGTTGCTGATTTGCCGTTTTGGTGTCGTCGTTGTTGTTGGCGTGCCATTCTCTTTGCAGCTCTGTGTAGCGCTTTGTGACCCTCGGGTGCAAAGCGCTCTAGAAATGCAATTATTATTATTACATACCTTATGTGGTATTTATGGCTTGGAAGGAAATCCCCTATACATCTTTACACACACATTCTATAATGTATCTCACATTGCACTGACGCTTGCTCTTGCTTGTATGTGTGCCACCTTCTCAGGCTTCTGGAGGACTACATGAACGAGCATGTGAATTTTGTTGTTAGTGCTCAGGAGTGGGATGATAATTTTTACGAGGTGAGTAAAGCATAGTTATTGAATGCACATGTTGGAAGTGCAGTAGGGGTCGATTGTGGTATAGAAGTATTTTATGTTCAGCACATTAGAACCCATTATTTATGTTTACTATGTTCCGAGTTAAATTTCTGCGTGGACATGGAGCATCTCATGATTAATTAGTTGAAAACGATCACATGAAACGTACATAAAATCGTGAATGTAACAGTTGATTATGAGTGATTGGTTGATTTATATTGAAATTATATGCCTTTCAAAGCTTCTGTTTGCACATTTTGCCACAAGTATGTGTGGCTTTTGCAAACTAGACACTTTGTGAAAGGTGTCTATTTTGGTGTTTAAGATCTTAACACCTGTATAATTGCCAGAAATGGTAAAAACATTTTAGACTCGTTACACATCCTAGTTCTCATATTATGGTTTGGGGCTGATTTTCTGTCTTGGGACCTGGGTGGCTTTCCGTGATTGGGAGAACCATGAATTCTGGAATATACCAACAAATTATACAGGAAAATGTCAGGGCATCTGTCCGTGACCTAAAGCTTAATAGAAAGTAGGTCGTCCAGCAAAGACAACGATCATAAACACACAAGTAAATCTATGACAATGGCTGAAGTAGAAGAGGTTTTAATTTTTGGGCCAAATCAATGTCCAAACCTTAACCCAATTGAAATGTTGTGGCAGAGCCTAACGCGAGCAGTTCATGCAAGAAAGCCCACAAATATCTATCAGTTGAAGTAGGAGAAATGCACCAAAATCCTCAAAACCAATGTGCACGACTGAGCAATAGTTACAGGAGATGTTTGGTTGAAGTTATTACTGCTCAGGGGGTGCCACCAGTTATTGAATGTAAAGGTTCACATACATTTTCTGAGAAGTATATTGAATGTTGCATAATTTTGCCCGATAAAAATAACTGAAAAGTTTAAAAAAATTCATGTTTTATTTATTTAATCAGGTTATCTCGTCTATTATATAGGACTCAGATGAAGGTCTGATCACATTTAAGTAATTTGTGCAGAAATACAGAAAGTTTAAAAGGTTCACAAACTTTGTAGAAACACATTGGGATTGGTATGTGCCTCGCATGACCAAGCAAGTCTCATTTTTAGATTTATCCTTTTTTCTCTATAAATCTGTGAAACAATGCATTAGCCTGTATACTTCAGTCTCAAACAACATGTGCACTGACCTAAGCCTCTGCACCTGTTACATTTATGAGAATTTCAGAAGCCAGCATTGTAGACAATGTCTGATGTTGAAAAATATATAATAAAACTGATAAGCTATAGGGTTCTAGGGTTATCAAAGAAAACATTTCATATTTGTAGATGAAATCATTTTAAAACTAAATAAGATCTATTGGAAAACGATTTATTCAATCATTCACTTTATTACTGTTTCAGGAGTAAATTCATTAGATAATCATTAGTTCATGCAGTAGCAGTAGCCATAATAATGCACTTATGCTATTTGTATTGCTCTATTTATTGGATCAGCAGGCAAGCTAAATTAAACTTGCAAAGGGCCATTACGTTGCCTGAAGCCACACGTGGCACTATCTAATGTTGACCCGCCATTGCTGGGTATTTGTAGTGCCTCTCGCCCATCTGTCGCTACGTTTAATTCACTTGTGGGAACATTTGGTGTGTATAAACCGTTGTTCTTTCTACCAGCAGTGTAATAACTGAAGCTGATTAGCTGCTCTTTGGCACATTTTCCATCTTTATTGCCTTTTTCTTACTTTTTTGCAGAGTCGTTGCAATGTTCAGGAACCCTATGGTAGACTGGCTGATTGTGCTACCATGCTTATTGTACTTTTCAAAGGCTACCAATCACTCGTTTCCCTTTAGTCTCTGGAAGGTTTTAGACTTGTGGTGTATTAAGATTATTTATGGCAGAAAGAAAATACGTTTCCCCTAATCTGCCAAGTAAGGAGTCTTGCAGATTCTGTGGGACAAGCTTGTTTTGTTGTGCTGTGACTGATGGTGCAGGCCCTGACAGAAAACCCAAACTTGGCATTTGTGAAGCCTCAGTGGATCTACGCTTGCAACAGCAAGGGGAAGGGTCTTCCACACCAGCCATTTGTGGTCATCCCTCAAGAGTGATGCCACCAACATGCAAGTACTTGTTCTTCTTTTGCCGAGAAAACATCACGGTGACACGGCATAATGGCCGTGACAAAAAGTGGCAGAGGACTTGGGATTCAGAAATACGTGTCCAGAAATATGTGTGTTGAATCTGTTACTCCAAACATTTGATTTAAAATAATTAAAAACAAAAAAATACAATAGCGGAAAACTCTTTTTTTTTCTGGGGGGGGTGGGGAATTATTTTTTTGTACACAATTACAAAATGCTAAAGTATTTCTACTAATTGAAGAAATTGCATAAAACAATGTTTATGCAGTTGATTCTGTATTCCAAATAATTGTATTCTGTATACCAATTATTTGTATACTGTACGCATGGCAAATAAAAAAAAATTCTGGGTTTTTGTAACAATTGCTATTCTATATGCAGAAGTTAAACACTTGTTAATAGTGTTCACTCAATACATCTCATCACTTTGTGGACATTTGTTGAAAATACCTCATCGTCACAGTTCTATTAACACCTGGTTGGTCCAGCAAAGCCTTTTTGTGATGATGAGCTATTACGGTTCATTAGCATAGAAAACCCAAATCAATCAACAATAGCATTATTGAGAAGGATACTGTGTTGTGCTGATGTAGGTTTTCACTGCACGATATATGGGAATTACTCCGCACAGCTGTTCTTTCATCATAGCGTGTCGAGTGCTCTCTCTCCTTTTGCAACTTTTCGCCCTCATGTTGGAGGCATCAGCAGGCATTCATTCTACTTATGCCTCCCATAGCCATCTGAAAGGAACAGCTATGGAGAGTAATTCACCCTCTGTGTTGTGGTTGCGTGATAGGTAATCTCCATCGAAAGTTGTTTAAAACTAGTTGCATGGTACTCAATTAGCATCAGGGTACTTGGAACCAACATCAATGATTTAGCAGTTGAGATAGGCTTTTTTGAAAGTGCGTTTTTAAGTATTTTAAAAAAGTAATCTCTTCGAGATAATGAGTTTAATCATCGGAATGAAGCACCCCCCCCTCCAACTTCCATCTCTCAAGGTCCTGTGATGTGATACTTTATCACCTAATAAGTACAGAAAGTGCACAAAATTATTGGTAGACTTTAACATATAAAAAAAATACTTGTGAATATTATTTTGAACACATCATATTGTTGAAGCGGCTCAACACATGTCCCCAAACATATTAAGTGGTCGTTTATCCCTTGTCTTGTTTGATTTTTTGAATGTAAATCAAAGCTGCTGGAATGCTTGTGCAGATGCATTAGAGGAAGCAATACTGCAGCTCTGTCTTTCCCGACAGGTGGCGTTATGATTTGTGGCCCAAGTACATATACATTGGCATTTGTTTCGTGTGAACTGCTCAATTCTTGTAAATTTCGGGCTGTTCATCAACTCACTGCTGGATGAAGGCCTCCCCATGTTTATTGGGCATTGTTTGACCATACTTCACGCTGGTCCTTGCGAATTGGTAGGTGGGGTGGGTGCAGAAACTGGTTTACATCACTCGTCGCTCATCTTAGCTGTGGCTGGGAAACAAAGTCGGGTTGTTGATTTCTAGCACATGACGCTAAGCACTGCCACCGTGACACCCGGTCAATTTTTTAGGCCACGGTTATTTTGTAGGTGTGTTGATACATAAAGTGTTTACATTTAATTTCCTTGCATCTGAAAGGTTCACGTCATTTTTCAACACTTGTAGCACAGTATATGTAAGAATTGAAAATACGCAGCCAGGAAAGGTGTTTTCACTGGACTTTAAGATGTCATTACTAAACCTGAATGTCCGTATAATTTGGAACGTCTGGAAATGCTGTATTATTTTAATAAACTGCAATGTGCGCTCTCAGATTTTATTTCTGTGTATAATTCACAAGTATATTCTGTAAAGACATATATTAATCCTATACTTTTAAGTGTATGTTGCAAACAACTTCAAATAACTCTGCTGTAACATTCTGAATAATTGTTCCTGGTTTTATTTTGGGTCAGATTGTGTAAATAAAATGTGTTGTAAACCCTGCACCCGTCATCCAGTTAAAATTGTTGCTTACTTTAATTCGAAGGCTTTCGCAACGAATATTATCAATAGATTCCATATTTTTTGAGTTAGGTCACGTAAAAAATGTTGGTCGTAAACCCTCCACGACTCGACAACAGCCAGTCAGTAAAGTCAACATTGACACACCTGACTGATTGGCTGTTGTCGGGTCGTGGAGAATTTACGGCAAACATTTTTACTTGACCTAACCCAAAAAAAAGGACTCGATTGATAAACTTGTTGATATCGAAATCTGAGCCCAAGAGGTTTGTACACTTTGACATTGACATCATTGACACTATACGATACACGTATTAAAGTAGATCGTTGATTTGTTGGTTCCAGTTTACGTGTTAAATTAAAACTATTATAGTGACTGCAGGATTGTAGACAATGATTTAGAGCAGCATTATTTTGTGGCACTAGTTCATTGAACTTAAAACATTCTAGGTATCACTACTGTATAAATGCATACTTTTTTAAGGTTAAATGGCCAAAGGTTATAATAAAGTATTTTTTTATATATAGCAGATTAACATTATCCTCAGGCGGCACGGTGGCCCAGTGGGTAGTGCTGTCGCCTCACAGCAAGAAGGTCCCAGGTTCGAATCTCGGCTCGTGCCTTTCTGTGTGGAGTTTGCATGTTTTGTCCGTGTCGGTTTTCGCCGGGCACTCCGGTTTTCTCCCACAGTCCAAAAAACATGCTGCTGCAGAGGTTAATTGGCTTGCAGACTAAATTGCCTGCAGTGTCCGGTGATGGACTGGCGTCCCATCGTGAGTATATCTCTGCCATGTGTCTGCCGGGATAGGCTCCGGCTCACCGCAACCCTTTATAGGACTAAGCGGTTTCTGACAATGCGATGAGATGAGACATTATCCTGTAATGCTGTGCCTTATAGGTGGCCACTTGGCTGCAGGTTGAAGTTCAAAGCTACCCTGGGATATAATTCAGCAACCAACATATAGACGGTAAATGCCACGTTTTACTCAACGTGACTGAAGGTTTTAGACATTCTATAAATCTGGCATAATCACAATTATCCACGCATTAAAGTACTGGATGTTTTTTTTACTCTATAAGTAATGTTTAGATACATTTCCTACGGTTCCCCAGACACCCAGCAAGCGCACCCTTAAAGCCTGCACGCGCACTGGAGCCATGTTTGCAGGTGTATTCACGGGTCTTCAGTCAGGAACAGTACAATAAACACACCCGTCTCCACAGGTCAGTACAGGTGCCGCGGGCAGACATTCCACGGCGAAAGCAGCCCGCGTCACAACTTACCGCACCTACCACACTCCTATTGCCGTCACTGATTTAGCAGCCGAGCCGGTATCCCAAACCCGGATAGGCAGTGTAGCGAGCCAGCAGTGTCACACAAATACTCCCCCCCCCTCCACCCAACACCATCGCACACATCCCGGTCGTGCCGAGCCCACATACGCTCAGGTTATTTAGCTCGCTCGCGACATCGCTCGCTGTGTCGGGTCCCAACGTGGCCACAGCACCACATGGCTCACACCCAGCATTGAGCATGAGAGAGAGCTGATAAGAGGGAACCAAGCCGCCGAGGATGCGAGTTCACGAGGCCGAGCGGCTACTCATGCTACTACTGTTCATGCTGATTTTCACTTTCCCAGGTAAGTTGAGAGCAGGAGTTCATTTCAGCGACACGACAACGCCCTGTACACATCTTGCTATGGCTCTGTGGCTTCTAGAGTTGTGTGATACCGACTTGACTTCAAGTCTTACCAGCGTACCGGACACTATACTGCAAAAGGTGAAACCCTGGTTGTGGTTGTGGTGGTGGTAGGGGGGGGTTACGTTGAAGTCAAGGGTGTTTGGGCTTCCATATGCCGCCCACAGACCGACTCAATTGTTATGCTAATCCGTGCTCCCATGTTGAAATAAGTGGACGTTTACGGTAGCATCATCACGATGGTCATTGTGGGTTGGTTAAAGCGGGGAGCATGGTTCGGTACATCCAAGGATGGTACAGCCAAACAGTAGCCCCATAGAAACCTATGACAACCTGTTTGTGCGTTGTGTATGGTTACCCATTTCATCGCGATGCAGGCTCAAACTTGCTGAGCTTTCGAGATCGTGACGAGATAGGGGGCATACCGTGTGATTTTGAAATAGTGCTTATAGGATAGGGTAATCATTAATTGTCAAAAATGATCGATTTTGATATCACGAACGACGGGTGTAATAAGTCACGTAGTATCGTATTGTATGTAATCGGATTACGATTCTCGATACCAGTGGCTTCTACGTTGAAAAAAAAATGCATTCTGGAAGTTAAGCATGACTGAATTCAGACAATTCGTCGAATTGGGGCGGAGAAAGATGTTGAACGAACTAGTCACACTTTGCATGTAAAATTCTGCACATGCTGTATTATTGCAAAAACAGACATTGTGGGTGAAGTTTCGATTGTGCAAATGCTCTGGGAACTGGCAGAAGGAAGGACGTGACGGCGAGTTGTTTTTTAACATTTGGCCATCGGGGAGGGGTAAGCAAGTGACAACATCTCAGGGCACCGGGGACAATTCGGTGAGGCCAATGAATCTTAGCAACATATTTTTGGACTGTGGGAGAGAACGCAGTATTCGGCGAAAGCACACGAGCAGAATATGCAAACTCCACATTTCAAGGAATACAACCCCGGATACGAACCCGGACCCTTATTCTTAGTGTGAGGTCCTAGAGCTGCTCACTGCACCACCGTGCCGCCCCAGACACTGTTCCCGTCTGACCTAAGGAATGCGTCGAGGCCAGAGCTGCTGTTCGGTGGGGATGCAGCCGCCTCCCCCTTCCTCATGTAATGGATTTACATGGCTGCTTAACCATACGGGCAGCACCTGTGTTTCCACGTCTCGATGAGAAGCGTGTGTGAATGCGCACCAAGAGCGGGTTTGAAAACGTGCCGAAACCCTTCATCACCAACATCCTTGGATATCTCGAAGGTTTTGCCGTTGGGGCCGTATTATCAAAACGCGAATCTGTTCCCATATGCAATGTAATCAAAAAAGTAAATATGCAGCCCTGCAATTTCTTGCTTACGCCGATGCTGGCGGAAGGACCTTCACTGGAGGGAGCGCTTGAGCACTCCGTTCGAGGGATGGTTCTCTGACACACACTGGCCAGACGTCTTCGACGCCACGACATCGACCCTCGGTGTGCAATGTTTACAGTTTAATATCTGAGTTCAGTACAATCACACTTATAAGCCGATATCTATGTGACCTTCAATTAACTGCTCACTGATTCAATGTCGCTGCTGAGACAATTATCAGATTCGAGTGATTAAACCAAACGATGATGTATCGCTGCTGGGGACAACTGACAATTTTGTCTTCGTGTCATCGCAGCTCAATCAGGTGTCAAAGGAGTCTACTGTCAGATGCAGCCCAGTGGTGTGGTGTGGCCAGCATGGGCCCTGTTGCGGGTACACTCGATAGCGACTCAACTGGTGCGACCTGTTGTTTGCTGCTGTTGCTGTTGTCTTTGATGAATAGCTTCGCTCGGTTTAATTTATTCATGCGCACGTGCGCATTTGTCCCTTGCTGATTCACAAAAAATATTATATTTTTAAAGAACTTAATGCTTTTGCTGTACAGTAAGTAGTGTGGCAGTAAAATAATACCGACTTAATGCTTTGCTTGAGTGAACGCTACTTGCGTAATGGAAGGATAAAATAACTTTCACTTCCGTTGTTGTAAACTGTCTTGAGAAACGTTTAGGTTTCCAACCAAACCTTGTGCTCATATACATAGACTGAGTACATCGACTCACATGACTGACAGTGCTGCACTTTATCTACGAGCCAACACTAACATCGATTTGCTACTCTGCTGATTATTGGTCATGTTTTATGAGTAGGAATTGTACGAAAAGTACCTTTTGGTTGGGTCATGTGAAAGTGTTGTAAACCTGCCTCCACCCAGCCCAGCCAATGAATAAGGACTGTCACGTAAACAGAACATGTCAGTACGTTCGTACTTCAGGAAACGTGTGTTGTAGAGAAAGCCCACAGCATTTAAACTGGAGCAGGACGTTTCGCTGCTCGCTGCCAACAATATGCGTGGTGTCTCTATGGAGCCTCACGGACACACACGTATATATCGACCTATGCGTGTAAAAGAAAAATGTTTACAGTGACCACAGCAGGAAATTATATAGCATGCTAATCATTTGTTTAGGGGGATTATATTATTATTAGATCACTTCAGCACGATTTTGTTAAAATTTGGCTTTTTTATATGAAAGTGATACAGGTTCATTAAAAGTCATTACAGCGTTGTTGACACAAGTGACACATTGCAGGAGCGACACTGAATACGGCAGTGTGTTCCGAGCTATAAAGCGCCTTTAATAGCGTGGCCTGACACGCATCCCAACATGCTCTAGTTTCCTTGATGACATCCACACTCGCACATACTCTCGAAATAGCCTTGCACAGGTCGCGGACTTGAAAAGCGTCACGATATCGTAGCATTCCAAATTTTATTTGGTTGGCGAATGGACAAGGCAACTGTAAACCAGGTTTAGTCTTTATTGGGACTCTCATCTACGTACCTATAAAGGATGTGGTATAAAGGTTGTTAACACTCGTAAAAGCCTTTTCAAACTGAAAAAGGGTGCGTGCGAGTGTGTGACCGGTAAGGCTGGCGCTCGGCGGTGTTTCTCGTGGTGCCCTGGAAACCATCGAATGTCCCTTTGCAATCGCTTCCCACATGCTTAGCTGTATGTAATCACTGTTCTGGTGGCCCGCCACACAAAAGATCCAACTGGCCCCAACGTCCGAGAGGATCTGGAGCCGGGGATGGTGTTCAGACAGGTGTGTGAATCTCTCATCTCATTGTCTGAAACCGCTTAGTCCGAAACAGGGTCACGGTGAGCCGGAGCCTATCCCGGCAGACACAGGGCGCAAGGCAGGGATACACCCACGATGGGACGCCAGTCAATCGCCGG
>JAZEWT010000005.1:8224316-8242182 GCA_036362905.1 Mordacia mordax
CCTCTTCCATAGACATGCAGAGTTTTTCACCTGTGGCTCAGAGTTATAAACTGGAAATCGGAACCACCCTGCAGAACCACCGTACGTGCGCGTGTGCATGCGTGCCATGAAACGGGGCAGGCGTGCAAGTGGTGCCCACTGTGCCCGGCGACCGTGGCGTGCGTGTGGCACGAGAGCGACTGCGCCAATGCCACCTGTGGCGATAAGCAGCAGTGGGCAACGAACCAGGCGGGCGCGTGCCCCGAGGCAGAGTGCGAGGCCTCCGACTGCGCAAAATGCCTGGCCGCCAGCAGCTGCATGTGGACACGGCACTTCCAGAGGACGGGTAAGCGACGTGCGGGCGGTGCTCGGGGGTTAGGGTGCAGAGATTGGCGCGCTGGGTTGCGCTCGCTTGGTGGCTCCCGGAGACGTTGACGCCGGAGCGTTGTGTGGGTGTTTGTGGTCAACTCGACTCTTGTGCGCGTACGACGCTGGGTTTTTTTCGCCGCAGGCCACAGAGAGCCACTTTGGCAGGGTCTCGGTGTAACACTGTACAGTGCCACGAGGGGGCCTCGGGCAAATCTGGCTGTGATCGCACAGAGCCGGCACCACCTGCATTAGTACCACATCTACCAGCAGCACCCTGCAGGCTGTGACACCAACATCTCTGCCATGTACACTTGCACCTCAAGTACCACCACCTGCACAGAGAATCCCACACCTTGAGCACCACCATCTCCCAGCAACTTTACCAATATCTCGGCCAGCATTACACACCCCCCCCCCTGCAACTCCCCCTCTGTCAGCACAACCTCCTTCCCACAGAAGCTCGATACACACTGCCTCCCGTGCCCCGTGCAAATAGTGTCTCATTGTCTAAAACCCCTTAGTCCTATACAGGGTCACGGTGAAGCCGGAGCCTATCCCGGCAGACACAAGGCGCAAGGCAAAGACATACCGACAATGGGACGCCAGTCCATCGCCGGGCACTGCGGGCAATTTAGCATGCGAGCCAATCAACCTATGTAGCAGCATGCTTTTGGACTGTGGGAGGAAACCGGAGTGCCCGGCGAAAACCCACGCGGACACGAGGAGAGCATGCAAACTCCACACAGAAAGGCACCCGAGCCGAGAGATTCGAACCCGGGACCTTCTTGCTGTGAGGCGACAGCGCTAACCACTGGGCCACCGCGCCACCCGTGCAAATAGTGTCCCCACTGTCTATTGTACGGGCTCAAGTGTGGGCACAGTATACCCATATCTGTTGCCCAAACCTATCCCCATGCGTCTATACCCGTACTCATATTCGCCTCCATGCACATGCCCATGCCTGTCCCTTATCACAAACTTGTCCCTGTCTCCGTGCACGTTTACGTATCCACACCTGTGCTGCCTACACCAGTGTCCGTGTATTCTCCCACCTTGCCTGAGCTCGCGGTGTCGAACCTGCATGACCCGTGATTTACAGATGTGCGTTGACAGTTGTTTTCCTGCAACCAATGTGACCTTGGAGTGGATAAAAAGTAACTGAAAAGATCTCACGAGTTCTACAATACTACCTTCCCGAGCAGCGGTCTCCAAATTTTATATTCACAACATCATACTTTGACTAAATTCTAGAGTTTTGCGATGCTGTATTGATTCTAAAATCGGCCCCAAATTTGACTCATTCCCCCTTTAACCATGCGTCTCCACTGCATGTTGATGCGTTTACACGTGCCACTCATTACAATCAAGCCCTACCGGCTACATTAATAACGATTGTTCAAGACACTGCGATCAGTCCAGTCAGTTGTAATCAACTGGTTGGAGACCACTGTTCTTAACACAGAATGATGCTCCGCGTGCTGCCGGAGCTCTGGACGATGACCCCCGTTACCCCGGCTTGTCTCCACTAGCAGGCGAATCGTGGCGCATCAACGTGCAGCCGGTGTACAACTGGCGGTGCGTGAGCGAGTCGCTGCGGAACGTGTCGCCCCTGCGCCTGGAGTCATCCCCGCCACTCGCCTGCCCCATGCCATGCCACGGCCTGACCACGTGTGAGGCATGCGCGCAGGCCAAGGGTGCCAGCGGCGGGTGGCAGGAGTGCGTGTGGAGTGGCGCCCTGGAGCAGGTAGGGCGGGCAGCAGGGGTGGCGGTGTCGTGGTCACTGTCGTGGCAAAAAATGGCCCAGGCCCAATCCCTGACACGGGCGCCTTTCTTGCTCTGGGGTGCGGCGGCAAACCGGCGAGCAACCTGAACCGGTGCCAGGGCTCGCACTTTTCCACCATCCCACACTGGCCATCGCGGCTGAATATCGCCAAACAACCCCTGATGACCGACAGAGTATGAGGAGGCCTGCACCCAGCATTATTTTGACAAAGGGGACCGCGAAATTCAGTCTGTTTCACATGTGTACAAATATCGACAGCAAATACCTCAAGGCAGTGTCTGACAGACTGGAGGGAAAAAAGTTGGTGTAGATCTGCCAGATACTGAACTAAACCAAGAAACTAGTAAGGCAACATAAACTGCATGACTAATTTGAATTTTGTTGAGATGCGTAATACGGTTCTTCAGCAGTATACTTACGCACACGACTTTCAGCCAGTGTTCACTGTAAGAAATCTCTTTAAAGCATTGAAAAGGGCATCTGGCTTTGGCAGTCATTTACAAATGCAGTCTGGTGAATTATCATATGTGAGATATTTGCCAAATTTTGCCATACAATCTGCTGACTGCCTGACACAGTGTAAACGTACGAGACGGATGTGCAGTTCAGCAACTACGTATTTATTGTTATAGTCTCATCTCATTATCTGAAACCGCTTAGTCCTATACAGGGTCACGGTGAGCCGGAGCCTATCCCGGCAGACACAGGGCGCAAGGCAAGGATATACCGACGATGGGACGCCAGTCCATCGCCGGGCACTGCGGGGCAATTTAGCCTGCGAGCCAATTAACCTATGCAGCAGCATGCTTTTTGGACTGTGGGAGGTAACCGGAGTGCCCGGCGAAAACCCACGCGGACACGGGGAGAGCATGCAAACTCCACACAGAAAGGCACCCGAGCCGAGAGATTCGAACCCGGGACCTTCTTGCTGTGAGGCGACAGCGCTAACCACTGGGCCACCGTGCCGCCCTACTGTTATAGTCCACAAGGTAAAGAATGTGGACTCATTTGATCGGTTAGGAAAAGGGAACAAAAATATGACTTGGGCAAATGGTAGTGAGAGAGAATGAAGTAAAATAGGTGATTGAGGGAATATGCCTGAGAGCGAAGGAGAAAAGAATGATGATGCTCGAAGATGCTCAACAAAGAGGGCCGACAGATAAAGCGAGCAGCACACGAGCGAGCAAAGTGAAGGAGAGAAGATTGCCTTGGGCCGCTCTGCAGACACAAACCCGCATGACAAGTGGATTGTTCCTGCTTCAGTAATCGTACGTTAAATAAAACTAGGAATAATCTCTGTGTGCAGTCACATAGTATACAATTGGACAATTTCCCACTGCTCATTTCATCAATTGTTTGTCTCGTTGGCAGGAGGCTGATGTCCTCTTGTAAATACTTGTGTAGGCACTTACATGTTGCATTTTACGCAGGAGAATCCGCTTGCTTCGCTTGATATCGAGACGGCAGCAGAAATAGTGACCTTGTTAGAGGCTGATGCTGCAAGTTGGCATTGGGTCCTCTTCGTGAAAAATAAGCTCGTCCGGTGGCTCATTTTCTCATACGTTAAGGATTTTTATTTTGCAGTCTCCTGTCATTCAGTTGACTCTAACCCGATTCTCACTAAAAATAAAACTGTTCATGCGAGGTGGCAGCTGTTGTAGAGGTCAGAGCACTGAACCAGCACCACTGATATCCTGAGTGCAAAATCAGGCGATATATACCCACAACTGAACTGGGGTTCTCAAGTGTGAACTGTTAATCATCCCAGACGATTTAGCACAGACACACACATTAATTCCAATTTAATTTCCAATAACTACCAACAGCTTTGGGAATTGCAATTTAATATTCGGTGTGATAGAGCAAAAAAAACTTGTCATTGCACTGCATATGGGGAGAGTGTAACACTTGGTGTGTGGATCTAAATTGTTGAAGGATTTCAGTAGAATATCTGTGAATAACTACTTCCACGGATATTGTCTTTGAAATCACAGGGTTCCACCACTGTGCAAGATTTCGAAATTGGTTCTTCATTCCTTGACATGGCTGGGGCAACTTCAGTTGGAATAGCATTGGCAGGGGAAAAAAAAACTTTGAAAGAACATTCCTACAGACGAATGCCTTATTTTGAGATGCTGTTGCTGCATTGGCAGTGGTACACAAGCTCAACCAACATTAAAACTCAACACATTCACCAGTAGGTGAATTTTAAAGCAGTGGCCTTTATTCATTGCTGTTATGTCCTGTCAAGAAGGGTTAGTCCCCAACAGCGCACCTATTATGTAGTGTTGTCATTTTCCAAGGCCACATTGCTGCTGGCTAATGTTTTTTTGTTTGTTAGCTCTGCTTACAGCACCGCTGTTAATGCGGTGATATCAGCAGATAATATCTTTCATCTGGCGATGAAGCCATGGGCTAAAGTCTGGAACTCCGTCCAGTGTGGAGCAAGGCGTGCGTTGATCCTCTATTATTCGTTCGCGATCACGAGGCATCAGTCTTCAACCTGGACCTGTTTTCATCTCCACTATGCCCGCTGCCTGTTCTCCCGTACGCTCTGGCAGTGCATGAGCCCGAGCTTCCTGCCGATGCGCTGTGCGGGTGGCGCGTGCGGGCGGCTGGTGTCCGGCTCTGCCGAGGGCTGCCCCTCGCCGTGCCTCGCCGAGCAGCAATGCTCGTCGTGCCTGCGCCAGCTGAAGTGCGGCTGGTGCACCGTCGACGGCCTCAACGGGCTGGGCAGCTGCATGCAGGGCAGCCTGGCGGGGCCCAGCTCCGACCGCTGCACCGTCGAGTTCATCCCCTCGGCCCGGATCCCAGGTGAAAGACACACACAGAGGTCGTGGAGAAGAGCAGAGATCCTCATGGATGACAGGGTCCACAGGGACACGGACGCAGCTGGCATGACGCGCTTTATTTAAGCATGGATAGTGATGTCCATTGCGGCCGATACTACCTGATACGGCTCTGTGCGCCCAATGCAGCAAGGGCTGATTCTGTGGTGTCAGTCTGTGGCGAGTCCCATAAGAGCCCAGCGGAACGGCCAGTCGTTATTAACGTCACTGTGGAACCCAAGGGAGAGGAGAGTGAGACAGAGATGCATGCTTGTGATGAGCAGACGATATTTTACAATAGGACAAACCTACGGTTAAGTTCAGTATGGTAACGGCGAGTAGTATCGTTTTGTGAAATTGAAAATACCGTTTGTGTAGATATAGTAACAAAAAACATGAAAAGCATTCGTACATTGTTGAGATTACATTCTTTTATTTATTTCTACCTTCAGTGATGGGAGATGTTGACGAATTGCTTGTGCAGTGAAACTGATTAGAGCATGAATGAGAAATATATTTATGTTTACAAGGTTACATCTTAGAAACTCGCTGCCCCTCTGTGTTACAACTAATCTCATGTTAACAGCTCGCGTCTGCGTGTAATAACTTTGTTGCCACATCGAGATGTTTTCTGAACAATATTTAGGGACTGCATTGTATGTGGTTTGCAGGAGCACAAATGAAATGAACTCACCTTGTTTATCATTAGCACTCTCTTTTATTTGTACCGAATGTTTGAGAATAATACAGCAGAGATGATGCCTTTAAAGTGATATGATGATTATTGTAAAAGCCAGCCATAGTGGATTATGCAGACCAGTGATATTTATTAGATATATTGTGTATGCAATAGAATATGACATTTGAAAAGAAATACACGTGAACACAATACACACATTTATTTGTTTGCTGTAAGGCAGTGTTGAATAGCAAATGTGCATTAAGCCGGTCAGCAACAGATCTAATTATGCTTTGATCCTCTTCTTAACAACCACGTTGAACAGCTGCTTGGTCTTGAGCCCGCCTAACCGTGTGCTCGTTTTCCCTGCCAATGCAAATCCCCTATAAGGGAGCAACTACACGAGCGGGGAGCCCTCCGCGAGCTGGGCTTACACGACTTGCCCCGCTGAGAACGAGTGCCTCAACGGTCACAACCGATGCAACGCGAGTGAGGATTGTGTCGACCTGCCGCTTGGATATGCGTGCCGGTGCAAGCCCGGCTACATCCGCGAGAGGTGCCTGCCATGCCAAACATACGCAGGCAAAGACGTCCCTATAGCCCAGCAGACTGCAGGGTCAAGTGCTGTTAGCAAGCGGCACTTACAAAAGACAAATATTTGACAATGTTATATCATTACTATTATTAACCCGAGTCATTATATGCACGTTTTTTTTATAAAAACCTTTCTTGCCAAAAAAACAACATTTTTAATCTTGCTTGTTAAATATCAACCGTTTGTATGCTTAACCCGTGATGTATCTCAACATCAGTTCAACAAACACCCCCCTCACGATGACCGTAGACCCTTCCATAACGAACAATGGTGGACTGAGCGGGCGGTGACGATGCTTATGTTTTCTTTCGCTCGGCTGCGGCACCCACGTTGTGTACTGCGCGAGCAGCGCGAGCGGACCGTGCCGCCCCGAGTGCACGCAGGGCTGCGTCAACGGCGTCTGCACGGAGCCCAACAGCTGCCGCTGCCTGTTCGGCTTCATGGGGAAGAACTGCTCCCTGCCGTGCCCATGCAATGGCCACAGCGACTGCAAGAGAGTCTGGGCTCACACCGTGTGTGTCCAGTGCCTCAACAACACCATGGTGAGCGGTGGTGTGGACCCGAGTGCAGGCATGCCCCGCCTCTCCGCCGGAGCTCATCGCAGTTTAATTAAATTTACATGGCTCATTTAATTAACGATTTATGCACTTTTTATTCAGTGAGATTCATTTATTCCAGTTCATCAGTGTATTTATTGTGTCGTTATTTCTACCGGTGATGTAGCGCCACTTAAGTCCCGTTTTACAATTCCCTGCTTGCGAAGTGCTTCTAGTGTTCAAAACAAAGCCCGGACATTTGGCACAGAATCAAAGGTTTCCAGCGGGAGTCGTTTATTACTGGTAACAATAAACCATCAGCAATGCAAACTGCAGGCAGTTGAATTCCATGTGATCTGCGAGACACACCATCAGTAACAAAATATTGATAATGTTCATTGTAAAGTGTAAAATAAGAGCTAATTATAAATGCGAGGAACCAGTGACCTAGGTAAAATGAGACCAAATGTATTTCTCCACGCTAATATTACATGATTTTAGACATTTATGAAATGTATTTCATTTGTTCCGATGATTTTCGTTGATCGTTAGAGATAGTATTGTTAGACAAATTCAAATTCCGGTAAACAAGGGGGAATCACTTTGCCGGGTGCTTAAATTCACAGACAGTTTCTAATCATAAATTAAACGAATCTTTAATGAAATAAATTTTCCCATAGTAGCCATACGGTCGTGAGCAAAAGTTCATGTACCCTTTAAAATTGTCCGTATTTCTGCAATATTTGATCTAAAATGTGATCGGATCTTCATCTAAGTTTTAATAATAAATGAGAACTTGATTAAACAAAAATCTACTTTTTCATTTACTTGCTGAGCAAAATGATCCATCCATTTTTGTCATATAAAGTATGTGAACCCTCCAGATTAATTGTCTCAATTCATGGGGTAGAGGAGAGTTGTAGCGACCATTGGGAGTGAGTTTGGGTGGCCTTGCCCTATATGAAAAACGTAAACTTTGGTCGTCACCAACACAATGTAGTCTTTATCAGACAAGTTGGTGGAAAGGAAACGTGTCATGCCCTAAACAAAAGAGATTTCTGAGGACCTCAGAAAAAAATGTTGTTGATGCTGAACGGTCTGAAAAAGGTTACAAAAGCATTTTAAAGATGTTAGGCTCCATCAATTCACTGTCAGGTAGATAGTGTACAGATGTAAAAAAATCAACACCATTGTTAATCCTTCCAGGAGTGGTTCTCCAGTGAAACACACTCTTAAGCACAAGCCGCACAATAAGCCAGAAGGTCACAAAGAAGTTCAGTGTAATAACTAAGGATCTGCCGGCCTCTCTTGCATTGGGTTTCAGTGTTCATGAGTCCACAATCAGAAATACACTGAATAAGAATGGTGTCCATGGGAGGATAGCGAAGGAAATCACTGCTCTCCAAGAACAATATCGCCACCCATCTCACGTTTCCAAAGACCACCTGGATGATCGAGAAAGCTATTGTAAGAATATCCTGTGGAGATATGAGTTTAACGTGGATCATTTTGACTTAAATGAGAAACGTTATGTTAGGCGAACACCAAACACTGCATTTCAACATAACCTCATTCCAACCGTAAAGTATGGTGGTAGGAGTATCACGGTTTGGAGCTGCCTTGTTGCCTCAGAGCACAGATGGGTTGCCATCATTGCTGAAATCATGCTTTCTAGATTGGACCAGCAAATTATACAGGAGAATATCACAGTATCCGTCTTTGAGCTAAAGCTTAACAGTGGATTATGCAGCAAGACAATGATCTTAAACACACCGGTAGATCTACAACAGAATGGTTGTAGCAGAAGAGATTGGCCAAGTCAAACTCCAGACCTTACCCCAATTGAAATGTTCTTGCAGAACTTGAAGTGAGAAAATCAAGCTAGAAAGCCCACAAATATCTCCCGAATTGAAATCGTTCTGTACGGTAGACTGGAAACCAACTTCCTGCAAGCCCATAGTGCCGGACTGATTGACAGATACAGGAAACCTTTGGTTGACTTTCTTGTTGCTCAAGGGGGTGCCACCAGTTACTAGATATAAAAGTTCACATACTGTTTCCAATAAAGAAATGGAATGTTGGTTCATTTTGCTCAGTCAGTAAATGAAAAAGTACACGTTTTTGTGTGCAGTATATGTTTAATCTCCTCTCATCTCATTGTCTGAAACCGCTTAGTCCTATACAGGGTCACAGTGAAGCCGGAGCCTATCCCGGCAGACACAGGGCGCAAGGCAAGGATATACCGACGATGGGACGCCAGTCCATCGCCGGGCACTGCGGGGCAATTTAGCCTGCGAGCCAATTAACCTATGTAGCAGCATGCTTTTTGGACTGTGGGAGGAAACCGGAGTGCCCGGCGAAAACCCACGCGGACACGGAGAGAGCATGCAAACTCCACACAGAAAGGCACCCGAGCCGGGAGATTCGAACCCGGGACCTTCCTGCTGTGAGGCGACAGCGTTAACCACTGGGCCACCGCGCCGCCCTATGTTTAATCAGTTTATCTTTATCTCTTGATCGGACTTGGATGAAGCTCTGATGACATTTTAGGTCAAATTTATTTAAAACTGCAGGAAAATTCTAAAAGGTTCACAATTTTTTCTCCCCACTATAACCGCAGGAGCGGCAGCATGTATATCCCCTGTACGGTTGACCGACTGCGTATGTCTGCTGCTGTAAATGCGTGCATCGGATCTACGCGAGTGCGCGCACCACTGCAGCGCTCTGCTTGCGCAGCACGGAGCGCGGGGGTTTATCCCGAACTCGCCGGTCACCGCCCGCGTCGGCACGTGCCGCGATGCGACATTGGCGGCGATGACAGCGGCGGCTGTGTCTGCCTGCCGGGAAACAGGGCGACACCTGCAATAAGTGCCAGCCGCTGCACGTTGGCTCGGCGCTGGACGGAGGCCGATGCGAGCCCTGCGCCTCCTTCTGCAACCAAAACTCGGCCGTGTGCATGAGCCACGAGGAGCTGGAACAAGCGCAACGTGACCCGCAGAGATACCCGCTCACCCCCGGCAAGGTACGTACGGGCTGTAGCAGCAGCAGTGGCTGCGGCGGCAGCTGTCTTTTTTATTCGTAATCCAGTCTAGGAGATCCGCGTCCCACAGACAAAGATGACAATGCACGAGAAATCTGTATGGAGCGATTCATATAAATGTATTGAGTTGCAGTGCTGCAGGCTTACTTCCGACAAGGCATCAGCTGTGGTAATAAAATATATATAGTTTCGCCAATTCACTGGCACATGGAGGCCTCTCCTGAGTGTCTCAGGGGGATTGTTTGACCATATTTCATCAAGCTGGTTACTGTAGGAATCACAAATATTACTCGCTACTGATGTTAGCCATGGCTGAGAATAAAACTCTTTTGTTAAACATAACAGTGACATTGTTGCCTGAGTGAGGGTGTCATTTCTGAAGGAACATTTTCCAATTTCCAAGTGTTTTCTCTCGCCACGTGCGATATGACACAATCGTACAAGCCAACTCCTGGCCCCGTGGCATTGTACGAGCGTGTGCCCTCCTCTTCACCTCGTGTCGTGGGTGGAACCTCAGGTCATCAAGTGGATTCAACAGGGGACGACTAAAGACAACCTTGTGTGCGTGAACTGCAAACACAACAGCTATGGCACCTTCTGCGAGAGTTGCGTCAGAGGCTACTTCCTTACGAACCAAAACTGCACCAAGTGAGTGGCATCGTCTCGTCTGCGCCGTTGTCCGCTGGCTCTGCGTTTACGTCACTCTTGCCGCGCGTTTGTGTAAATCGTGCCGCGGCGAATGTTGGCCATCGTTGCTGTTCTCGTTTTGAAAAATGCCTTCCGATAGGCGACGTAAAGCTGTCGTTGCCAACGTCTAATATGTAAAAATGGGGCTCTAAATGTATGTTTTTGGCTTATTTAAAGCTTTTGACTTAGTTTATGTAGCATGCATTGTGTCTGATTTAAACCACACAAGAGCTTAACTGCATTATGTGTATTTTTAGATTTTGTTCTGTTCAATCCGGCAATCTTGCTTCTTCTTTTTATTGGTTTGGTACATAATCGTCCGTCATTGTCAAGGCCACCCGTCAACATGAAACATTTTTCAGACGTCAATTTTTCTTTTTCCACATTGCCACACGGAACCATTTACGTGCGGTTTGTGTGTGTGTGTGTTTTTTTTTGCGCGTATTTACCCCACCCCCCTCCGTTCCGTGTTAAACCGCACACTGGAAGGTGTCAGTGCAATGGCCACTCGGATACATGCAATCCAGCCGATGGCACAGAGTGCATCTGCAGCAACAACACGGAGACGAGCTGCCCCGGCACCCAAGCCGACCGCAAGGACTGCTGGAAATTCCAGGTTCGGTGGAATTGTGCGCGGGTGCCATTATTGCTGTCATAATGATTATTATAATAATAATAATAACTCGTGTAATGATGTAGGTTTTCACGGCTCGATGCAAGATGATTGCTTTCAAAAGCTGCTCTTTTGGGATAGCCACGTCGATCGCTCCCCCTCCTTCGCTATGTTTCGCCTGACACGTTGGAGGCATCTTCAGGCGCTACTTGTGTGTGTGTTACGTGTATGACTTCTGTTTATATATGCTGATGTAGGTACTGTGTTCTTCTATTGTTCCTGGAAGAAAGCAACGCTGTAGTAGGAACTTAACATATACATAGTACCTACATCATACTAGTACCTACACACACACAGCTTCTGAAGATGCCTCTAATTTCTAAGGTGAAACGTTGCGAAGGAGAGAGGGGAGCGATGGACGTGGTTATCTCGAAAGAGCAGCTTTTGGAAGCGATCATCAATAATAACTCGTAACACTGCAGCGTCTGCTCGCTCTGGAAGAAAAAAAATAATAATAATAATTGCATTTATGGAGCGAATATCACCCGAGGGTCAAACGCGCCGCACAGAGCTACGGAGAGAACGGCATGTCAACAACAACGTCATCAGAATAGATCAATGAAAAATAAAATAATGGCTATAAATAAATGAAGGATGCAAAATAACAAATAAAATAGTCTCATCTCATTGTCTGAAACCGCTTAGTCCTATACAGGGTCACGGTGAGCCGGAGCCTATCCCGGCAGACACAGGGCGCAAGGCAGGGATACACCCACGATGGGACGCCAGTCCATCGCCGGGCACTGCGGGGCAATTTAGCCTGCGAGCCAATTAACCTATGCAGCAGCATGCTTTTGGACTGTGGAAGGAAACCGGAGTGCCCGGCGAAAACCCACGCGGACACGGGGAGAGCATGCAAACTCCACACAGAAAGGCACCCGAGCCGAGAGATTCGAACCCGGGACCTTCTTGCTGTGAGGCGACAGCGCTATCCACTGGGCCACCGTGCCGCCAAAAATAAAATAGTTATTTAACAAAAAAGGAAGGAATAAGTGTTCCTGAGAAGGTGCAGGTCAACAGTGACCCATCATCCAAGCACAACAACAGTGAGCAGCATCAACATTTCTAGCCAGAGGACTTCCGTGCCTTACAGAACAAGTGAGATTTGAGACGGGATTTGCTAGACCGTCCCTAAATGGATGCCAAATATACAAGAGAAAGTCGCCATTATATATGGATAGGCTTTCCATAGAGCACTCAAGTACACTGGCAGGTAACCCGGAAGTATAAAATCAACTCGAGCGGGGTTCGCTAACCACACATTGAATAGAAGTGATATCATAAATTAAGGATCATTGTTGCATCACATATACAAACTAAGGACCACAGCTCAAAACTGACTAGCAACAATAAAATGACTTACTTCCCCACGGGGGCACTGTGGGACTGCGTATCTGCCACTAGGCAGTAATCTCCACGTGCAAATAGCCGTGAAAGTCATAAACAAATGTGTCCGCCGCTGCGTGCGCGCGCAGTGTGCCCGCTGCAAGGATCCGTTCGTGGGGCACCCCGTTGAGAGCCGGCAGTGCTACCGGCAGATCTCGGTGGAGCAGGACCAGTGCTTCGATCCGACTTCACAGAGCAACTGCTACAACGACAATGTGCAGAACCTGCCGGCCGGCCGCACCGTCTTCTTCGCCATCCAGCCGAAGTTCACCAACGTGGACATCCGCCTGACGGTGGACGTCACGTTTGGCGCCGTCGAGCTGTACATCTCCAGCTCCAATGCCACCTTCTCGGTGGAGGTGAACCGCACCACCGGGAGGCACAGCGTGATCATACAGGACTTGCTGGCGACCTCTGGCGGCAGGTCAGCGCACGACGCGGTGAGGAGGCGGAGGGATGCGGGGGTGACGGCCGCAAGCGGCAACTCTAGCGCCAGCCCCGGGAATGCGAGCGGCATCACTCCAACGTCGCTTGCAAAGCCCGTGAAGAGGAGGCTGCAGCGGGAGACGGCGAAGGACCTCGTCACGTTCATCACATTGGAGCAGTCGGACACGATCCTGCTGGTGCAGGACGTCCGTAACCGCGTCGTCATCACGTTTCCCTACACGGTGCACGTGCTACGCGAGAGCCGCTTCCATGTGGTGGTGCTGGGTCTGGGAGCGAGCGGAGAGGATAGCGAAGTCTACAACTCCGAGTCGCAGGGAGTTCTCTTTTTCCGGCAAGACCAGGCACACATTGACCTCTTTGTGTTCTTCAGCGTCTTCTTCTCATGCTTCTTCCTCTTCCTCTCCATTTGCGTGCTGCTCTGGAAGACGAAGCAGTACCGCGACCTGCGCCACGAGCGGCGCCGTCAGATCCTAGAGATGAACAAGATGGCGAGCCGGCCCTTTGCCCGCGTCACCGTGCACCTGCTCCTCCAGCATGACGGCGGCCGTTTTCCCGGTGCCACAAATGGCGCCGCCGCTGCTGCCATAGCAACGCCGGAACCGACGCTCCACCATAGCTGGTCGAGACCGCATGGGCGCCTGGCGCGATTCTACGCTCGCTCACAGCACTCGGACTCAAAGCGGGGCACATCCACGGTATCGTCTGCTACTGCTGCCGCAAAGGGAGCGATGCTGCCGCCGTTTGACGGCAGCATCGGCAGCGTCGCCAGGCCGCCGCACCACGTGACGAGCTTTGGCGGTGATTTGGGAGGCTCGCGCAGAGGCGACGCGACCTTGCTGCTGCGGCCCGGTCCCGTGTCACTGGAGCCAACGGACGATGGCATGGCGGCCGTGGCCACCGTGATGCTGCAGCTGCCGGGAGCCTCTCAGGCCCCAAATAGGGCCTGCTTGGGCTCGGCACTCGTGGTGCTGCGCTACAACCTGCAGGACTACTGCAGTGGTGCCAGCGGGACGGCCACCTCCCGCAAGGGGGCCGGTGCTCAGCAGTGCGAAAGCACCTCCAATGTAACCCTGCAGTGAAACTTACTTTTTGTTTTCTCCCTGGGAAATGAATGAAAAGCAGAGCGAACAATGAGCCCAATGCCAAAGGAAGCAGGTTGGCTGGACCAGAATGGATCGCGACCACCGTAGTCTTTGTGGCAACAATCACCAGCTTCCGCCTGAATAGACGTTATCCTGGCCTCTCAAGTCGAACCAACTGTATGTTGGCTGCAGTCCAACTCCATGGCATCTGCTATTAAGCACAACTGCGTTTATTTTTACTGTTCTTGCACCGAGTGTACAAATCACTGAAGTATATTTCATGAAAATATGCAGTGTCGCAAAGATTATTTAACATCTCTACGGCAAGGTTTACGTTGGTCAGGTGTTTCGCATATTCTCATTATTTGATCGCTGGGTAACATCTCTCTTTCTGAGTTTCACATTTAAAAAAATCAATGTTCATAGTTTGCACGTTCTTTTGTTACTGCGGGCGTGCGTGTCACAGGCCACCCAACAGTTGGAGATGTACACACACTATTGTTGTGCGATTGTGATACATACTGCGAAAATGTGTAGAGCGTACGGTGACCTACTGGAAGAAACATTAATTTTTTTTTTATACTCTGGGTAACCACTGTTGACATGAGCACTTTATATAACAATAACTGGCAACTACTGTGCATTTAACATTTAAGTTAACGCGTTAGGACACTGTACGAAACATACAAGATTGTGGGATGTACATAATACTTGCACTTTTGAAAAAAATATATATATACCTGGATGTTACGTTTGAATTCGATCAAAGTATTGGTATTCCATTTTGTGTTTGTATTAAATTCATTGTATATTCAGGACAGCGAACATTGGATTATGTAATTTTGATCCCTTTTTTTTTGTACAAGTTCTGTCATTTTCAGTGCCACCGCAAACACGTCAAAGTGTGTTTTTTTCTTGAAGCTGTCGTTGGAGCTAACGTTCAATAAAGAGCTTCCAATGCCACGTTGGTGTTTATCGTGTGCCACTGCTGTTGAACCGTTGAATAACATGTTTGCCTCCCTCAGGGCTAATCCACAACCTGCTACATGCATTTGCGTTTGTTAATAAACATTTGTAAAGTTCTGTTTGTCCCGTAGATGATGAATAATCTACATGCAAATAAAGGCAGGAGGAAGCCACAGAAAGCTTAGACTCGAGGGGACCTGAGGACAGAGGTTGAGAACCATTGCTCCAGAGCAGTCCTTGACAGTTGTAGACCTCATTGGAGATGTTCCTATATTTAATCCCACACATGAACTCTTCTCCGTCACAAGCAGACGGCACGGCGCTTGACACATTTTTCTTTTTGCTCTATTGAACACTGGGTTTTCCTTCAATTGCCTTTCCAGTCCATTTCATAGTCGTGTGGCAGTGACCAATTTGCCTTCCTGACAGTCTCTGATGACGATGACGGCAACGGTTGACGAGGCAACGGTTAGAGCATCCGCCGAGCCTCACCCCATCGCTTACGCGCACCCACTGTTTCGCACGCACTAAGAGCTCAGCTGTGGAGGGTGAACGGTGACTGATGTTGCAGAACGACAGCTGCTTGAGGACGCGCAGAGTAGCTCCGTGTGCTTACGCTATGAGTACTCGTGCTGCCGAGTGCCTATTGCCGCCAGCTTTTTTTTTTACTTGTCCACTTTAACCGATTTACCAGGATGCTTCCCAACGCGCATTTCGAACTGTTCACCATTAAGGAATGGGGGCTGCTGTGCTGCCCCGTAATTGAGGCGTGCAATTTGTCTATTAAGTCTACACATTTTACTCCGATGTGGCAATGCATCGCTGACAGAAGAGTAAATCCAGCTTATATTTGTGAGCCGTATGACCATTCTCAGTGTAGCGACATTGGGAGGAAATTCAATTTACACATCACCGCATTGAAATTGTATCTGCATTGACATTTGCCGGAATCTAAACACTTAAGTTTGAGTTGACCAAAAATCTCAACTGTTTGCACAACCGAGGACTCGAGAGTGAAGTACCTCACACATGTAGAGTGTGGCACGTCTCGTTGCAGTAGCACGAGAATGAGTTTTTTTGTAAAGCAAGTTAACACTCCGTTTGTAGTGGGTGCATTTCAAGATGCAATCAATGCCTTTGTGCAGAATCACGTATCGGTCTGTTGGGGTTACAACACACGTGTTGAAACGCTGGAATGGGTGATTGTACAAGGGACCTTTTTTTTGATAATCACATCGAGTCACTGTCATGTTTAAATACAGGATTCGTTATCAAAGAAACACAACATTAATATTCATTGTACGCTATGGTGTATGTGCTGCATTAGGAGCAGGGAGACTGGTTGGGGCATATATTTTTGGTTTGGTTTTTTTTTGGTTCCTGCTGTTGCCGATTTTTTCCCTGAAATTTTGAGGGTGGTGTAATATTGGGCAGTGAGTCACCTCTTAGCACCATGGGTCAAAGCCCCTTTTTTACCACGGGAGTCCAGCCTGGATTTACGGCGACGTCAGACACTCCAAAGCTCGTGGAGAAAATTCTGGTAGCATATAAATATTTCATGTGTTTAAACCGCAGGCAGAAAAAAATGGGAATACATTAGGCATATGACAATGACGCATTCTTTTATTAAAAAAAAATGCGAATGGTAAGCCCATAAAATAATATGCTTAAGAATGGGTTGTTTACGATATCTACTTAGGATTTATGCAAATTAAACGCAAACGTTACATCGGTGCCCATAGCTTGAACAAAATCCAGAAACAAGAGATTACAAATAATACGGCATGAAACATTGTAAAATTCACAATTTTTCTGAAATATTATTGAAGCTCAGGGAAGGCTGAATCATCACATGCTTTATTTATATCCAGAATTGTGTATAGTTTAAGCAGTACCCAAGAGGATGGCCGCCAGAGATGAAGCGATTACATCAGCTCGTGTACTGGAGGAATGTGGATTGTTTCGTTGCGTTTGCCAGTGATGACGGCTTGCTTTGGGAGGGCACCTTCATCCAGCGGTGAATGGATCATGGCTTAAAATGAAAAGCGCGTTGTTGTAATCCGTGCTGGTAACGCCTGCAGGCACATATTCACGTCAGGCCTCTGTGTCTCTGAATGGATATCGGAAGGGATTACACTGTAAAGAAGAACGAGGAGCGCTACATGTTGTGGCGCTTCCACACGGTGGCCCAATGGGTAGCGCTGTCGCCTCACAGTAAGAAGGTTCCGAGTTCGAATCTCGGCTCGGGTGCCTTTCTGTGTGGAGTTTGCGTGTTCTCTCGCCGTGTCCGCGTGGGTTTTCACCGGGCACTCCGGTTTCCTCCCACAGTCCAAAAAACATGCTGCCGCATAGGTTAATTGGCTCGCAGACGAAATTGCACTCAGTGCCCGGTGATGGACTGGCGTCCCATCGTGGGTATATCCATGCCTTGCGTCTTGTGTCTGCCGGGATAGGCTCCGGCTCAGCGCGACCCCCTACAGGACTAAGAGGTTTCTGACAATGAGATGAGATGCTTTCACGAAGCCCAACGTCATCCGGCGTTATCGTACTTAGCTCGGGCCACTGGCACGCACCCAGGAATAAACACGTTAGCAGATTACTGCTGAGTATCTCCGTTGCCGAGCACGGTGCGTAACCGATACGACTATTATAACCGGTTGTGTGCGCCGCACGTCACTGGAATATCTCATCTCATCTCTCATCTCATTATCTGAAAACCGCTTAATCCTATATAGGGTCACGGTGAGCCGGAGCCTATCCCGACAGACACAGGGCGCAAGGCAAGGATATACCGACGATGGGACGCCAGTCCATCG
>JAZEWT010000005.1:8302708-8313394 GCA_036362905.1 Mordacia mordax
AGATCTTTTCACCAGGGGCGCTGGGCTCAAGGTGACGTGGCTTTGGGGTTCAAAGAAGGAGAGAGGCACCCTTGCGTTCCCGTCTTATTTGTGACGTCCTCCGTCGCTCACGGCACAAACCGCGTTGCCCTTGCTGTTTAAACGGGCTCCACTCGCGCTATTGGCTACGTGCTGTGGCGAGCGAATGGATGAACCGTGAGCGGGGTGTGCTGATTGGTGGAATGGTTGGAATAATAATGATAACAATTGTACTTCGAGAGCGCTATTCACCCGAGGGTCACAAAGCGCTGCGTGAAATATCTCACACGAGAGAAGAAACGTGGTGACGGGAAGAGAAGGAACACTCGACACCGCTATCCTGAAACAGCATTTCACATACATCGGGGCCTTGAAAACCGACACAAATCCAATCCTCTCTACGTTGTCTTTGTTTCAGTTTATTTGTTCTTGTCATGCCGCAGCCGCCTGTGTGTGCGGTACATCGGCATCTATAGACCCATGTGAGCATCTCAGCTATGGACCTTCATTTGAGCAAGCTGTGATTGCTGTGGCTCAGAGGATGACCCGCAATCACGAGGCTGTTTGTTCTGATACTTGGTTGTGGGGGGGTGGTGGCACTATGTGAGGCTCTTGACACATTGCAGCTAAGAAACAGGTCTGTGTGATAGTCCCTGGTGTCACTGACACCAAAAGACATAAATTGAATATCGCATTTTCGAAATTACTTAAAAAATGAAGTCTTTACACCCTCGTGGGAATACATGCATTGTGAGATGATGCATTGCATCACAGCCACACATAGACTGCACAGCCACACCATAGATCACTCAGTCACAGCATGCCTGAAGATGCCTCCAACGGAGGAGGCGGAACGTCGCTAAGGGCAGGATGGGTACTCGACTTGGCTATCCCGAAAGTACAGCATCGGTAAACATTGATGTATCAAGCTAGGAAAACCTACATCATTGCCTATCACCATCTCATCATCTCATCTCATTGTCAGAAACCGCGTTGTCCTGTACAGGGTCGCGGTGAGCCGGAGCCTATCCCGGCAGACACATGGCGCAAAGGCAGGGATATACCCACGATGGGACGCCAGTCCATCACCGGGCGCTGCGGGCAATTTAGTCTGCAAGCCAATCAACCTATGCTGCATAACATGCTGCTATGCAGCAGCATATTTCTTGGACTGTGGGAGGAAACCGGAGTGCAAACTCCACACAGAAAGGCACCGGAGCCGAGATTCGAACCCGGGACCTTCTTGCTGTGAAGCGACAGCGCTACCCACTGGGCCACCATTATCACAATTTATTATATTAATTATTAATTAGCAGGCGCCCTTTTCCAGGGCGACTTAATCATCACACATAGACACATATAATAAACAAAGTAAATGCTACATAAACACTACTGGTTACCCAACATCGTAAAGTGTCAAAGTGTTGTCACACGATCATCAGCTATGTTCATTGCATTGCTGGATGAAGGCTGTGGGGTTTTTTTTACCATTGCTCACCAGGCTGGCAGTCCGGGGTTGCTGAGGTGGGGGCTACCTGTAGTGGGTTTAAATGGCACTTCTTGTGTATTTTAGCACTGGCCTATAATTCAACTAAGTTTTCTACGTTTATGGTGCTGCGCGTATCAATGATTGTGCCACAGCTTCATCCCGCACAGATAAATATCGTCACACCGATGTTGATTTGATAACTTACAAAACAGTTGAGCCTCTCCTATTCATATTGTAAAACAGTTCAGTATCAGTACCCGTTTAACCATGTACAGGGTCGCGGGGGGTCAGAGCCTATCCCGGGAGACACAGGGCGCAAGGCGGGGCTATACCCATGATGTGATGCCAGTACAGCGCAGGGCACTTTTTTGGGCGGCAATTTACTCAACAGGCCAATAAAACTTGGGCAGCAGCGTGTCTTTGAACGGTGGGAGGAAACCGGAGTACCCGGAGAAAAGCCATGCGGGCGAGGGGAGAGAACACGCAAACTCAACAGAGAAAGGCATTCGAGCCGCGAATCGAACCGGGGACTTTCTTGCTGTGATACAACAGTGTTACTCACTGCGCCACCCGTTTGCTCTATTGGAAATAAATCGTTGCCAAATTCATTAATTGGAATTTTTGTGGGATATATTGAGGTTTCTTTCATTAAGAGGACTTGACTTATTCGAAGGGGCAGCGCGGTGGCCCAGTGGTTAGCGCTGTCGCCTCACAGCAAGACGGTCCCGGGTTCGAATCTCTCGGCTCGGGTGCCTTTCTGTGTGGAGTTTGCATGCTCTCCCCGTGTCCGCGTGGGTTTTCGCCGGGCACTCCGGTTTCCTCCCACAGTCCAAAAAGCATGCTGCTACATAGGTTAATTGGCTCGCAGGCTAAATTGCCCCGCAGTGCCCGGCGATGGACTGGCGTCCCATCGTCGGTATATCCTTGCCTTGCGCCCTGTGTCTGCCGGGATAGGCTCCGGCTTCACCGTGACCCTGTATAGGACTAAGCGGTTTCAGACAATGAGATGAGACTTATTCGAAGGTCTCGATTTGTGGTGTACCATTACAGGGCACACCTTTATCAGTATACATTTTTTATATGTTGATGTAGGCTTTGGCTTGATGTATTAGAATCGTTATAAAGAGCTGAATCGCTAGGTTTTGCCTTCCATGTTAGAGGCATCATTATGTGACATACTTGTCATGTTTGAATGACTGAAGCGGTACTCACCTCCTGCTCAGGTGAGCACTGACGCTGCGTTTCTCTGCTGTTTACAGTCATGAGCTCGTGGTAAAAATTACACGTTCCTATGGTGAAGGCAAGTCTCAATAGTTCACTGTTGACTTTCCCAAGTGGATCTTATTTCATCGGCTCCAGAGGTATACATGGCTGAGCCAGTCATCCAAGTAGAATTTCAACTCGTGACCTTCCAATTTTAAGCCGCTCACTCTACTGTTGAACCATCTGACCTGTTAACGATGTTAAGCCACAGCGGTGAAGTATCACGTGTATTTTACATTTTCCCTTCCTATCATACAAGAGATGAAAAGTGTCACCCTGACCTCAGACCGACCAATGCGCTTTTCTACCATTTGTGTGTATTATGACACCCGTGGTCGGCTGTTTTCTTCCGCGGCTAAATTCGTTTTGTGTTTGAATTCGAATAAATAAATAAAATCACCCGCCAACGCGGGCGGCGCGGTGGCCCAGTGGTTAGCGCTGACGCCTCACAGCAAGAAGGTCCCCGAGTTCGAATCTCTCGGCTCGGGTGCCTTTCTGTGTGGAGTTTGCATGCTCTCCCCGTGTCCGCGTGGGTTTTCGCCGGGTACTCCGGTTTCCTCCCACAGTCCAAAAGCATGCTCCTGGATAGGTTGATTGGCTCGCAGACTAAAAATTGTCCCGCAATGCCCGGCGATGGACTGGCGTCTCGTCGTCGGGTGTATTCCTGCCTTACGCCCTGTGTTTCCGGGATAGGCTCCGGCTCACCGTGACCCTATATAGGATTAAGCGGTTTCAGATAATGAGATGAGAGATGAAATAAAATCACGAGACCGATGCCGCGAAGAGAAAGGCCCCATTGCCCTGTGTTTCCGGGATAGGCTCCGGCTCACCGTGACCCTATATAGGATTAAGCGGTTTCAGACAATGAGATGAGAGATGAAATAAAATCACGAGACCGATGCCGCGAAGAGAAAGGCCCCATTGTAGGTGTTTAGCTCCGTCGCCAGCCGCATTCCCCAAGCGTCGCATCATGTGACACCGCAAGCGAACAAAGCAGCCACTTTTCAGTGTTCGCCGTCACCTAAGTTCACTGACGCATGAGCAGATGAAAACATCCGCGCACGAGTTTTAGCCTCAGTAAACCCGCGCTTTTACTGGGCTTCGCCGTGTATCTGTGATGTTGCTAAGCAGGTGTCTGTGAAGCCAACTCTGTCGAAACTTCATTGCCTCGGAGTTCAGCACACGGTTGAGAGCTGTTCATGCGTCACTGTCGAGATGCATCAACGTACACCCGTCTCGGCTTCACTATCCGGGCTGCACTGCCTGGCCAGTGCACTCTGTTTGCTCCCTGAGCTTCTGGTCTGAATTATGTCGAAAAAAATACCGCATTTGCTGTGCTCGAGTGCGTGTTGTTACATGATTTAGAACGCATTGCAATTTACATTTATTTAGCGTCCTAAAGGAGACCACGTCTCGAGTCGCCGTACACATGGGGATGGGCATGGTGCTTTTATAAAGGCGGTAATCAACCGCAGCCACAGGCAACAAGGCAGGCATTGAACCTGGGTTAAAAACGGGTGCAGAAATTTGACAGCGCCGATGGCTGGAGGAAACTCCAGACCACGAGGCCAACAGGGGCCAAATGAACGACCACCTCCCTGAATGACATTTGATTTGGGGGCTTCGAGAGAAAGCCACGGTTGCTTGAGTAGTCGGCGCGTGTGGGGAAAGAGGCCACCTAACACGCCTGTTCACATCATCGTGAACTACGCAGTGTCCACTTTAGAAGTTGTCTGAATGCTGAAGTGGATATGATGAGAGCGTAAATGAGTTTCATATTGCATGCAGACGTTGATACATCGAGGCCATACGAGAGCTCTGAGCTCTTCCTCTTGGTTACATGAATTGCTATTTGATAAAGTATATATTTGTAATTCTGAGAACCGTGTGTTCTTTGCAATCAGTGTGCTTTGCATGGCTACAGTAATTTTACATATCCGGATCATTACATTTCATTCTCATGGCATCACAATGTTTGCTTGGTTAATAATTGTTTTAATTGGACAGTGTTATCAGAAATTACTGCTAGAGTTGGGGTTTAAGAAATGTTAAATTCGAGGAGGTGGAATGTATTTGGAGGGCAACATTTTGAAAGGTATGCTTCCAAAAACAAACTTCTGTATCAGGCTAATTGTTTTATTAATTTTGCAGCGGCCCAAATGGCTTAATATTCAATTTTCAAAGAGCATTTTCAATGTCATTATGGAAATGGGCCTCGACTAATTTATTCAGACTTGTAAATTAAAAATTAATGCAAACCCCAGAGTACATTAGCAGCAAGAGGGCCGTTTTGCTTTGAGGCCACGGCAGAGGTGAGAACACATTGAAAGCGGATATATTAAAACAAAAGCTGATGATTATAAAGTAGATTCTTGCAGCATTCATATACTCCTGTTCGCATAATGAAAATCTCCCAATTTGTAGCCGTCGCCGTCTTGAAATATGCTTCTGGGTCAGGAGCTATCGTACTGTGTCATTGTTTGATTTTCCACAGTGAGGGTTATCAATTGTGCCACGCACCAGCGACTATTTGACAGCGCGAGCATTGAGCTGTTGTCTGGAAGTAACCCGGACTGCAGCTGGCGGCGGTGTAGAGGCCACGGACACCGGCGGCGAGGGGGGTGGGGGGGGGTAGTTGAATTATTTAAGGAACCCAGATGATAATAACATAGTCCATTTCAATAGAGACCTCTCCATCAGACAGCCTTTTCATACGTGGACCCAAAATTGGTTTCCTTCCTTGGTAACCGTGGCGCCACTTTATTAACCCAGAGAAGTCAAAATGCGGTTGATTCCGTGTGTCTTTAATTTATTCCACGAATTAACTTGCTGACAAAGAGTTGGGCGTCGGCATTGGGAGGTCTCGTGCACTGCAGGATAGGACAGTAGCTGTGGTCCAGTGGCGCGTGCTGTTTTGATGAAGGCTTCTACATATAATTAAAGTTTATCCTGGGATCTTAGATCGGCGCTTCAGTCCTTAATTAGACCGCATCAATATGGAATAAGAGGAGCATAATAATCTTGATTTTACAATAAGCTTTGAATACATACTGTAATTAAATGTATTAATGTTATTAATTTTTATGAAAATCCAATATTGCATTGCAGCATGAGTGTCAAAATGTGGGCAGTGTGATTGCATCCCACCCCCAATCTTCTTGTCAAATGCCGTCAGCTAGCGATAGCTCGCCACCCTCGTTACATCCATCGGGGTGCTGATTACAAAAAGCTTATTAACCCATCCCTGACCGATGTCCCTAACCCCATCCCTGCATTACGTCTTACATATCAGCTGCTGAGGAAGCAACAAATTATGACATTGGCAGCTCAGCATTGCTTGTGGACAATACCACTGGTCATTTACCCTCCAGTATGCATATTGTCTGCATCTGAAGCCCACTTCGCCCTGCTCAATTTTTGCTCTCTGAACACAGAAAAAAACCTCACTCTTTGCTGAACTGATCTTGATCAAATATTTGGACTTGCTCTGACTCAGAAAGATCTGGCACCATCAGGCTCAATCACGAGACATTTTGTTAAAACAGCCATTTTTGTTCGTTATGTCTGTGTTGGTAAATAGTCCAGTATTAAGGCATGGGGAATTGAATAGTGGAAATTGAGTTAGTTAACTGCCACCTTACTGTGATGGAGGGGTTTGTGTGCCCGAATGATCCTAGGAGCTATGTTGGCGGGGGCTTTACGCCCCTGGTAGGGTCTCCCATGGCAAACAGGTCCTAGGTGACAGGCCAGACTAAAAGCGGTTCACAAGCCCTTCATGAAAATAAGACCAACAAGGACCGTTACGTCGCCCGGATTGGCGTTACCGGGGCCCCACCCTGGAGCCAGAGGGCATCTGATTCGGATGCCCCCTGAACGCCTCCCTAGGGAGGTGTTCCAAGCATGTCCCACCGGGAGGAGGCCCCGGGAAAGACCCAGGATACGCTGGAGAGACTATGTCTCTCAGCTGGCCTGGGAACGCCTCGGGGTCCCCCCGGAAGAGCTGGAAGAAGTGTCTGGGGTGAAGGAAGTCTGGGCATCGCTGCTCAGACTGCTGCCTCCGCGACCCGGTCCCGGATCAAGCGGATGAAGATGGATGGATGGATGGAATTGAGTTCAATCGATTTGCAATCGGCAGCAGGGTGAATTTTATTGAAGCGTGAGCTCTCGAGTGGCGAGCGTGAGTTCCCGAACCAAGTACAGAGTTTGTCTAGAATCTGGGAGTACCGTTTGTAAGTTATCATCACAATGATGATTGCTGCGAAAAGCTGCTTTCTCGGGACAGCCGCGTCGATTGCTCCCTCTCCTCTCTTCGACACATACATAGTACATATATAACGGAGCAACAGGCACTGCACACACATACTGCGCCTGAGGATACCTCTAAGGTGTGAGGTGAAAATGTGAGGTGAGCAGTGGAATTTCGAATAAGTTGAAGTGGACAGATAGCATATGGAGGAAGGCTAGCTATGAGGGGCATTGCAGAAGTCCACGCGCGATCAAACCAACGCCTGCACCAAGAATTGAATGGATTCCACGGATGGTGTCGCAGCAAATGATTTTTGACTTCGTAATGGGAGTGATGGATAATCTGTAACTCCTTGGGAGAAGATGTCTATGATCGATCTCACTCTCGCCCTAGGGGGATACGATCTGGGCGGTGGTAGGTTTTGTGTGGTGGTTGAGCTCAAGAGAAACAACGGACAGCCGGACACAGCTTTGAGTTCGATTGTTGTTGGTTTATTGTCCCACCTTCACCATCATCTCACGCAAAACAGCACCACATCATTGCTGCTAAAACGATGACACCCCTAGCAATGCGATGCAACACGATGCTGTTCGCGAGGTAAACATCGCACCCTGTGACCGTCCCGTTGAATCTCTACATGGTTATTATCCCCGACTCTCACTCGTCTCACGTCAGTGTCGGTAGGTGCGAAGTACAGGTCTGCCTTTGGCTGACGTGTGCTGGCGAAAGATCTCCATACAGCACCTGGTCTGCATAGCGCTCTGATACTCAGCTCTGCGCCGCTAAGAGAGACACCGCGCGCCTCGGCGCCACAAACCCGTTGTCGCTGCTTGAGACGGGCCCACTCTACTGCTGGCCTGGCTGTCTCGCTGAGACAGCTATCGCCTCCCGTGCACTGGCTGCTTGTGCAGCCGTGCGGATCGCTGCCGTGACGCTGTTGTTGAGGTTGTGCCATGACAGAACCGCACGCTCGAGACAAACCGCTCCACTGCTGGCTTGTGCCGCCTCCCTGGAGCTACTGCTTGCACTGTTACTTGTCGCCTGCGCTCTCATTCACGAGACGCATCCTAGACACCTCAGGTTCGCTTTGAGCGAGTCGCAAATGAGCCAGTTTGAAGCGCCCAGACGGTACCAGAGACTGTAATGTAAGGACTCCTCAAACATGGCTCCACGCACAACACTCACGCATGAATATGACACACAGAAGTATTCGGTGATGTATGCCAGTCGGAAACTCCCCGATATTCCACCATAGAGAGGGAATGTTTTGCTTTGGTTTTGGGCCATACAAATATTTCAGGAGTGTTTGTTCGGGAGACTGACCATAAACCTCGAGTCTTCATGAATTGTTCTTAGATGGAGAATTCCAAAGTCATGCGATGGGAACTGCTATTACACCTGAGCATTCCGAGGTATTGATAACCTTGGGGCTGACTTTCTCAGCCAAAATCAATAAGTGAGAAAATAAGTGAAATTAGATATTTGACATCAGTGTGTTCTTTTTTCGTATATTGATGATGAAGCCTATCCCATGCAGTCTCTTCGGGGAAGGGAGGCATTGTCACAAACGCTGGTATAAATGTGATTGACACGAGCTTTATGTGTATGCTACATATTTAAACTGCAATGGTATATGTGCTCGTATATATGAGTGTAGAGTCGTTGAAAGGACACTACTGACTCATAATTAAGTTAATTAACACACCTTGCCCTCCTGACTCTTTGCTATTACGAAAGGAAGATGGTCCAAACCGCTGCACGTGATTGGTACTGGGAATTACTGGGGGAAATGTCACCTGAGAAAAACAACGGTGAGTTACGCTGGCACGTACTTGCCCTTTGGTTGGTTGAAAGGTTGCATAACACTCGTGCGCAGGAGAGCTGCAGAACTTTCTGGAAGTAGATTTTTCTAGGTAGGCTTTAAAAGGTTAAATATCGAACACTATGAGCGCAGAAGTGCCACAGATCCGCTGCAGGAGGAACACTGGGAGCAGAAGCCTAAGCCGAAGCATATACTGTCAGCTAGGGTTATAGACTGGCTGAGCAACAGTGAGCACGTGAATTCAGGCACCGTGGTGTGCCAAGGTCATAGAGGGAGATAAAGGAATATTTCATGAACACCCTCTAGATCAGGAAAGCCAGAAGGACTCCCTTACAATGCAGAACGTGTATGACACACTCCAAGATGTGTGCAGAGACGTTAAAGAGATTCTCTTACTTAATCGGGCCATAAGTGGTCTCCAGGAGATAGATGTTTATTATAACAGCAGAACGTACCCAGTGAGCGTGCAAGGTTTCGATGCAGGATGCCCGCAACGCAACTGATCCACGCGACACTGCATTAAAAACAGAGATCTGGACTCGAGAATAGTCCAGGTGCTCTCACACATCCACCATCAGATTCCACAGAGGCAGCGTGAGGAGACTTACAGTGACTTCCAACGACATCCAGCGACCGAGAAGCGATCCTTTTCATGCCAAGGATCATTCGAAGGTGTTGGTGAGTCGAGACGAGGTGCACCGAGTCAGCGGGCACTTCTCCCGTGTGCATCCCTGTCAATAACGTCAATCAGTGTGGAGGTGTGGGTAGTCTCTGGGAAACGCGTTGGGGACTGCAAGCGAATTTGCTCTGCAAGCGAATTTGCTCTGCAAGCGAATTTGCTCTGCAAGCGAATTTGCTCTGCAAGCGAATTTGCTCTGCAAGCGACTGCTCCGGAATCAAGTTATTCTGTGGGAAGACGCTCGCGAGAAAATTTTTAGGTAGAAAATGTCATAAATGCTTACAACCACTGCTCAGTGTGGTATAATTGTGTTAAAGTAACGATAGTTGTGAACAGTGTGTTGTGATTGTGTCAGTTGTTATTCTCTATACTGTTATCTAGGTGTGGTTGACCTATATGAGCGTTGGTTATTCATGTCGGATTACGTGGTGCCAAGCCCCGCGTCGTGCCACAGACAAAGCAGGGAAGGGGTTATCGCAGTTCCGGGGTGTGAATAAGATAAGGAGATTAATGTTAATGTGATTCAGATGTAGACCTCACACAACAAAAGATGACTCGACACATGCATAGTACCCACATATATAAAGGCGCAACAGGCACGAGACACACGTACTGCGCCTGAGGATGCCTCTAACGTGTGAGGCGAAACGTCGCGAGGAGAGAGAGGGAGCGATCGACGCGGTTGTCCCGAGAGAGCAGCTTTTCGAAGCAATCATCATGCATCGAGCGGTGAAAACCTACTTCATTAAATTCAATTATAGTTATTTTGCTTTCATTTCTATTACTGTTAATTCTTAGAATTCTTAATTGGTTATCAATCATTATATTTTACTTTGCTTAAACATTGCGGCCCTCTCTATTGTGGGTGATCTTAAGCATTACCACGTGTTCCAACAGCTGCTTCCAGCTACAACGGCGTCTTTTCTGAACGAATTCGAAGAAGTGTTATTCGTTGTATTACAGTAATTCTGGTTATGTTTCCGGTTTTTTTTAAATTTATTTCTATGATTCGTTGAAACACTATCGCTTCAAAAACACACGTGCCTACTCGACTATCCAGGAGAGATCTTCCTGTCACCTCTGCCTCTCCTGCCTGATATTTGCTATCTTTATTTTGTTTCCACAGTACTCTCGCACAGTTCACTGGCACTTCGCTCTCTCTCTCTCTC
>JAZEWT010000005.1:8343082-8353519 GCA_036362905.1 Mordacia mordax
GTATTCCTGCCTTACGCCCTGTGTTTCCGGGATAGGCTCCGGCTCACCGTGACCCTGTATAGGATTAAGCGGTTTCAGATAATGAGATGAGATGAGAAATTAGAAGCAAGTTCATTGGGGAGATTGGCGGTGAGGGTTTGATTTCTGGACATGGTGATCCATAAGTTACCACACTCTCCCATCTTCACTCGTCCGCGGTGACCAGAGTGGTGGAGTTACGGTGAAACACCCGCAATGACCGATACGGCATTGGGAGGCTATTATTGAGCGGCGTTTTTGACAAATGGCTGCGGGCTAATTTAAAAATGTAATGCACGGCAATTTCGTGGAGAAAAGGGCAAACGCACTTTCAGAGTTTTGCCGTAAGAGACGTGAATGAAATCAAAACAAAAATTGTGTAATGAGTGTTACATATTTGTTGAACAAATGTTTTTCATGCACGCTCATTATAAGTGCAACTCTTAAATCTTCATCCCCAGTTTCACTGTACTCTGTGCTATGTTCACTGCTGAGATTTTGGTACCGTGTAATGCATTAGTGCTCCAGTCCATAATTTAACATAAAATATGTTTTACATATGTCAGGAACGTTACTCATTATAGATTGATAGTGATTGTACCACATCTTACCTGACAATTCATATCGTTAGTAAAGCACAAACACCCAGTTTATTCAATCCACCGTGCCTTATGAGCTTACTGTATATTGACCCAATCGACCACGTCACACAACCTCCCCAGTGTGTTCTCTCCTTTGGCTGTCATTCCATCGGCAGCATCATCCCTTGGGCAGTTACCATTTCTGATGTGTCGTGCCCAAGTCCAGTTACTAATCCTCGCAGACAAGCAGAAGTCTCGATTTTTTGTGAATGTTCTCGCAAAGGAGAGAAAAGTAACACTGCTGTCGGAACAGTAAAGACATGGAGAGCAATTTTAATATTTCGATCCATGAAAAAGCACATCAGTCAAGCTCTCCTCCTCTATATGCCGTTCAGTGGCCGCTTCACCCACCCAGCCACTCACCCAGCCAAAAAAACACCCACCAAGCCACTCGGTCACCCACCCGACCACCTACCCAGCCACCCACCCACCCATCCACCTAGCCACCCACCCAGTCACCCACCCAGAGAGTCACCCGCCCACCCACCCACCCATCCACCCGGTCACCCAGCTACTCAGTCACTCGGCCAATCCACCCACTCACCCATTCAGCCACCCACGCACCCAACCACCCACTCCTATAAACTCTGTCACGCACAGTTGAGCAAATGTTGCGCCGCGAAGTTCGAGCCAGTGCCGTGGAATAAAACATGTTGAGAAGTACGGCGACGCTATACTGAAGGCTTTTGTTTTAATCCACGCGCTGTTCTGAGCAACTTTAAGAGGTGGATTACGAAAAGAAACTATTTTTTTTCTTTTGCTCCGTGATATATTTCCAGCGTGTAAAATGTTACAGTGATGAGGTATCGTGCGTGGCAGATAATTTTGCAGATATCCCACGGATGAGTGCCGCTAATTGGTGATAATTTGCCAACGCGAATCACGCGCTTGGCCAATCGTCACCGGGGGGCAATGCTCGCACGCTCGGTATGGCTGGCAGATCGGCTCCCGCGAGACCGCAGTCGGGAAGATGCGGTCCGCCGCGTGTTCCTCTCGCGGCGGAGAATGACAAGTATTGAACGAAGCAGGGACCGTAAGCCTAGACATTGTGGGAGCGTGCCCCGCTACTGCGGGTCACGGCGAAGGTCAACATCATTACTGTTACGAGTGTGCTCGTAAAAGGTAATGACAGTGCAGTATTCGCATCCCGTAGGTCCACAGCTATGTCTGTTAAACTGTGAATTTGAATTGCAGGACAGTGGTTTTAGCATTCATCGGTCACAATACAATGATACATCTTGTAAAAGTGGCAGTGGGAAAAGTAAAATAAAAAAATAATTTTTAATTATTCTGCAAACATATTGAGAGGATTTTTTTTTATCGGTCAAAGCAATCACTTAGATTACACAAAAAGTTCCACATCCTATTTGAGTCCTTTAAATTATTCATGAGACACATATCATTAAAGAGGTTCAAAGCCTCAATTTGGTATCTGGCTGTGTATAGGTATTAAAGTCATATATTCTCTTTGTATTCATAATTTAATTTTGGGTCTTGTTTTTGTGCAAAAAAGATTTAAAATCATATTGTGTATGAGTCTCTTTTTTCCTGGCTTGTGCAAAGTAAGTGCCTGGAACCCATACAAATTCAATGTGTTTTTATTTATTTATATTGTGAGTGCCGTGAGAAATGAATTAAATTGCAATGACTCCAACAAAACTTCAACAAAAACAAGCTATGGGAAGGATAGCTTATTTTTGTTCGAATTGTGCACACTAAAAATAGGTTATCTCCTTCAAATGACGGTGGCTTAAAGCGTACAACATAAACTTGCGCGACTTTAAACGCAGAGGATCGGTGTCTGCCGATCGTCAAAGTGGGTGCTGTTAGAAGCGAGGTGCACATTACGGGGGCAGCGCGCTCCACTGAAACTGTACGATGACCCCCAACGCTTTCAAATTATTTAGTGACACTGCACGGGCAGCGGTGTGCAAGCAGAAATTACGACTAAGAAAATCGATGCATTTATCATTAACGCTGCCCTAAAATATAAGCATTACGGTACATTTTAAGAAAAGGCCTTTATTCACAGTACAAGAGAGGCCTCTGTCATGTAATGTGAAGAAGGACAATGGCAGTCATTGGCGACTGTGTTGCCTCTTGCTGTTGTTTTCGGGCTTGTGAGTGTCGTCAGGCATTGTCGCGTTGGAGGAGGAGGTCTTCTGCCCGCTCACAAATGTTCGTGGCATTATGACATTTTCACGAACGAATATCTGATGTATTGCATCAGCCCCATGAAAAAAAAAGTTATTGAGAGAAGAAATTACGTTTGCGTTTCAGCTTGTGTTTATGTTGAGGCTGTGGATGGACAGTGGTCGAGACAGCTCCTGTCAGATCCATCGATTGATTCGCCGCGGAGCCTCGGTGGAACTTATACCTCTCCAATCCATGACGTTAGTCATCCATCTCTTAATTTGACCTTATTGTAGTCGGTGCTTCTTTTTCGTCCCTTTCACAAGCTACTTATCGTAATCTGCCAATCTTAACCTGCTACCAGGATATATAAAAACCTTTATTGCCTTCACGTTTGCGCTTTGAGTAGCTGGTTGAGTGAAACTCTTCCAGACATGGCTGCCTGACCATGTTCCCAGCGCACGATTTTACGGTGTTCCGAGTGATTTGTAGCCAACGTTCAATGCAAATGTTCTGCCAGTCACTGAATAGGTCTCCACGGTGCGTAGTCCTAAGGGGACCTCATCTAAATGTGATTTTGTTCTACTGCTAATTGAGATAAGTTTTCTGATCTTTTTGTGACACTGCTCGTCAACCACAATTATTAATTTTAACTAATGCAAGCTCTCTTTATTCACTCGTATCTCCTCTCTCTCTAAGTGGGGTGTGTAGCCTCCCATATATAATATTTGATTGATAATTAAATAAATGTAGCGCGTATTTACGTTTCAACATGCAGCTGATTTACTCTGAGGTGTTAACTTGCTGAGACGATGTTACCCATGCTGTAAATTCCAAATTGGTGACCAATTTTTTAAAATAAATACTAACAGATTATTACGAGGACACGGTAAGGTAGGGCTTTCATCAACAACACGTTCTTATGAATGGCATAGTGGGTTGGCATAAGCGTTCGTGTAAGGATTGAAATATCATCCCTCATCTCATTATGAAACTGCTTAATCCTATATGGGGTCACGGTGAGCCGGAGCCTATCCCGGAAACACAGGGCGTAAAGCAGGAATACACCCGACGACGGGACGCCAGTCCATCGCCGGGCATTGCGGGACAATTTTAGTCTGCGAGCCAATCAACCTATCCAGGAGCATGCTTTTGGACTGTGGGAGGAAACCGGAGTGCCCGGCGAAAACCCACGCGGACACGGGGAGAGCATGCAAACTCCACACAGAAAGGCACCCGAGCCGAGAGATTCGAACCCGGGACCTTCTTGCTGTGAGGCGTCAGCGCTAACCACTGGGCCACCGCGCCGCCCTGGATTGAAATGTGGTCGCCAATCAATTTCCCCTCCCACCACCCCATGACGTTCAGTTCAGTATCTGTGCCCGCTCCCTCCCCAGTCAGATACGGAAACATGCCCTTATAGCCAGCACTCTGTAGCGCTTTAAAACTACAAAGTGAAGAGACGTACTGAAATGTGTCACGGTCTTTTCTGAAATTTTCGTAAAAACTGGATTTTAAAACGTTGTCATTTCAAATTTACGGATTCTGCGATTGACGCGGGAGAAACGTTTCAAACAGCACACGATCTTAGGGGGAATCCACGAACGGGAGAAAGGCGTTTATAATAATCTCATCTCATCTCATTGTCTGAAACCGCTTAGTCCTATACAGGGTCACGGTGAAGCCGGAGCCTATCCCGGCAGATACAGGGCGCAAGGCAAGGATATACCGACGATGGGACGCCAGTCCATCGCCGGGCACTGCGGGGCAATTTAGCCTGCGAGCCAATTAACCTATGTAGCAGCATGCTTTTTGGACTGTGGGAGGAAACCGGAGTGCCCGGCGAAAACCCACGCACACACGGGGAGAGCATGCAAACTCCACACAGAAAGGCACCCGAGCCGAGAGATTCGAACCCGGGACCTTCTTGCTGTGAGGCGACAGCGCTAACCACTGGGCCACCGCACCGCCCGTTTATAATAATAATGAACACAATGTACAATGCATGGCACGTATTTAATTTCGACGGTATTTGTTCGAAGAGAGAACGACTCATTCTCGGTTATCCGGCGCCAACATGTGTCAGACACTGCATCCTATGTATTGTGATGTCGGACAGTAATACAAATGAACGTGTTCTCCAAAATATACGATCCACCTCAACTCGTGCTGTTACTTATGTTAATAAACCTGTACAAAATTTGTGACATAGACGTCGACGCACAAGTGCTAGACAACTGTTAAAAAGAGCTACACAGCTCAACGGTTGCTTCCACCTTAAGTAAAGACAGACTTGACGCCTATCAGATATGTCGTTGTTGCCGACGTGCCGTTCTCTCCACAGCTCTGAGCAGCGCTTTGTGACCCTCGGGTGAAAAGCGCTCTCGAAGCGCAGTTATTATTATGTTCCTGCTCGTGATGTTCAAGCGCTGCACAAGCCAACAACAGGAATGTACACGGGTCTATGAACGGCCAATAGGAAAATAATATCTATTTTAGAAAACACAAGCGGTGAGGTAGGGCGGCACGGTGGCCCAGTGGTTAGCGCTGTCGCCTCACAGCAAGAAGGTCCCGGGTTCGAATCTCTCGGCTCGGGTGCCTTTCTGTGTGGAGTTTGCATGCTCTCCCCGTGTCCGCGTGGGTTTTCGCCGGGCACTCCGGTTTCCTCCCACAGTCCAAAAAGCATGCTGCTGCATAGGTTAATTGGCTCGCAGGCTAAATTGCCCCGCAGTGCCCGGCGATGGACTGGCGTCCCATCGTCGGTATATCCTTGCCTTGCGCCCTGTGTCTGCCGGGATAGGCTCCGTGCTCACCGTGACCCTGTATAGGACTAAGCGGTTTCAAACAATGAGATGAGATGAGAAGCGGCGAAGTACCTCTTGGCATGAATACATGTGATTCGGTGTACATTGGTTTTTTTTTACATTTGGATTAAAGGGCAGATGACTGACACGTGTCGCGTGATGGAGAGACAGTTATGGAACGTCTCCAAAAATGTATGGGAAAACAGTTGGCAACAAGTATGAGATTGGATAAAAAGTGTGGAATTAATTGGCTCTCTGGAGACGGTTTGGCTCTACATCACTTTTTACAGTACAGGATACACGACTCTCTGACTCATGTTTTATACATGAAGCGAAAACGGTCGTATATAGGACAGATTGAGCCGCCATTATATGACATTAAAATAAGACTCAGATTTCTACTTAGAATTTTTTGACACGATAGCAGTAGACTAATGCCCCGCCTAAACGTATGAATTGTTATTTCCCTCACGCAGAAAACGCTTCAAGGTACTAGTTATAAAAATATACAAACGTGTTTGTCACATGGATAAACTCGCCTTCTCCATGTTAACGTGGAATGTCCATCACTGTCTCAGGGCTGTGAACAGACGATGAGTACACAGCCTGAATGCTTATTTGGGCTGGAAATCACTGCGATCACAGCCACAGTGTCATTTCAATGCTTTCGCTGCTCCGGCAGCTTTAAGCACGATTTGGTCTCTTTTACAAGAATGGCAACGATGACGGAGAGTGGGGTGAGGCAGCGACTGCTATTGCCATCCGAATGCAAAAGGGGTTATTAGTTTGAAAGCCAAGCAAAAAAATAAAGCGATTGACGAACTTTAGAATGGGCGGCGCGGTGGCGCAGTGGTTAGCGCTGACGCCTCACAGCAAGAAGGTCCCGGGTTCGAGTCTCTCGGCTCCGGTGCCTTTCTGTGTGGAGTTTGCATGCTCTCCCCGTGTCCGCGTGGGTTTTCGCCGGGTACTCCGGTTTCCTCCCACAGTCCAAAAAGCATGCTCCTGGATAGGTTGATTGGCTCGCAGACTAAAATTGTCCCGCAATGCCTGGCGATGGACCGGCGTCCCGTCGTCGGGTGTATTCCTGCCTTGCGCCCTGTGTTTCCGGGATGGGCTCCGTCTTCACCGTGACCCTATATAGGATTAAGCGGTTTCAGATAATGAGATGAGATGAGAGATGAGAATGGTTATGATGAGGAGCCTGACTTAAGCATAAGGGTGCTGGGCAGTGTGGTCATCGAATCAACTCCTTTTCATTTCCCAACTTAATGGCACCAGCACATTTATCTGCTCGTGTTGCTAAAATGCGCAAATGTTCACCTGCGCCGATGAGAATTCCATTCCACAGGGGTGAGAGAATCGGGCTAATATGCACAAATATGTGCTCCAGTGAAACATGGACGATTTGGTGTGGTCATACTCCATTGAGTCCAAAAAAACATTTCAAACCTCTGCATTACTTGACAGATGCTCCGGGAGTCTCGGCTAACTTTCTGCTCAACCTCTTGCATTCCGCACAGGCACACAGCACCCTTGTGGCACTGCCAAGAAGTTTAAAAGGCCCGCAGCGGTTGTTGTAGACACGAGAGTTTGTTGGTTACCGTTGGGAACGTCTCTCATTTTTGCCGTTGCTCATCGAGGTGTAACACGTACGGTCCACTTTGAATCGACTTAAAAATAATGTTCTTTCCATCTCCTGTGCGTTTAACGTTTAAATGAGTGCTAAAGGTAACGCGACTCATCTCATCTCATTATCTGAAACCGCTTAATCCTATATAGGGTCACGGTGAGCCGGAGCCTATCCCGGAAACACAGGGCGTAAGGCAGGAATACACCCGACGACGGGACGCCAGTCCATCGCCGGGCATTGCGGGACAATTTTAGTCTGCGAGCCAATCAACCTATCCAGGAGCAGGTTTTTGGACTGTGGGAGGAAACCGGAGTGCCCGGCGAAAACCCACGCGGACACAGGGAGAGCATGCAAACTCCACACAGATAGGCACCCGAGCCGAGAGATTCGAACCCGGGACCTTCTTGCTTTGAGGCGTCAGAGCTAACCACTGGGCCACCGCGCCACCCGGTAACGCGACTAATTCTTCATAAATGTATTTGCTGGCGTGAAATGTGAAAATGGTAAGTATCACGACGCAAGGACCAATATCTGTCAAGGTAGGCGTCAAGAGGTCATCGCAGTGGATACCGGTCATGCCAGGGCACTTTGCTGTCGCTGCTCGGAGATGTTGAAAAGTCGACATCCGCCCTTCAAGGTCGGCTATTACAGCAGAGTCGTCACCACGGTAATTTGAATTTTGCTCTGCATCTTGATAGCCGACCTTTGTGCGATGCTGTGACGCCTGCTTTGTAACCTGCCCTCTTTTCATCCTCGTTCCTGTCTCACCCAACATAACCGTCTCTTCACGACTACGTCAATCAATACATTGTTGCTGTGCTTATATCATGAACTTCCAAGCTGCTTGTGTAATATTTCCATAAAGTTTCATCCTATCTTCCATGTGGATTCGAGAGGCAGAAGGTTATCTTTTAGACGCCAGTAACTAAAGGGTGTCGTTACTTTTAACCCAGCAAAGTACAGTTGGTTAGACCTCCTTTCATTGTCGCTACTTGTTAATTTTAATGCATTCCTTTATGTCTTATTGCAAACCGCTCAACCATTACACCGATAACTTCTTGGTATACAGTTTTGCTTAAATTTGCATTAATTAGTGCAACAGATGGCATGCCACGGAGGAGGTCAACGAATACGCTGTCTGTTTTCACACTGTCATCGCTCCTCAACGTTCTCTTGACTGAGACGCAACGTTGTTTTGCGATGCCCTTGACTCCTCCACAGGCGTCAACCCCCTCTGCACCAGCTTGCTGCGTGCCTCGAGGCTGTCCTCCCCGTAGCGGCGACATTGCGCTCAGAATCACACGACACGACTACGATGCAACAGACGTCGAATATTTATTCCGTGCGCGCGCGGACAAACGCTCGCGCCGCGCATTCGTGGCAAACAATCGGTCTCCCGACTCGTTCCGTGCGTTATCTCCACACCAGCTAGTCCCAGTGTGTATGTAATGTGGGTTAAGCTCTTATCTTGCGAGGGCAGACTAATGAGGTCTTCCCATGCGCCAAGCGTATGCGACGCTCGACGTCACGGCCCACTTGGCCTCGCGTCCGCCCCGAGCACTCTCGCCTGTTCCCGTACCAAGTGGAAAGTCTCTCCCACTTGGTCCACCGGCCGCTTTGTGGCAGCCTGCCATGCCACGCTGCCTCCTCCGTCCTCGCTCCGCCGCGGTGCTCCCGATGTTCTCCCTCCAGAGCTCAAATCCAACGTTCCGGCTGGGAATGAAACGCGTGCTGCTGCTGCTGCTCGCAAACTGCTGGAAAACACGGTTCCCATCCGTTTGCGTTGCATGCGTGTCATGTGACCACCACATTGCATCTGCAATGCTGTCAGCCTTGTCGAGACCACCAGCTCTCTATTGAGTTTTTCGTGTGTTGTTATATCTTTCTGTTTTCCACAGCCTGTCAATTTAGCATAGTGCCTGTGTGCCTTCCTGCCTACAATGTGCCCTGGGCCATGATAAAAATGAAAATTAAATATGTAATGTGTTACAGCGTCTAATTGCAATGGCATCTCACGAAGACGTGCAGAGTGACGATATCTCACAGAGGGAGACGGTCACACAGACTGTTGAGAAAGGGAAGGTCTTGAGTTTTTGCACTTGAACAGGGGCAGGGGATCTTCAGCATGGGTGGTCGGAGAAGAAAGTTCAAGACTGTGTGGGAAGCAGAGGAGAATGAGCGGCCGCTCATGGAGTAAAATTTCCCTTGGGGTTTGACAGAAAGCCTTCAGTGCTGGATCGAAGAGTGCCTGGAGGGCAGTCGAGTGAGATGAGAGGGGAGAGGTGGGCAGGGCGAGCCCATAGAGGATTTTGAGGAAAGAGAGTGCTTTGAATGCAAATCACCCTCAATGTATCTAATCTCGGAAACTAAGTAGATTTGAACCTGGTCAGAAATTGGCCGGGAAGCTGCCAAGTAGTTCCAAGTGTTGTTGCCATGGATTATGACATGGCCTGTAGATAACAGCAGACCGATGGAATTTTAAATCTGTCGATGTAAAGCGTTGTTTTCCCTCTGACTCATTGGATTTCATCCCACATGAAGCCATACAATTATTAATGCCCTGGTCAATAATCCCAATGCAGGACCCTCCTACCAAAGAGTCCTGAGATTCATTGATGTTTTCCCATGTAAAGTTAGGCGTTATCAATTCTAAAATAAAAATACAGCTCTTTGTCAATGGAATTGTAGATTCTAATTGGTGAGAGGAGACGGTAGGAGAAGGATCAGTTCAAATACCACTCATCATTCATGTCATGCATGAATCCAACTTAGGTTGGTGGTTAACGCTATGGGTACTTTTTTGCCAGTATACATATATAAGATTACAACAGGTTTTACCGTATCTGGCGATTATGCAGGTGTTAAGATCTTAACACCTGCATAAGATCTTCACACCTGCATAATCGCCAGATACGGTAAAACCTGTTGTAACCTTAGGTTGGTGGGTTTGTATACCAGTGTTTATCACAGCTATATTATTATATTATCATGAAGCTTGGGTACACTGTCATTTCTGCAGCATAAAGAGTTTTAAAATCCAGCTCTGTGAAATTCAGCGGTACAAGGCTTATGATGAGGTCAAAAGATCAGTGATTTTGGTTTTCATCAATTACAGGTCCCCACTTCACGTCGCATACCTTCCCCCCTCCCCATAATGCAAATTCTCCATCGCTTGTACTGTACCAATGTAGGTTTTAACGGCTACATGTAA
>JAZEWT010000005.1:8381051-8392045 GCA_036362905.1 Mordacia mordax
GAACAATGTGAGTTCTTTTTTTAAGGGATTGGGTTTAAGAGCCTTTTCGTAGACGTGATCAGTGGCATGATGCGGTTAGTTTTGCCTGTAGCAGCAACGAATGAATTAGAGCCACTTGTGTAATTTTGCGCAGCCACCGGGCTACTTCCAGCCCACTGGCCTCAGTGGAGCATCCACGATAACTACGCCACTATGCGTGACATTCAGCGTGCAATTAACCTCAGCTGGACGTTTCAGTCAGTACAGGGGTCACCTCCTTGTGGCATTCTTGTGTCTGGGATGACAAAGGCATCCCTGTTTCCTTTGGGAAGATTAGGGAGCCACACTTTTTAGCCGCGGCATTAGCAATTTGAACAGAAATGTCAAGTCCTCCTCCAAGGGTTTCGATTACTGTGTATCCTTTCTTTGACAAGCGGAGGAGAGATGTTAAAGCACGGGTGTTCTTCTATCCTCATTTCAATTGAACACAACATAAGTTGCATTTATTTGCAGAGTAATTGTGTCGCAGTTTTATTCAGAGCCGACAACCGAGGTATTATCGTTGCCGATGTCAAACATATGTCCGAGCTGGCTTCAACTTGGAACGTCTGCTGGATTTATTTTAGCCTCTTCAAACCAATACTGTGAGACAACTTCAATTGAATGATTAATATTGTTTTTTCATCTGCAATCATGGGCCACCAGTAATTATTTTCTAATTTTTGATAGTGTTTGACGATAGCAGTGGTGCTATGAACCTCGTCCTTTGCGTTTGAGTCTCAAGACCAGAAAAGATCATTGGCAAGCGATATTTCAATCTGTCCCGGGTCACCTCCCACTCTTCACCAACTGGCCAGCATGGTGAAGAATATTCAAGTAACGCCCTTAACTGACAAAGGCATTGGGAGAGTTTCGTTCAGCAGTTGTTTGGCAAAGGCTGATACGTTTTAATAAGTTGTCTAAATACAATTGCACGTATGTAGATTTTCACGGTTCGATGCATGATTGCTTCTAAAAGCTGCTCTATTGGGATAGCCGAGTCGATCGCTCCTCCTCTCTTCTTTACGACGTTTTGCCTCCCACGTTAGAGGTATCTTCAGGCGCAAAGGACGAGGTTCATAGCAAACAAGACATCTTCAGGCGTTCTGACGCCTGAAGATGTCTTGTTTTGGATTTCATTGGATAACTGCGTAATTGTGAAATGTTCATTTCCACGGGTGATGCGAACATAATATGTGCAACATTTACAGAATTAAACAATAACATTTGCTTCCCGGGCGGCGCGGTGGCCCAGTGAATAGCGCTGACGCCTTACAGCAAGAAGGTCCCGGGTTCGAATCTCTCGGCTCGGGTGCCTTTCTGTGTGGAGTTTGCATGCTCTCCCCGTGTCCGCGTGGGTTTTCGCCGGGTACTCCGGTTTCCTCCCACAGTCAAAAAGTATGCTCCTGGATAGGTTGATTGGCTCGCAGACTAAAATTGTCCCGCAATGCCCGGCGGTGGACTGGCGTCCCGTCGTCGGGTGTATTCCTGCCTTACGCCCTGTGTTTCCGGGATAGGCTCCGGCTCACCGTGACCCTATGTAGGATTAAGCGGTTTCAGATAATGAGAGACATTTGCTTCCCTTTTGCATAACTACTGCGCAACAACTTTCTACATTCTGCGACTGGGAGTTGTATAGTGGTAATGTAGTGGTTAAGGTTCTGCGCTATGAAATCAGCCACCTGACTTCGATTCCCGTTCATGAACAATAACAGTGACGAATATTTTAATCACTCCTAGGCTTCCCCTACAGCATCTCAGCCTTAAATGAGTGTCCGGTGTAGTCTTGGCCACCTACTCTTCAGTTTGCTGCACGGACCTTCACTGGAGCTTACCGAGAGCACTTGCTTCAGCAGTCTGTTAAAGGCTATACGGGGGATATTTGTCTTTGTGTGTTGTACCATTCATTACATGTTTTGTCTTTCAGCTCATAACACCTATTAATGATGGTGCCTTGCCAGTTTCCATAAATATTTATAAATAATAAACAGATCCAAGCGTGCAAGATAATTTATTTTACGTTTTCGTAAAACTCTTTCATGAAATAATAAACCAAAGCAACTATTTGTACTGTGTGTTTATGTTCCAGCGATATGTCCTTGAAAAAAAAACCGGTATGTAATTATGCTGTGATATTTATTTTAAACTCAGTAATGATTAAATAATGTCGTGCCCTTTGATGATAATTGCATTCCAAAGCTGTTCTTTCGGATTGGCCATGTCGAGTGCTCCCTCTCTCTTTTTTTATGGCGTTTTGCCTCCAGCGTTAAAGGTGTGGTGCCCAGCCTCGACCGTGCCAAGCCACGTGCATGTGGGGAGCGCGTTAGGGTCCCCCCCATGCCAATTACCAGCGAGTCACGAGGTGCTGAGGTGGCCGGATGACGTAATGTGACGACACCCACGCTGAGTGATAACTAACAACTAGTGGTCGGTGACGAAGGTGGCAGTTGCGCGTGCGGGCGAAAATGGATATAAGCGCGTGTATGTGAGCGGTAGACAGACCTCGCCTGGGAAGTGTTTGAGGAGGCCGCGTCACGATGTAAGGAACGCTGATGTAGGAGTTCGTTGTGGGTCGCTACTCCAGCCGTGTGTTGCTGGTGGAATAAAGCATTGAAAATCATCCAGAAGGCCTCTGCCCATCTGTTACTGGCTGGGTGAGTGCATCGTTGAGTGATGGTGAAACAGTTAGGCCGCCGCTGAAGCTCTGGAGGCCGGCGCCACATGGCCGCACGCGCAAGTCAGCCCCCGGGTGTCTGGCGGGGATTACAACTGATGTTGACTCCCTTGGAGGGTTCCCCGCCGAGACACCCCAGAGAGAGAATAACTTTGGAAAAGCATTTGAAAGCATCGAGCCGTGAAAATCTACACCACAGCGTAGTGCCCTTTACTAGTCCATTTCTTGATTACCATGGTGTTTGTTGGTCCCTACTTCACCACGCTGGACACTGGGTTGGTGAAGGAAGGCAGCGGTGCGGCCCAGGGCCATTTGAAATATCTTTGATCATTGATATTAGCCACGGTTGGGATCAAACTTAGATCACCAGGTTCATAGCTTAGCAGACTCTCCACAGCTCAACATCCTTTCTTACCTAAACAATTAGTAAGATTCGCAAAAGTTAGAAAATGCATGAATAAGTTCGAAACGGGGCGGTGCGGTGGCGCAGTGGTTAGCGCTGACGCCTCACAGCAAGAAGGTCCCGGGTTCGAGTCTCTCGGCTCCGGTGCCTTTCTGTGTGGAGTTTGCATGCTCTCCCCGTGTCCGCGTGGGTTTTCGCCGGGTACTCCGGTTTCCTCCCACAGTCCAAAAGCATGCTCCTGGATAGGTTGATTGGCTCGCAGACTAAAATTGTCCCGCAATGCCCGGCGATGGACCGGCGTCCCGTCGTCGGGTGTGTTCCTGCCTTGCGCCCTGTGTTTCCGGGATGGGCTCCGGCTTCACCGTGACCCTATATGGGATTGAGCGGTTTCAGATAATGAGATGAGATGAGAAGTTCGAAACGTGTGGTAGTGTAATATGTGGAGATCTCTGGATGAGTGTACGTGGATGACATACACGTCCTCTTCTAGTCTCTAGGCATTGTGGGCTGTCGGAGCATGACCGCGCCTTTCATCGATGTATCCTTGCAGTGCTCTCTCCACTTCTCTTTGACAGTCACTGTATATCTTTCGACTGAGACAGCTTCGATCGCCTCCTCGTGTCTGATATGTTTGATGTTAGGTCAGATCGTGGTCCTCCTCTTCCCCGAGGGCCTTTTAATGTTCCCTCCGCCGCTGTCCTTTGCTGCCAATCACATTTAATCCTGGTCATGTGTCCAAAATATTTAGGGACGTATTATGGCCCCTCAACATTAACCACAAACTCTGTGCATCTATCGGATTTTATTTTTTAAACAAAGAGCACATTTGAAATTGTACGTTTGAACATGTGAACTTAGTCAAATTAACCATTCAAAGTTTTTTGTGAGTTACATTTGGTGTTTTTTTTGACATATATTGACTTTGAGATTAAATGACAATTTGTTGATTTCACATCCCACGTAAGAGGCATCATTAGGTGAGACGTCGCGAAGGAGAGAAGAGGAATGCTCGACACGGCTATTCCGAAAGAGCAGCTCTTGAGAGCAATTCTCATATATCAAGCCGTGCAAACCTACATCGATTAATAAACATCTCGGGTTTTAAACATTATTATTATGCTGCAATGATCGAAACTCATAAATTCCACTGGGTTATGCTCATAAGTAAATTACAATTGTTGTGAATGATGGGGACAATGTTTACAGCCGGGGTGTGAGGAAACTCAGATGATTTGTGGTAATTTAAATCATTGGCAATCATGCAACTATGGAGTTAAAACTGGCTTTCTCTCGGGACGTTTTTTGTGACCATTTTCTGGAGAGGTTATTTTACCAAAACCGAAAAAGATCTACGGTTAATTCAACAAGCGGATGTAGTGATAGTGTAACGGTTAGCGTACCTGTCTCGCAATAAAAAGAGACCACCAGCGTAATCTCCTGGTGTGGCAAGTTATAACTGCGGGAACTTTCAGTACCCCCTTGCCCTCCCCCGGCCTCTTTCCACAAAGCAGGTAACGTGTGTGAGGTACAATGTGAGTTCTTCCATCTCTTGCATGGTGTGTGTCGAGCTTGAGAGAGTAGGCCAAACATACTCGCCAAGAGGCTGTCCCATCGCTCCATCTAATAGCTGTCATTCTGCCAGCATCAGCAAAATCAAGAAAATGAAGGAATTCCACCTTTACCTTTCCAAGGCAAATATATTCTGTAATTTTAATTAAACTTTATCGAGTGCCCTAGTGAAGAATCCTTGGCAATTATTTGAACAAATATCATGCTTCATATCTATAATTAAACTAGGCTGTAGAGCTATATATATATTGTTTTTTAAGTTAATATACCAAGCAAAAGATGATGTGTTTCCGCACACAATTATTCTAGTATTGCGTACAACAATTTTAACATCTGATATTATTTGTAAAATGTGTACAATAATTATGATGAATTGCTTTTCATCAATTTAATGCTGGATGAAGACTTCTCCAATGTTTTATAAGTTGTGGGGTGTTTTAACCATACTTAACCATGCTGATGATAATGGCTTGATGTGAAAGAGTCCCGAGAATCGATTTAGATGTCAATCACCACCGACGTTGGATCAGGAAAGGAGCTGGACTCGTGTCTGCCGGGTTCATAGTGTAGCGTGCTAACTGCTATGTGACTGCTTTGCTGTATACTTAATTCCACAACGAGCAGACACATAACTGCTGTGTGTCCAAATTGGTTTGACCTTCTGCCGCGATCTTGACATCACCGCTGGGCACTTTAATAATTGGACGGCGTTTCCATTTGAAATGTTCCTGACTGCACATCACATTGCCATTACATCAGTTACGTAGCAATGCTGCGAATGAATAAACAAACCGGATTAAACGATATACCTGCACATTCAGACCCGCGTAATTAAGAATATGCTCTTCTGTGCTTTGTGATGAAGCGATCTCAAAATGATGCGAAGTCATAACCCCCGTGTCGTATTTATGTAAAGCATCTGATGTAATGGCGTTTGCTGTTTTCCTTTGTGTGTTACTATTCAGCGGTCTACACGCACTTATATAAATAACCTTGGAGTGCCCAATTAAATGCGTGCAGTGTTGTTCTCGTGAATGCGTTTTCCTCGTTTACCGTGCCAGCAGGTGTTTGTTGGATGGGGGGATGGGGGCGACGTGGGCCACGTGTCATGTGTGACGGCAATCCGAGGGCGTATGAAGCCCGGGCCAGGAATCGCTTTTCACTTCCCCGTGCCCGGCGGTGGACTGGCGTCCCGTCGTCGGGTGTATTCCTGCCTTACGCCCTGTGTTTCCGGGATAGGCTCCGGCTCACCGTGACCCTATATAGGATTAAGCGGTTTCAGATAATGAGAGATGAGATGAGACTTCTCCGTGCCATCGCCAATAGCGACCGCGAGCTGTCGTCGAAGTTTTAAACTAAAATACGCACAAGAGAGGCGCCGTGCGACAGAGGACAATAATCGTGCGCCGATTCGCACCGCCCGCGTTCCCGCGGAGCGACGGCGCCAAGCTGCGTTCAGGTTTCTCATTCCGTATTTCCTCTCCGCTAATGATTTTTTACACTCTGGTGCGCGCACGGGGCGACGAGCGTCCCGCCTGTCTCGTTTACGCGTCAACCAGCCGGTGTCCTCTCGATCCGTCCGCGGCTGACCGGCGACGGCCCGCCACCACTCGCTGGCCATCCGTCACGCTATCTGCTCGCAAATTAGGGACAACGAGCCAAAAATTATTCAATTTGTCACCCCGGCTGAATCTTTCATATGCAATCATCTTGCTGACAACGTCATCAATTTATTTAACTAGTGGTAGCCGGCCTTCCCTCGCTCACGCACACACCTCGCATACTCTATCAACGCGCGCGCAAGGATCTCCCCGCATAGCTTCCAAATGACAATGTGCTTGATGGCGTGTTTCGCTGAGCGACCAGACTGTGGAATTTTAATGAAGCTGGTTTGAACCACGAGTTGCTGGGAATTAGTTTGAAATACCATCCGGCAGCGCCCCAATAAATTTTAGCTGCAGACCTCAGTGTTTGCGTCCAACGCTCAGCGCCATAAAATGATTAATATTTAAAGTCAACATGATCTAGCAGAAAAGCTGGGTATTTGTCCCCGCGCCTGCTCGCTCGTATAGGCAAAGAAGGGTTTATTTGTCATCGGAATGTATTGTACTTTGTTTTTCCGCCCTCTATTTTTAAAAATTTCTTCATAGCATTGCTCATTCATGCGAAAAAGTAGTGTGTGTGTGTGTGTGGCGGGTTTCGCTAAAGCAAAACAAAAAAGGCAGTAAAGTCCATGAAATATTGTCTAAGGAAAAAGCTATGCCAGCAGCATATTTGTCTAAACTACATCACAATATGCTGGGCTGTTAATTAAAGCGGCACGTGGGCAATTTCTGCGCAAACATGATCAGATTAATATGCACGATTTCATGGCTAATGTATCTTCTGTGGGGGGGGGGGGTATGTGACTCGGCTAAATAATATACAGCAAGTAGCTGTAATCACCTCTGCGGCGCTACGAGACGTAATTTGCATGGCTGGCGGCGTGTCACCTGCCACAGTAGCGGCTTACGGGAATGGGTGCGCTTGCTTATTAGGCTGCATACGGATCGCTTTAATTTTTATGGCACATAGACGAGACAAATTTACAATTTTTTTGAGTTCGCTTATCCAGATGGTATCTTGTAAGTTTGCGAATATTTTGTTGCTTGAATGCAGTGCTTACATTTTTTGACAGAGGCAATTAGCAATAAAAAAAAATCCCTAAAAACATTCCGGGGCTTATAAGCAGAGTAAGAAATAATTGGCAAACGGTATTTCTTTGAACAAATTGTTATTGTGCAGGTCCGAACATAGTCACTTAAATTCCATTCCGCATTCTGTTAAACACCCTTTAAACTCCATTAATTCCTTGGAAGATCCGAGCTGTGTTATGGCTCAAGATATCAATCTAAAAGCTACATCGAACAGTCAACAAACATGTTTGTCGTAATATAAAAGCGGCTCCAAATTATAGCAGCACATTCATATTAGAGGTGTCTTATTGAAAAAAACATGACTTGAGTTGGTGTGCACTTTGATATCCCAGGCATAGATGAAACTACCATATGTCCAAACAGTGATGTGCCATGTTAAGGGGCCTTTGAGGGATGCTACTGTGGGACTGGTGAAATGTTTCTCTCCTGACAGTCAATAATGATGGAGCTATAGACTGGATCTTAAGCTTTTTGGTGAAGTATAATGGGAAAATGACAAATTCAAAATATAACCTCTAAGTGCATTGCACACACCAGTAAAGTTAATGATATGTCATAAATAATAATATATTACATCCCTTTGCCAATCCACTTATGGATGAAGGCCTTCCTTTGCCATGTTGGTCTTGGAGGCTACGGCTGGTTAGCACCATAGTGGTTAGAATGGGATCTGTTTAGATATTACATGTTATTGGTGTGAGTCATGGGTGTGAATTGAAACTAGGTTAATGGGTTCACATAGCGGTGGGCTGAGCGCTACACCACCACTCCACTACTTTATTTAAGAAGGCACAAAAAGCAAATATATTGGCATTAAAGACATGTGCGTGATTCATACTTGATTTCTGTTTGATTGCCCGGTGAGTCAAATGTGTATGTGTTTTAGGCAGAGACGGCTCGTCCCCTCCCTGTACTCCGTGCACTGCCACCCCAGATGCCTCTACCTGTTTAGCGAGCGCTGCACACGTACCAACGGGCTCTATCTCTCCCTCACCTTCCCTCGATACGTACTCACCTCCCGGGCATACCCACAGAAGCCTGATGGCCAGGAGGGGGGTCCGCTCACGCAGTCACACACACACACACCCAGCACTACACCGCACCTCCTTTCCAAAACTCGATCCTCTTCAATCCCTTATTGTCCGAAGTTATACTTCACCACTTGGCCCACCACTCTCTCCTTGTGCCACACCAGTGCCGTCCCATCGTGCACTTCAGGCTGCCCTCACCACTCCTCGCGCCTCTATGTCTCTTGTGTAGAAGACCCTACCATTTGTTTCAGCATTCCCTTAAGTAACCCGGCCTCATTCTGGTGCTTATTGTGGATGTGTCACCTTGCCCCTGCTCCCTCCTTCATCACTCATGGTGTTGAGGCATTCCATTCAAGTTTGTCCCCGCATTTGAAATTCACCACACTCCCTGCAGTGATCCGCCCATCATCTACATGTTAACTGATGCATAAAGTCCATAGCCCAGTATGGGCACAAACGAAATGGGGCTCTTCTTCCTCAGTCTCGAGTGCACCACGTGATGGCCATCCTGCCCGATGCGGCCGTGTTGTCCCTGAGCCCACTTTGATCAATTTCCCACCTGTTTTGCATAGAAAACCCTTGGAGGGGGGAACCTGTCCTTTATCTGGATCAAAATGAATAAATTAACTGCTCCGAGGGGTGGAAGCCATGGTGAGGGTAAACTAAACTGTCTTTTCACGATCCACAGTGAAAGCACAGTGCTGCAAGTGTGGTGTGGGGTGCGTGTTGGCCCGGTATTAAACCGTAATCGCGGTGGCAATGCTGTCAGGTCCACGTGCTGGAGATCGGTTGCTCATGACACCATGCATGTGTGTTGCAAACCCTCTTCTATCTGACAGAGCCAAATAAAAGAAGTTGTCAGATGCATTCTATCACACGCCCCGAGAGGTGGGGTGATGCGACAGTGTGAAATGACCAGAGTAACACCTTTGCAATGTGGAAGGCAGGACTCCCAGCCTCTGAAAGTGATGACAGCCGAAAGAGAGGCTCAAAAGTGCGGTAAACACAGCTTGGAGCAACTTTAATGACCCCACCATCAACGAGTCTCAGTGCTGTAAGACACTGCTCCAATCGGAAATCCGCTGCTAAGTCCCCGAATAATGCAAAATGTCACTGCCCAGTCGAGAGAACACCCGTCAAGCTGCGTGTTCAATCGATACGTGTCCGCATCACACAGTCTCTATCAAGACCTGTTTCCTGGTGTGGGAGTGTCAATAGCTCTCAGCCCATAACGGAGGTGAGTGTGTGTGTGTGGAGCACTTACCAGGGGCTGGATGTTTGGTACTAGCCCATTCACACAATGTGGCTAAGAGTGTTGAGCACCGCAGCCCTTGCTCGTTGGATCGCCGCCCCAGCGGGTCAAGCTCACTCCACTGCTAGGGTGATGGCGGAGTCACTTCTTGTTGCCATCACAGCCACCCTGTTACGCACAGAGCCACCACCCATGTAGAGCCCACACTCTCCACTGCTGGCATAGTGTCGGGCACTCCTCTCCCCTGTACACCCGCTCAGTCTTAAGCACCTATCCACCCATACCGACACCCCGGTCGTTACTACTGGAGGTTGCAGTTGCTGCTGCGCGTGCTCTCATCGCCCCAAGCGAGCTGGTGTGCCCTGGGAAGGTTGGCCTGATGCCTCCACCCTGTTGAGACCCAGCCACAGCCTCGATCGCTCGGGAGTCTCGCTCCTCGACCACCTTGGGCGACCTTCTCGTGGCACTCTTGCACCCAGGCCTCTGGCTCTCGCTGTGGGCCAGGCTCCATTGCCCTTTCCTACTTGGCGACTCACTTTTCTGCTCCGCTGGCTGCAGCCTTCTCAACGGCGCTGCACATCCCTCCCTGCTCACCTGCCTCACGTGCGGGAGTGCTGGGGTCCACTGCCTTGCCCGCATTTCCCGGGATAATGCACGCCTCGCGTTGCTCGCCCCTCTGTGCTGTCTTGGTCACGTTGTGGATGTGCGTGGAGTCTCAGCCGTCCGTCCACACGTGGTTGCCAGTGTGTCGGCTTCGTTTCTCTGCCCGTGAGTGCCCCTACGTATCAGCTCCTCCGTCTGTCTTCGTGTGAGTGTCCCCATGTCTTTCTCCCACGGACTTGCGTCGAGTGGGGTTCATTCCCCCCCCCCCCTACGGAATATTGCGGAATGTTCCACAGCCAGCTCATCAACAAGAACTCGTGGCTTCCCAAAATTAACACGTGTATGTGTCGAGGTGAGTCAATAGGGAGCCACAACGCATAAGCTGTCCTCATCCTGAACCAGGATAACTCGTAATGCCCTTGATGATTGATTGCTTCGAAAAGCTGCTCGCCCAGGACAGCCGCGTCGATCGCTCCCTCTCCTCCCATCGTGACATTTCGCCCCGCACGTCAGAGGCAGCCTCAGGTGCCATGGGGGGTGTTCTCTCATGCCATTGCATTCAGCCTATGTCACCAAGGCAGGTGCTAAGGTTACTTTTTCTCACCTGCCTCGTGTGCAAACAGTATGGAACGCAATCTTCGCATTACAGTACCTCACTCAGAGCCTGTACAAGCTAGTATAACTCATTACAGTACCACACTCACAGCCTTTACCAGCTAGTACAACTCATTACAGTACCACACTCACA
>JAZEWT010000005.1:8467637-8481800 GCA_036362905.1 Mordacia mordax
TTCGAACCCGGGACCTTTTTGCTGTGAGGCGTCAGCGCTAACCACTGGGCCACCGCGCCGCCCAGCTATCTGACTGATATATAACGAATAAATATGAGTGTAAACTGCCAGGAGACATGAGCACTGATAGTGCTGCATTAAGGAGGAAGGCACTTGCCCTGCCCTTTAAATTAGAATTTGCAATCAGAAACTCTCCGTCATATTTGAATCCTTTTTGTCTCTCTTTTTGACAACCTTACCAGCGGGATTATGAGACTGGGCACTGCTGCCATTATGATCCTTTCCATTTGTTGTTCCCATGTTTATGCTTTAAATTAGCTCTGCTTGCCACACACCGAGGACACAAAGTCAGCCAATGGCCATCCATAAATGGTCCCATTCACGGGGGTTATTTCGCTTGTTGGTGAGTGCTTTGTGATGAAATACGATTTCTCCTTTCCCAATAAAAGTACATTTACTCAGGGAACCTGCCGAGTCCCAATACTCATTTCAGAGAGGTCGCTCTTTGGGATGCTCGGGGCAATTTCTTAAGATTTGTGCACGGAGAGGAAAACCGAGTGCCTAGAGTATATACATGTAAGGCCGAGGCTTTCAAGTCCCAATTCTGGTAACACAACAACTGGTATACCTCTTGTTTTGGTAGTGGATACTAGTTCCATGCCTCCTTCAGCATACCATTGGCTCGAAAATTATTTTTTCACCTGGCACGCAATATCCAGTATTCCTCTCGCTTTGGCTGTCGTCATGTGCCACCTCCAGTCTAAGATCGACCATCGACCCAGAATGTATTTATTAAGAAGTTAAACTTCGTACCAGGCGGCACCACACAGGCTCCCAAAGGCAGCGTCATGGCTCCATAGCTCCGTATCTGTGAAACGCACCGACTCCGTCTCTGGGCTGTTGCGTCAAACCCCCCCCCCATCTCGGCCATTGACATTAATGAACGTAATGAATGCTCCGCCTTTAATCAATGTTATAATAAAATCGTGTAGCATAACTACATTCATTTGATTCGGCCCAATCTTGTATCTATTAAGTGGCTGAGCCTTGTTAACACGTTGGTTGGGAGACATCTTGGGAATACCAGGCGTGCAGCTGCAGGCTTAGGGAGCAAAGTGGCCAGGATATGGCGGTACAGCGATGGACTCTGTAATCTATCTGTGTGGGGCGTTGTGGGTAGTACTTCTAGAGCAGAGGCTGTGACTCCTCTGTTGAGAGCTGGATCGGTCCCACCTAGATCTTTGTGGTATACAGGAGGTCCAGTGGACTGGTTCTGGCTCCATTCATCAGGAGAGGTGGATCGTCCTCCACTCGCGGAAGGAAACTGCCAAACAGCACGGAGTGATTCTTCGTCTGAAGAAAATAATGAAGTGTGTGTGGGAAGTTGTGAATCCCACGCTGCTGTGAGCTCGCCTCTCCAGAAAAAGGAGGCCAGGGATGGTGGTGTTGGTGGCTTATGCACCTACCTAAGATGAACATCTGTGGAGGGATGCAGGAAAGGCTGATGATTCAGATGTCTTCGAGGACGACCTGTCCCAAGTAGCCCCTCGGGATAGAGTCATCATTATAGGTAACTAAAGCCTGAGTTGGTCATGATGCAGAGTGATTGTAATGCATGGGCCAGATCAGCTCAACAACTATGGGAGGCGGCTCCTCGATTTCTGTGCCGTCCAGGGGCTCGTAATCCCCAAAACACTGTTTTGTAATTAGCGCATCCATACAACATCATGAGTGCATGCTCGGTCCAAGCAAGAACATAGGCTGGAATATATAGTGGCATAACAGCAGATGCGGGCTCATGTCCCTGATACCAGGACCTACTGTGGAGCTGATCTGCTCTCTTGGTGGTCGGCTTGTCATCTGTAAGTTCCACCTGTCATTCTTCCATGGCGATGGCAGGTTTTCACCTAGGACCCCTTTCAAACCCACGCGAGCATTTCAACATCGTTTGCAGTTGGGGCTGTCATCGTCCCCCCCCCCCTCCTTCTGATGCTGAGGGGAAAGGGTGATGTTTAGGGCTGTGGCTGATGTAGCTGAAATGGCTGCACTCGGTACAGGATCCACCCCCAAGAGAAAGTAGCAGGCCTGCTGCCACTGTCTACAGCATCCCATGCCTGAGAATAAAGTAGTTTACTACAGCCTTCGCTCGGAGGTCTGGAAAGTTGTCTGGAGTTACAAGGATGAGTGATGGTCGTGGGCTGCTGAGGATATGGAGTCAGCCTCAGCAGTGCGTGATCACAAATTATTCTTCAATATCATCCAAGAATTGACTGGCAATGCCGCACCCATAACCTCCCTGAAAGGGAAAAATTGTGATCCGATCTCCGACCCCCAGGAACAAGTTCGCAGGTTTGCAGAAAATGTCTGTGAAGTCTTTGGAGAGAAGAATTACCTTAGATCAGATAACACCAAAGGACAACATTGAGATGCCCCTGCTGGGGCTGCGGTGCCTCAGATATTTCAAGAAGTAGCCACCACCTGTGATTAGCTGATGGAGGTGCCATCTGTAAAGGAGGTACATAAGGCGATCCAGAGCCTTAGACCAGGAAAGTACTGGGTGGAGATCATTACGACCGTTTGGAACAAAGAACAGGTTCCACAGGATTGGAAGGATGTCCGAATATTCCCGCTCTTTAAGAAGGGGGGGGCTGCACCACTTGTAACAATTACCGGGGCATCTTACTCCTCAGCCTGCCAGGAAAGGTCTTGACAAAGATCATTCAACATCACTTTGCCAAGCAAAGATACACAGTCAGGAAACAGAGTCATTCCGTGTTCATCTGGCTCCTATATTATTTCACATATTTTTTGACCACGTAGCTGAGAGGCTTTCCATTGACGTCCTGGTGGAATTTCCATGACACAGTTACATTGAGACGCTGATGAATGCCCAGGTGTGGTCATGGATTGGCTCTTCATTGGCCACCCATGTGCGATATGCCGACGATTTGGTAATTGTCGCTCACTCTGAGGAGGAGTTTGGGGCTTTGCTGTGGAATCTGGAGCATGCGACGCAGAGATGTGGTCACCCCCCATCAAAACCGAGCACCTGCCTGGGTATTGAATGCCACCGAACACTCCACTCCCTCAGCTGTCGACGATGGGGCTGTCGTGGAGAGTGTGGAGAAGTTTCCTTACCTAAGTAGTGCACTCACAGACAGTCCCGGCTTATTGGCGGAGGTCTCACCCCAAATCATTCAGGTGGCATTATTTTCCCATCGGCTGCATGATGCTGTGTGCAAGCTGAATGACCTGTCATGCCGCATGAAGCTTAGGATCTTCTCAGCTGCAGTCATGCCCTCTCCTTATGCTTGCGAGACATGGACCCCCATTGTGGCAATCTGCACCGTTTTGAAACTTTCAAGCTGGCCTTCCTATTATTAATCCTGGGTTTAACCCGGTTGGATTGTGTGAGGAGCTTACAATTTCTCAAAATATATTGATAAAGTTGTATTGGTGAGCTCCTCCGGAAGGCGAGGCTGGACTGGCTCAGTGCGGTATGGGATAGAGAAGAGATGGGCTGATGCGGCACAGAGGGACTCAGAGGTGAGTATAATTGCTGAAGACTAGTACCAGAGGTGTCAAGATGTGCCTCCATGGAGGAGATTCGTGAATGACGCTACGGGGCAGTTGGAAGCAGTCGCCCTCCAACAATAATGGAGGGCAGAGGAGTGACGCTCACAACAACGAGCAATGGGCTGGGTGGCTAGAACACAAAGCTGACAGAGACCTGCCAGCGATCTCTGTTTGGAAACCCATAACAACTGACTTTGGCCCGTGACCTCTTGTCAGCGAACCTTTGGCACTTCACGTGGCCTCAAGGTACATATGTTGTACTCATGTCTTGGAGCTGCTGTATTCACCCATGCGAAGCCGTAAACTCATTAATAGCATTAGTCAAACTTCCCAATTTAAGACCCATGTCTTGAGACACAGTCAGTGAGGCTTGCTTTGGTACATTATTGACAACATTTTGTTAATTAACGTGTGATGTAAATACTTCAACCTATGTGTTTTACATCAATTACCATAGAGAATTTCGCTTACAGTACGTTCCCTCTCCGAGGATTTGTGATGTGTGTGCGTGTATAAGAAAGGTAACTGTAGGCAATAAGGCAGGTGGGAGATTTTTCCCAGCCAGTGATTTTATTTCCCCGTGGTGGCAATTTATTCGGGACACTGGGGTCCAACATTCTTGCTTGACATCACAGTCTGCAGTCAGAATTTTTAAACACTCAACACACAGGACCCCGGTTTCCTGCGTTCAACCAGAACAAACATTGCCTCATAAATTAAGGTTTGTATATATTTAATAAGCTGTATTTCTCGGGGGGTGGGTTTTAATGACCTCAAATGTTAGTTTAGCTTCAATTATCACTAGATCACAGCTTTCATATTCCTGTTCATAGCTTAAAGCAGCACTCTCGAGCTAATGGTTGATGGATCATGAGGATTTGTGTATATCCATACATGTGTGTTACGAGGTGTCTATGAGATGGCAATTCAGCAAGTCGATTCGTAAGCCCATCTGCGTAGACATCTGAATGTTATAGCCCTGGAGGCGAAGTGGGTGTGTTATGCGCACAAGCACGGACGGTTTTAAAATCTTACAAATGCAACCGTCAAACATCCCAATGCACAAATCCCATGAAAAATAGTCTCAGCGAGATAATTAAAACCGCGTTAAGGCAATTTGTGTTCAAGGCTAACGAAGGTGGCAGCCTAAAAGAAGGAATGTGCCCCAGAGATTGCCCACCGTGGAGATGGAGCAATGAGGTCAGCTCCTGTCAAAGGAAGAGATTGATTGTAGAGTCGCGAGACAGAAACAGATGGCGATGGCTAGCGGACGCCTTCAGCCAGCAGTGTAGAAATGTCTCTGATGGTGCTGGTAGTGGTGATTAATGTCGCACCTATTAGGATGGCACCCCCTCTACGCCGCGCGCAGTCAGAGCCCCATGTTGGGTGTAGTCAGACTATTGCTACGAGTCATGGTGCTCGAACAGAGACACGAATTATGCCGCTTCTAATTAACTTTTTAATTCCAAAAAGTGCTGTGTTTTTAATGAAAGCTAATTGAAAAATAGATTGGATGAACACGAAAGAATGTACCCTACTCAAAATAGGGATAGAAACGGGCGGTGTGGCCTTTTTATTTTTTACCAAATAAATGCGCTTAAGAGGCGGCCAATGAGTTTTAAATGTAAAAATAAGCCACACGCAGGGTCTTCCGTGTAACCACACTCATAATCAAGACACTACTGACGAATACTAATTCATCTCAGTGCACAACACTAGTCACTGGCAACTAAGAATACAAAGACTTCCATTCGGAAGAAGCAGTCATGCACTTAACATACACGAATATATGCAGGAGCATTTCAGTTGAGCAAGCGCGGTTGTTTATATGACTTCCCAATGTGGAAAACTGCGAATGCCGTGATCAAGCTGGTCATTTTCCCCTTTCGCAGAGTGACCACGCCGAATTCCTCCTCGCTTTTAATATCTGACGAGATCAGCTTCTGAGGCAATACGGATGCAGTTCAATAGACAACACATCAACAAAATCATCCACTGCACATAAAACATAAACGGCTTTTATTGCCACACGCACTATAAATGGGACCAACTGGGATAGCTATACTAAATGAGTGGGCACATTTCACGTGGCAAGTTCACTGGAACTATGAGATATATTGTGGCTATAGCTTGGCTTGCGTACACACTTGTCTTTAGAAATTGCACCGTGTTATTGACCGAATGCATTCGTGAGAAAAGCGTCCCATGACAGAGCAATACGGTAACCTTCACAGTAGTACATTTGCAATGAAAGGCAGCGCGAGTGCATTAAGCCGTTTTGCGATATAGACAATAAAATACACAGAGTCAAAAGAGTCGAACTATACGAGTATCTGTGCGGCATGGAGGGGGCATTGGTAACGCTTGCGTTTGCAAGCAGGAAATAATTCCCGGGTTATATTCCGCGACTCTAGGCACCTTTCTATGTGGAGTTGGTATGTTCTCCCCGTGTTCTACACGAGGTTCCTCTGGCTTCAACGGCTTTTTATCACAGCTAGAAAACAAAAAATCCAGCTGTAGAAAGTAGCCTAGGTTTTTCCAAAGCGACGACGAGTCGTGTGTTATATACTCTTTGGACAGCAGTGCGCGATACATTTTAACGGTGAAGGAAAATGTCAAAGCGGCTGAAATTTACTTTAGCCGCACAGCCCGGCGCTACATCTCCTTACGCAGACACGTGTGTTTGAGCGGTGCGATAGGTTTACTCCGGACGGGCGGCGGTTAAAAAGTGATGATAATGCAAAATGAATGTCCTGAGATGGGCGCACATACGTGCCTTAAAGAACCGCATGCATCTGGCATCATGATGTTACTACACCGGTGGGATAATTGCCCATTCTTAGTACGAGGGATACCTTTAAAACAGACCAACGTTCATTCATTCGATTTCATAATTTCTGCAGGTTAAACGCGAACGATGCTTATATGTTACGACACGATACAATAAAATCACATCACTCACAGATTAAGTATGTGGGATATATTTACACAGCTGTTGCATTAAAAAAAAGTTTGAGCTTGTCTACAATATATCCATCACGATTCAAGCAGATAAACGCTGCGCATCAGCTTGCAACACAAACAAGCCTTTGAGATCCGCTGTTTATGAGACTGGGCGTGTAACGGCAAGTAGTGAATTTGTAACGTCTTATGAACCGTCATTTACTTTATCGTCCGTCTCAGGATAATACACAGTGCCCTACAGTGGCACAAAACGGCTGAACGGAATGACCACCGTCCGCTGTATGCAGACACAAAGATGCGAGTGAGAGTACATTACGTAACCAGACGCAAGGGTGCGTTATGTAACCTTAAACAAGCCCTTTGTGGTCACGTCCGCGTTTTATTTGTCGTTATTAGCGAGTGACTTGTTGCGATGTTATGACAGATGCTGCCCGTTTGCTAATGTCCTTTCTTTGTTTTGGTCGTTACGTGCGCATTCATTGATCAAATTAGGACCGCCGCGTCTGGCTGAAAATGGCGAGAAAAGGCGCCCAATTTGTCCCACGTTAATTGAAAATCCGCGTCGCGTCCAAACAAGCAATTCCAAACGCGCCCGTCTACGGGCAGCGCTCGTAAATAACACAGACGCACGCACAGCCATCGTAACGTACGCGTCGGGAGAACTGACAGCAGGACCCAACACCCGCGTGCGGTATAGTGACCAGGCCACGTGGGGGGTGAGAGTGACTTTCAACGTGGACATGTGGCACAAGGATGACTGAGGTGTACGGGATTCTAAGATTTGTTGTGGGGGGGTGGAATTGGTCGTGGCAAGCTGGCGTGGTGAGTGTGGTGACACACGGTCACCTACCGGACAGTGGCTGTGTGTGGCCCATTAATGCAAGGGGAGATTGGGCCGGTGGCAGGTTGAATGGCTCGCGGACGTCATGAATTGGCTCCTGCGCGTTCACTGTGGCGCCACCTGATCACCTACCAGACAGAGGCTGGGTGGTGCGCGGTAATGAAAAGAGGAGATTAGGCCGGTGGCGGGTTGAATGGCTCGTGAACGTTATCAATTGGCCGCTGCACGTCCCGGGCCTGCATAATAATAGTGCCGTCTAGTGGATTCGGTGTGGCCAATGGGCAGCAAGAAAGGGGGACATATGTGGCGGTCGCGCAAGAGAGTGGGAGTTGTGTGAGCGTGGGGAGGGGAGAGTGTGGGGCCGCGGCGCCGAGTGAACTTTGCTATCGCCGCAATAAAGACTGCTGGTTCGAGACCAGGTCCCGCTCAACTTTATTGAATGACCGAGACACGACTAAGCAAGCGGACCCCGCAGCCGGATGCCGGTGCCTCGTCTCGCGCTCCAAGACGGTTCCGAGAGAGCGAGAGTGAAGACGAGGTGACGAGGCCCAGCGGAGCGCAAGATCAGCAAAAAGCTCCTCGGTTTCGATTCCCGGCTCGGGTGCCTTTCTGTGTGGAATTTGTACGACTGACACGGTGTATAGGTGTGCGTATGTGTGTATACATATGGGTGACGGTGCAAGAATACGTAGCTTGTTTTCGAGACTTTGTTAAAATACCTCCCCTGGGTGGGACTCCGTGGGGTTGAAAATATGAGGCCGGTGGGCAGAGGACGACAAAAGCTTGGGGACAACTGAGGAAGAGGCAGAAGTCAGAGCCTCAGAATAAAAAGAGAGAAGAGAGACTGGAAGGAGAGACCGTCTGCGTGAGTTGGAGAGAGCGTGAATAACAGTAAAGATGTGCGATCACTCACAACCGTGTGAAATAAGTCAGACAGGGAGATAATACATTTCAAGACCATCTCCGAGATCATAAGAGTTGGAAGAACTCCCTGACAGGCAGGGCAAGAATAAGCACCACCGCTGAATAAAACCCCGGACTTGAGAGAGCCTGACTTGGCCTCCTGGAAGAGATCTGGACTGGAAAATAGCCCAGATACCCTCGCGCAAACACCATCTTAGAAGCGATCGACATGCAGCAACTTGCAGCGACATCTCGTGATCTTTTGAACATCCAGGAGCATTTCAAGGCAGAGGTGCAGCTGAGACGAGGTGAACGGGGTGGCGAACAGCTTGCAGGAGATAGCCATGCGTGCACCTTAGCCAACAATCTCAACACGGGGGAAGCGTGGACTGAGTCTCTGAGATACGTTGGGACCGGAATCTAAGTGACAGTGCACTGTAATTGCTCGTGACTTAAGGAAAACAGGGAGTGTGCGCACGAGAGACTCACAGAGACAGCGATGTATAGACGCTTTAAAAAATACTGCGCGGTGCAGTGACGTTGCATAGAGATAATACTCGCTGTGAAGAGGGTGTTGTTGGTGTGTGCCGCGTTGTTTTGTGTGGCGTTCTCTGTGTTGGTGTGCTTTATTTATATAAGCCTCGGATATTGATAGATGTGGGTTATGAAACACTTCTCATAACCCTGAAAGCGTATGAGATTTCCTGTTGGTTCCACCGCGTTCGGCACCGTCTATTCAAATAATCTCACGGTCCACATTCCCCGAGCGCGAGTGAGAGATCGACCCCCCCCCCCCATAGCTTGCTCTTCCCGCAATCTTCGAATTGAGTGCAGAATTGTTACTCGATCGGTGGCTCTCGGTTCTTACACTGAGGGCGTTATAAAGGCAATCTAAATAATGCCACAAACTATTAAAATGCAACATTATAATGGCACGTTATTTATCCCAATATATTCTGTACAATCCTACTCTTAAGATATAATAATAATTTGCAGCCACATGTCAATTCACTGCTCGGCAAAGGCCTCCCACAGTTGTTGTCAATCAAGGGGATTGTTTGACCATACTTATAAAAAAAACACTAATGGGTCGGCGGATACCATCATAATATATGGAGACGCAGTGTCTGACGGGAGGCCTTCGGCTTTCCGCGTGGCTACCCACCCCCTCCGCTCCCCACCCCCTCCGCTCCCTACCTCTTTCCTTCAGCGCCTTGGGACCTCGGGGTGGAAGACTCTATTATATGAACGTGATAATTAGTTCCAATTATTAGCTCACCTTCCTCGTCTGTGCTGTGCAGGTGACGTTGAGAAGGCTCAAGGCTCTTTGAGATGTCACTATTCGCTGATGTCGACCGTGGCTTAAAATCAATCTCAGGTCTCTGGCTTCATTTTGCAATGTGCCAAACCACCGTACTATCGGTCGTGCCACAAAGAAGTTATGGAATATCATATATTTTCGCCTTCACGTAAAGACCATGAAAAGAGAGACACGGTATAAGAATTGCTATAGAAATCTGAGATTTCCATTAGCGGGCACACATGAAACATGAAGCTACGGTGGGAATTTCATCAAAATCTACACTCTTTTGTTTTACACTCACTGTGTTTGAATTCCACAATTTTCATTTTGTAAGGTGGTCCAATAAACGTTTATGTACATTTTTAAAATTCATGACCTGGAAATTCCTATTCCAGCTGCTGGTGAAAGTCTGTGCAGTCTGTGTGAACCAGAGATAGCCATCCGTTTATCTGCATTCATGTGAGGGCATTCACATTACCTTCATGTCTCTGCACGGGCAGACATGAGCGTGTATAGATGTGAGCAATAATCGTAATTTACAGCCCTCTGCCAATCCTCTGATGCTGAATGAAGGCCTCCGCATGCCGTGTCCATCCTGCGGATTATTTAATCGTACTTCACCACTCTGGTCAGCGGGAGTTAATGAAGGGTTGAGGGGGCAGGGCCAGTTGAGATTAACACTCGACATTGATGTTGGCCACGGACAAAAAAAATCAACTTTATTCGCTGGGTCCATTACGGAGCAGGGCATTAACTCCAGTGCTGTAATCAGAGGTGAAAGTAAGTCGGTACGGTTCGCTGCAGTGTTCTGGTACGAAAGTGACCAAAGCATTCAGTTGAGTAGAGGTGGGAAGGGTGCGGTGTGGTGCAAACCGTACCCCTAAGAAATCCAAGTCGCTTTTAACCCTGGCTGTTGTACGCAAGCGTTCCTCCAGTCCACGTACGCGCTGTGTGACGGCTAAGTGTACTTGGAGACACGGGTTGTAAACCGAACGAGAATGTGATTGTCTGAAGGAGACGGGGTTTGCTCACCTCTGGAATGATTGTTCAGCACACAGTGCCCACTTGCGGAGCAGTTTTAGAGCGTAGTTTATTGTCGGTGGCAGCCTATTGAGCGTGTTTAGCATGCGACGGATGTGTGGTGCTCGTGGTTAAGTAGTCTGTTCGGGATGTGTTTAGCATGAGAGGAGGCCACTCCAGCAGACGTTCCTTGCAATTGCTTGCAACTACGTCTTCGAGATAGAGCCACAGCATTAGATAATTTGCATCGGACTAGAATCATACAATGTACAATGCGCAACTGCGCAAATTCCACGCCTGGTCATGCACGGGACACGGATGCTGAGACGAGAGGAGACCGCAATGAAGTCATGGAGTGAGGCAGGCGGTCAGCCGGCGCCAACCCACCAGACACTGCTTTCCTATATATCATGATGCTACCGACCAATTAATTGATGAGTGCGTTGTAGCTGTGAGAGGAAACCGGAGAACCCGGAAGAAATCCACGTAGAACCTGTGCCGGGCAGAGATTTTGCTTGGTTTGGATTGAGAGCAAGGCCACGCGGAATGCTGATGGCTCCCTGACAGCAGCTCCTGGGACAAATTCATTTGGGTTGGAAAGTGCGGATGGGAATTTTTCGGATCCGTATTAAAAATACAGGCCGCTAAGTTAAATTATGTTTTAGCAGTGCTTCTTCGAGCGCCATGACTTCCCTTCACATTAATTATGGTGGGCGATGACTTCCAGGTTCCTCGATGGTGCTGTTGACAATTCATCCTCCACCGAAGACGTTACGCACATCCATGCTCCTGCTCGCGCGTGACGCTACCCATTTTATTTTCCGCGGTTAAGTAAAGGGCAATCTGGTTTAGCGGACGTAACTTGTGCGAAGCGAATCAAGCTCTCAGTGAAATGCTCGTGAGTGATTGGTACATAAACGATCGGACGTATTCCAGCCATGCCTCCCATTTCTTTCAGGCTGCCGTCAATTTTACGCAATCACCAGTTTCGTCTCAACCCCGTGATCTCCTCCATATGTTTCTCTATCGCCGAATCCACGTCTCACCACACACTCCGACACGCGCCGTCACTCCTGGCGTGATCACCTCCGTGCTCAGCATTTCCTCGCCAGGCGCGGGGTTACGTTCCCTTGAAATCCCCTTGCGGTTGGTAAAACTGTGTTTGGAAAGACAGTCAGTCTGTCGATTTTTATTTAAGCTGGAAGGAACCATTGAGCAATCGAACTGTTTTTAACAGTTGTCCAGCTTTGAGGGGAAAGCAAGTTTACGACATGTCAGGGCGGCGGGGGTAATTTAGTTAGGACAATTAACCTAGGCAGCAGCGTGTCTTTGGACTGCGGGAGAAAAGCGGAATACCCGAAGAAAACCGACGCAGACACGGGGAGAACATGCAAACTCCACACAGAAAGGTCTTCGAGCGGTAAATTGGACCAGGCTCCTTCTTGCTGTGAGGTGGCAGCGCTGCTCATTGTGCCACCGTACCACCCTTGTGCGAAAATGGGGATTAGGTTCCATGACCGTGGTTATACGATTGTGTGGCTCAACTACGCATCCTTTGCATTTGCTAAGCATGAGAGATATGTAAAAGATAACGTTCAGAACCCTGTACTAATAACGTAGCAAACAACACGATTCTATCTACGTTTAATATGATGATGATGATGGGGGAGTGAGGTTGATTAACGAAGGGCAGTCCCGCTCTGTGACGCTGTTCGCTGCACCGTGGGTGGTTGGCAAAACGGTTCGCTACGCATTTCGCGTCGATACTCAAGCCGCGGTTGGCACAATCACGGTTGGCGAGGACCTGCTGTACTTTGACAGCTATTTCTTAACACCCTCTATCAAGACGAATAGAATTCGTAGTCCACGCAAATGCCCTGTCATGAGCGACATGGTTACGACGGCGAGTGGTGAAGAGGGGAAAGCAGTCCTGCAGTCAGCTGACACCAGCATTTGAAAGACACCGTGTCCTGTATTTAATGACGTGAGCGACCAATGAATTAATGGGTTTGCTGATGTGAAGCTTTGACAGCGTGATGCGTGATGATTGCTCTCCAAAGATGCTCTTTCCGGCTAGCCGTGTCAAGCGCTCCTTCTCTTAATGAGTGTTGTTGTTGTTGTTGGAGGAGGAGGAGGAGGAGGAGGTGAACAGAGAACCCGCGGGAAATCCACGCAGAACAAGGGGAAAGAACACGCAAACTCCGCACAGAAGGCGCCCCAACGCGAGAATCGATCCGCCTCGGGCAGGACTGTCTTTCTGTGAGCTGCACGTGTCACCACTGCACAGACACACCGGGTCTATCTCCAAACAGAAGCAGACTCTCAGCGGCGTGCTCAGCAACTGAATCCGGGACTCCTCGATACATCACGGCATCGCGTGTTCGCGGAAGCCGCACACCACCGCTATATTTTGCCCCGACGCGGACAGTCGATGCAAATCAAATCGTCACGTCAACGATCGATGGACATTCGGTTGAAGTTTCGACAGAAGTGGGAATGCAAATGCGCACGAGGCGTGTATTCTGGGGCCGTGCGCCTAAATCCCATGCACGGCGGAGTGGCAGGCAATCTTAGTGGGTCGCGTAGCATTCCGTGCACACATCATGTTGCTTTTGTCGGCCTGGCCTTGTAAATTGAGCCAGAATATATTGAATTTTTTTTCTAAATATCCACAACATCGCACAGTGTGACTCGGTCACCTGCGGTTTATCAACTGGCTCAACATAAAATATACAATAAGCTACAAGACTAAAAAAAAAAAACCGCCTTATTATTTGTCTTTGATTTTATTTTATATTTTAACCCACCAACCTTTAAGATTGAATTAAACCCTTCAGGACCCAACCTTAAACGCGTTTATAACCGGGGCTGCTGGGCTCGGGAGATAAGGTGATCGCTGAATGAGCCCGGGGGATGGAGCAGTGCTGGATGCAATTGCCCCCCCGGTCGCCCTCGCGCAGCATTGTCTGCGGAGGCAATATCACCGTTGCGCGTGCGACAAGAGCGCTTTTATTTTACAGATCGTGCTCAGCACAACGCTCGAATTTGGCTATCGAGTGCGGCGACGGATACGTTTGATCGGCGTATTCATGACATCGCGCGTTCTCCTGCCTCGCCAGAGACGTGAGCGTGCGGGCGTGAACGCGGCGTTGAAAGAGGGGCGCACGGCGCGTCCAAAGGATTTGTCGGATACACGCCGGGCTTAAGTAGCTGCATCGGCGAATAACGGCACCGGTCGCTGTAAACAACGTGAAAGGTCTTGATGCTGCATTTCATGAGGTTACCCTGTGCGGAAACGTTTGAAGTTACAGCTCAAATAGCGTGACGGTAGCTTGAGTGCTGCCCGGAGCCGGCTCAAGTGTTACTGTAACAACGTAGATGTTGTGAGGGAAGATTGAGCAGTCAGGACATCTGCGCCTCAGACGAAGATGCTCCTCCTCGAGAGGTTCGATTCCCACCTTCGGCTCCTTTCTGTGTAGAGTTTGTGTGTTCTCCCCATGTTGGACTTGGGGTTCCCCCGAGTTCTCCGTTTTTCTCCCACAAATGAAACAAAAAA
>JAZEWT010000005.1:8482293-8495758 GCA_036362905.1 Mordacia mordax
GGAAAAGCGCAGGAATATATCCCGTGAATCTCATCGACTCGAATTGCTGATGAATTCGGTTTGGAAAGCGTTAGCATACTGTACAACAAATAGGTTGCTGACACAGCCGCGCCGAGTTTTTTCGCGTTATATCATCATATAAATGGGTTTTCTCTCAGTAAAATAGTTTCCTTCCTTAAGGAATTGAGATAAACTATTCCAAAGCATGGGTTTATTTATTTTTTTCTCCGTAACTCGTCGAGGCTTTCATGAGTTACGTAACATCATTGCATATATAGGGTGCGGCACATGTCGCTTCACCAATAATAACTATTTCATACGCCAGAGGTTCTCTGGACGTTGAATAATAACACATAACTCCGTTGGCAAAGCGGCGCATGTCTCATCCTGTACATGTGTGGTCCATTTCCACTGATAGCTAAATCCTCTATAGAATAACAGCCTCTCTCCACCGTGACGCCTACAAGACACTGCGCGGCCGCGTGACGCCTTCGAACGGTCTGCACCAATTGAAGGCGCGTACGTTCCTTTAAATGTTTCATTACCCCTCCATCGATTGCTCCACAATGGGACATGGGCGACTGCTCGTGCTCTGCTACTCCCGGCGTCTCGGAGTATCGAACTCCTCGGCGGTCACGCTTCTTGTTTCCCACTCTTGCAAACTGGGCGACGTCCTCCTCGGCGCACGCCTTTAAGCTCCAATTGACTTTCGAGCACGGGACATGTTGTTGTTGGAGAAGCGACAGCCCTGGCTGGAGTTTTTTGCTCGTTGCCACCATCGACACGAGGTTCCCCACCAGCGGGAACTTTTGAAGAACGCCTCTGCAGAATGTCTGCTTCATCGCTGGGTCAGACGTCTCGGAATGGGACACGTGGCAGCGCGCACCGGTCTACCACCACTACCACACGTCGGCCGCCGATACCGATCGGCTGACGTGTGGTGAATCCATTCGTCCTGCTGTGTTGGCGGACGCTGGGGGGGGGGGTGGGAGTTTAAATAACTTCACATATTGTTTCAAACACCACGCTGAGAGGTCGAATTGATCCGGCGACATTTGAATTGGGAGTCCAGCGTGCTGAGCTTTCCACCACAGCAGTGTTCCTTCACTTTTGCATACGAAGACAAATATCCCACCACCACCCCCCCCCCCGCATTGCCTCTTACGCACTGCTGCGGTAAGAGCCATGAAAGCTAGTTGCTATTAAGGCCCGGATAGCGTCCCAGAGGCTGCCGTGGTCAGCACCACACTGACAGTATCGCTGATTACACACCGCGCTAGATACTCATTCAAGGCCGAGTCAACTCGGAGGAGGCTGAGGTTTAAGGGAACGTAACTCATTTACTGTGCCTGCATGACAGTGTGCTAATCAGTGCGCTAGCTCTCAACTTTATGTTAAAATAGATAATTGCATAATTAACAATTCTTTGTCAATCAGTGCTGGATGAATGCCTCCTAAAAATGTGCGATCGTGGGTGTTGCTTGACCATACTTCATCACGCTGGTTAGATCGTGTTGGTGAAGGGGGGATTCCGCATGACCGGTTCAAATAACACTGGCCGTCGTATAGCAGAATCTGACCGAGGTCTGTGGTGCCCTGTGCGCTCGCCATAGTCACGGCGATGCAATTATTGCAACCGTTTGCGATGTGTGATTCAATTGCCCAATTGCCAATGCTCTCGACTAATTGAAATGAAATGTTACGCGGTGCGAGCGCTCGATTACAGCGAGCGCCCGAATAAATCCCGTGCGATGAAGCTGCGGTGGGAGCAGATCTACGTGCTTTTACATGAAGAGTCATGTGATAGTCCCATTAGGTGTGTTTTGTGTTGCAAAATAATCTGTCATATGCGGAACCTTATTTCGGAGTATGTTGTGCATCTATTGTTGAATGAAAGGAGATGCCCAACCAGGGACATAACAACGGGCTTCCTATGTATCCTCGCCATGGTCTAATTTCGTGGCTTTGTGACTGTACCAACCATCGGCCGGAGACATGTAACATCACCAACGTGAGGTGCAAGTAGCAAATTAGTGAGACTGCACCTTGGCGTCGGGACACGCTGACCCACCGTTGGAGTATTACATATCGTGTGACCAATTAGGAGCTTATGCGCACGCACACGGCTTATGTAACCTCTATAACATTGTACATTTCGCCTAATAGCTTTAACATCGGTGCACGTGACAAAGGGGTGCCCAAATGAATGTCGGGCGTTGTTCTTCTCGTTAGATGCCCGCGGTCAAAGCCATCTCCGCGGGTCCAGCATCCGCTCCAAGTGCCCATTAGGCAGTTCGCCTTCAAACAAGTGCAACGCGCTCGTCTCGGGATTGTCTGGACTGCGGAAAAGTGCTCTACGAGATGAGGATCAAATCACGTCTGCGCCCAGGTTGCACGGTCACTCGTGCGTGGCAAGTGACTCCAATGCCACGAACTGTGTGAATCCAGCCGCCTGAGGTCGTATCGCAAAGGTTGGTGCGCGACGCGCTCTGAACCCAACCACCTGAGTTTGATTCTCGCTCATGGCTAAACATTAATGGCGAGTGGTATGTGGGCTGATCCTGTGGGTACGCTCTCACCGACCAGCACCAATGCGCGAGGCATTCAAACAAACCAATTTGTTCAAACAAACCAATTGAACGAAACGTTATAGGGAAGGCCCTCATCTAGTCGTGAATTGCCCCAAAAACTCTCAATTGGGTTTTTTTTTTCCCGTGTTTGAGTCGGCGAAAGTAGGGCGGGCGGGCGCTGCTGGTTCAGATATGAGTTGACATTGATGACAGCAGTGACCAGGGCTTACAAAGAGTTGACACTGATGACAGCAGTGAGCAGGACTTACAATGAGTTGACACTGATGACAGCAGTGAGCAGGACTTACAATGAGTTGACACTGATGACAACAGTGGCCAGGACTTACAATGAGTTGACACTGATGACAGCAGTGAGCAGGACTTACAATGAGTTGACACTGATGACAGCAGTGAGCAGGACTTACACTCAGATCGCGTGGTTCACAACGCAGCGTGCTCACCACCCACAACCAGTAAACGCGACCAATATATATGCAGTCTCAATATTTATGTTCAATTAAAGCTGGGTCCCCAGATAAATAGCAATATATAATGTAGGTACACTTTAATATATGAATCCAAGGCTTTAAAATATATTGCAAATAATGCGCTGGTTGCTTTAACAGTCAACGGTTTTTTTTTTACCGTTTGAATGCCACCTTTTCACTCGATGCGAGCTGGTTTCGGACGGAGAGTGCAAGCTGTTTGTCAGGGTAGTGAGGCTATTGTGGTGTCAATGTTGACAGTGAGCTGGCAGTGACGATTTGCTCTGTCGGACAACTAACCTTGACACTTTTCAATTGACAATTGTGCTATAGGTGTTACTCGCACAAAGCAGGGCATCTTCTCTGCTATGCTACGGAACGGCCCGCAGAAGGGGACGTCATAGAACTACTACTGAGATCGCCTCAAGCGAGCTCTTGGTTCCACAGTGAGGAGAGTTTCACGATGCTGGGCCCCTCAGCTCCCAGATTTCTGTCCGATATGGCCTTGGAGCGATGGGCTAAGGCAAGGTTTTCAATCTTTTGCACTTGAAGGCCCACTTGCCCCACTTGTGTATGGCTTCCACGGCCGGGCTTACGTCTGCAGTGACCCGTTGCTTCGGTCTCATGTGATGGTGTGACTCATCGTGCGATGTGTCTTGTTTTTCTGTACACCGTGTGGCTGAGTATTCCAGAGGGGTTTGTCGTCCAGGAACGAAAGTTGGCCATTTTCATCAGTTGCCATAGTGAACATGATGCTTTGGTGGCCGAGATTCAGGTGATTCAGATATTATTCTAGCCTCTCTCTCTCTCTCGTGTAGCCACACAACCAACGCGTCACCAATGTAATGATACCACTTACGGGGTTTCAGTGTGATCGGGTTTGTGCTTTGACTCTCGGATTTTTTGAAGTAAAGATTGACTGTACAGTACACACTAATATGTCGATGTGTGTTTATTTCTCACTAACGTGTGAGAAAACAAATATATTTAAAAAAGTGTATTTTCCTGGCATGTTCATTAACGCAAATCATTCGAATGTGCTCAGAATTTATTTTCTTCACAACTCCATACGCGAGTGGACCCATACTTTAAAAAATTACAAAATGGTGTAAAAATCTGATGTTGATTTTCGCTCCTCGATCAGTGATAATGTCTTTCCAAAGATTGTCTTTCGGGATAGCATTCAGAAGGCCTGAGGATGTGTCGAATGTGGGAGGCGAATCGTCCTGAAGGAGAGGGGAGTGCTCGACATGACTCTTCTGCAAGAACAGCTATGGAAAAAAATCCTCGGGATTAAAAGTCGTAAGAATCTTTCAACTCAATGGCTATAAAACGGCACGGCTTTACAGGTTTAACGTTTCATGTTAATCTTACAGAGTTACTAGTTTCTTCGTACAATCGGCATACGCACTTAAATGAGCTTGGCTTGTAAACAACAAATAATCTTGGTTAAATTTTAATTTAGATAAATTGCTTTTTCTTCCGCTCTCCTATATATCAGTGAATCGTGTTTTTTCTTGTCTGTGGCCCCATTAACGCGGCACACTCATAATAATCACTCACATTTTGCTTTATAGTGAATTTATTATATTGCTTTTCATGTTTTCATATTTTCATCAGCACAGAGAAAGGCTTAACAAATAAACACTTTACCAGATGTTACCACTGAGTGCTTTCAAAACACATCAGCGGCTGCAAGCACACAAGCCCCTCCACCGATATTATAAATATGTCACAAATATTGGAACAACGTTGTATTGTCCTTAGTTCCGTCAGAGAATAAACGAATATACATAGTGTCTGCGGGGGCCCAGTGGGTAGCGCTGTCGCCTCACAGCAAGAAGGTCCCGGGTTCGAATCTCGGTTTGGGTGCCTTACTGTGTGGAGTTTGAATGTTTTCCCCGTGTCCTCGTGGGTTTTCGCCAGGCACTCCGTTTTCCTCCCACAGTCAAAAAAAAATGCTGCTGCATAGGTTAATTGGCTTGCAGACTATATTGCCCTCAGCGCCCGGTGATGGACTGGCGTCCCATCGTGGGTATATCCCTGCCTTGCGCCCTGTGTCTGTCGGGATAGGCTCCAGCTCACCGCGATCCTGTACACGATTAAGCGGTTCTGACAACGAGACGGGATGAGACATAGTGTCTGATTGCCTTTATTAAAAACGCAACGGGGGAAAAACCGCATCCCACTTGAAAATCGAATTATCGATGCAGTTTGTTAAACTCCATTATAGCCTTGCAATTTTCACCGCAAAAAAGTGATATTAATCATTTCTTCGAGCGTCAAAAATGCCGCGTAAAATTACCGTGTGGCTGCGCAGCTGCACGGTAACTCCACGTGTTTGCAGCGCAGCGCGCTGCGTCGCACACGCACCTCCCAGGAATTCATTCCCAGGAAAGCGCCATGCTCTGTGGTTTGCAGTGTGGGGAGTTGATTTATTGGAAAATGAGAATACTCCAACAATTTTGTTTAATCATACTATGTCACGCAGAGACTGTGCTGTATCGATGAAATGTGTGGTTTCATTTAACCACATGGGGTTGCTTTGCCATTATTTTATTTATTCCTCCCTGCTCCTCCTTCTCGGACCCTGAGAAAGTCTCACTTTTCACACATCAAAACTTTTTATAAGTAGAGTTATCCTGGGGATATTTTGCAACATGCACTTTCCTTTGTTCATCCGCCATACGTCTCAGTGGGTGCACAGTTTGCTTATGAATAAAGTAAACAAAGCGAATATACTCTACAGACACCGATGCGAAATCGTTCATTGTACCTCTAAGCGGGAGTGACAAGGGCACACTCCCCAAGCAGGGGAACCAGACGCAAGCACTTTGTTTCTACTGCACTCCTACTGCGTTCCCACAGATTCTGAGTACAAAGCTCTACAGTCAGCCGGCACGAGCGTGACATCAGGTGACCTCAGTTGAAAACCGCTACGTAACGCCCTGGACGTGGTCTGCCATGTGCTTGCGGCTCTCGGCCAATGTAAGAATTTTGCTTTGCGGTTCGGCGTCTGACGTAAGCACGCTCACCCCACCGGCGGAGTGAGCCGACTGATTAGCTTTCCTCCGGGAACACACACCCACGCACTCATGAGTGTGTGTGTGTCATAGAGTCGCTCTGCCCTCCACCGACGCACGGAATTCTAGTGCCAAGCCAAAGGGAGCATGTTGAAAGCATAATGGCCATGATGAAGGGAGCGAAATTGTCCCTATTAGATTTGTAAATTGGAGGATTGAAGCTTTTTTTCTCAGAAAAAAAGAAACCCAGCCACGCAGCTGCTGAAAAGTCCGAAAATTATGGCGGGCATCGCTACATGAATTGAACCCTTGGTCTCGTGACACGACGCCAATAGAGAAATGTAAATAAAATTAGTAGAAAATGAAGAAAATTAAAAGGGCAACGTTAAATCTACGTGAGTCACCTGTTCACCTTGCCGTGTGATTTTTCTTAGGCTCTGCACACACGTGCAGAGTGGCCACACAAATTGAGGCTCTTCACATATCCTTATCACCAGCCCATGCACCTACTAATGTACAAGATTCGCTAACTGAATGAGGTATATAAATACTCGTGGCAACACTAAGCGCCTTCATTAATATTAGTTCCCATTATACATACACTAGATGAAATTCAATCCCTTTGGACTTTCATACATTTAAGACTTGCCCGTGAGTCGACGATTATCGCTAATATAATAGCTCTCATTGTCTGAAACCGCTTAGTCCTATACAGGGTCACGGTGAGCCGGAGCCTATCCCGGCAGACACAGGGCGCAAGGCAGGGATATACCGACGATGGGACGCCAGTCCATCGCCGGGCACTGCGGGGCAATTTGGCCTGCGAGCCAATTAACCTATGCAGCAGCATGCTTTTGGACTGTGGGAGGAAATTGGAGTGCCCGGCGAAAACCCACGCGGACACGGGGAGAGCATGCAAACTCCACACAGAAAGGCACCCGAGCCGAGAGATTCGCACCCGGGACCTTCTTGCTGTGAGGCGACAGCGCTAACCACTGGGCCACCGTGCCGCCCCGCTTGCATTTTCATCTCGAGATATTGTTGGCCGATGCTGTTGGTTATGTATTAGCCTCGTTAGCGCACCATCAACTATTGCAAGACTTTGGGAAACTCACGGAAGTACCGCGTCTCGCACCTGGACCGCACAAATCTTGTTTAGGGTTGTGTCAAAGAACGTTCATTAAGTCTCTTCCCAAAAAATTTTCGTCGTGAAAGTTTATGAAACCATTAAAGTCTTCGGAGTAGGCCGCGTTTATAGCCTCGCTGAGGTGGCAGAGTCGGAAACTCTCAAGACAGTATGTAAGGGTTGTATGGGCGGTCCTTTCCGCCCTGATTGGGACACCTGCTTAATAATCCACTTACCTGTGCATGGGTACCCAATCAGGGTAACCACAGGCCCTATATAAACCGACTCACCCCATAGGGGCGGTGCCGGAACTTCACCTCATTCCGCGCTATCGTAAGTCAGTGTAACTGCTCCTGTCGGCTGTACTTCTCCGCGCCGGTCCTCTTATTAAAGAGCACTGTTGTTTCCTAACGTTGCTGCTCGCCTCCTGCCGTCGTCGCCGCACAACAGAATCCACTCATTCGTCGCGCTGCCGACCCCTACACAGTACGCATCACTCTTACAGTGTTCACTGAGACAAAAATTAAATCCGTGAAGTTTCACGGCTCAGATTCCTGCAAGAGACTCCGCGTGTCTCTCACGGACCGAGTCAAACATCCGAATGCAGAGATCCCATACGGGCGGCGCGGTGGCCCAGTGGTTAGCGCTGTCGCCTCCTCACAGCAAGAAGGTCCCGGGTTCGAGTCTCTCGGCTCGGGTGCCTTTCTGTGTGGAGTTTGCATGCTCTCCCCGTGTCCGCGTGGGTTTTCGCCGGGCACTCCGGTTTCCTCCCACGGTCCAAAAAGCATGCTGCTACATAGGTTGATTGGCTCGCAGGCTAAATTGCCCCGCAGTGCCCGGCGATGGACTGGCGTCCCATCGTCGGTATATCCTTGCCTTACGGCCTGTGTCTGCCGGGATAGGCTCCGGCTTCACCGTGACCCTGTATAGGACTAAGCGGTTTCAGACAATGAGATGAGATGAGAGATCCCATATACAGCTTCTTGTGTATAGCTGTTGGGGCAAGTTCTGGTATAGTGCGTATCAATGGAGGCCAATGTGGCATACGAGTGGGTGGCATGTCCTTTCAAATAATCCACAATGATCACCCGCGTAGTCATAAAAGACCTGTGCGGAAAGTGCTGTTAGGGAACACATATGAAAGTTGGAACATGAGGAGGTGCTTGCTAAGACTCAAGCATGCACACAACCAGGACATGCTGTACAGACCATTGCGGTAGAGTAATAGATCTCATCTCATCTCATTGTCTGAAACCGCTTAGTCCTATACAGGGTCACGGTGAAGCCGGAGCCTATCCCGGCAGACACAGGGCGCAAGGCAAGGATATACCGACGATGGGACGCCAGTCCATTGCCGGGAGCTGCGTGGCAATTTAGCCTGCGAGCCAATTAACCTATGTAGCAGCATGCTTTTTGGACTGTGGGAGGAAACCGGAGTGCCCGGCGAAAACCCACGCGGACACGGGGAGAGCATGCAAACTCCACACAGAAAGGCACCCGAGCCGAGAGATTCGAACCCGGGACCTTCTTGCTGTGAGGCGACAGCGCTAACCACTGGGCCACCGCGTCGCCCAGAGTAATAGATGCAAGTTCTTATTATGATCTGGAAGAGCTCGACGTCTAAACACTCGTGTTAACTATTTTCGAGCCTAAAACATCTCCCAAAAATGTAAAATATTCACTTTGAGCCCAACACATTGCAGACATGAGTTTCCTTTGCTTCACTCCTGGGGTCAGATCAGCACAATGGTCCTGACGGTGTTAAGTCTCACGCCAAACCTGGAAGCTTAAACAATGCATCGATTGTGATCCAAACTGAATCTAAACATTAAGCAAAGAGGGTGAGAATCCATGCTTTCGATAGCGGTGATGTATCGCCCCAACCAACTCGTGAAGCAGAGAGGGATAGCGCAACCAACTCATTACCTCGGGTCTTTCCCGTGACCTGTCAGCGAGCCTTCGACACATAACATGGTCTCAAAGCACACCTATCCTGGCACAACCCTCGTGATGACATCATTACCACTTAGTGACGAAAGGCGTTTGTTGTTCTTCTCTAGTGGTCCCTTGCAATTGAGGAGGACGTGAGTCGAGATCATGGGTTCTGAGGTGACTAAGAAGTTCAATCCTGGCAGTATCAGCCACTTTGGGCTGATTTTCAAAGAGGGTTGTATCTCAGGATGCTTGGTGCTGCCAAGTTAAACGGTCTGCTGTGATCTCACAGACGTTAATGCTGATATTTCCTTTCTTCATGGTGGTCTTGAGTGTGTCTTTGTATCTCTTTCGCTGGCCATCCCGCGTGCGCTGGCCGGAAAAAAATGCTGGCATAAGGAAAAATAAATAAAAATAGAAACGAGAACCTCCCGTGGGAGGCGATCTTAGGCTGTGCGGAGGCAGTGTGTAGTCCAACGGGTTTGGGTACGCATAATAGTGAATTCGATGCTGGCGAAAGTTGCTTTCTGGGAGATACTAAAATTAGTTCACCTGTCCTCATATTTAATGCTGAAGATCTCTTTTAGGTACCTTTGATGACAACTCTCAAGCATCTTGGTGTGGCGTTGATAGACTGTCCGGGTCTCACACAAGCACATGTCTGTGACAGACTCGGCTCAAACTGAAATGCAATTGTGTGTGTGGGTATGACTTTCTCCGGAATAAGCACTTTGTAATGGTAACGGCCTAGAGGCGACCAGTGTGATGGGTAAACCACGCGCCATGATATGTGCAATACAGGGAGCGCGACCTCCCACCTCGCTGACAACAGCAGAATTTTGCCGAATAATAATGAGCTCAATCCAGGATAGGGGCTGCCCGGGCGGGGGGCAACACGTGCCCCTGCCCGAACTATTCAGGTGGTCGATGATTGCTTCGAAAAGCTGCTCTCTCGGGACAGCCGCGTAGATGGCTCTCTCTCTCCTCTCCTCGCGACGTTTCGCCTCACACGTTGGAGGCATCCTCAGGCGTAGTGTGTTCATTTAAAGTAGTCTTAAGAAAGGTGCATTCAGGAGCACTTGGAAATATTGTTGGGACACACTTAGAAAGATTCTGGCGGGGGGGGAGGAGGGGGCAAGAGAGCCGCCCGCAAGAATGTTCGTTCGTTGGTTGGGGGATTTTTATTTCAGATATGAGAGACATTCGAAGGGACGCAGAGCGGGAAACGCGCGAATACATACACGCAAGGAAACACCGCAGGGGCGACCCGAGGTGGCAACTGGTGGCTCGATTCATGGGAACGGCACGGCGAGCACAGGCACGCCCGGTCGAGCGGCGCGACAGACATTCTCCGGAGGAATGAGAGCGTGGCGACCGATGTTGACGCGACCACGAGCGGGGCAGCAAGCAGGCGAGATACGCTCCGCGCACAGCTTGCATGGGGCGAATGGCTGCTGACCCACCGAGATGTGTGACGGCGCTGGCCAACAACTGGAGGCGACAGCCTGGGGGCGAAAAGACCTCCAGGGGTGGCGAGTGTACATGTGGCAGATGGCGTATCCGCCGGCAAACCTCAACCATTTTTGAGAGCGGTGGGGTGCGGAGACTGCGAAGGCGAATAGCGGAGACACAGTGCTGAACGCCATGCTGAACAAGAAGGACTGGAAAGCCCTACACAGGAGGGAGACCGGTGTGCGTCGCGGTGGCTGTGGTTGTCGAGAGACTCCAGCACCACCGTGGCCGTGGAGCGATCGCGACTCGCCAGGTGGCGAGCCAGCTCACCTGGCTGCGGCGTGCACCCTTCTAAGCGGCTGCGCGCGAGTGGACTCCGACCTGCTCTGACCCCGTGTAAGTGTTCCATGCACACACACACACACACTTCGGATTGAAATCGGCGTGTAGACGGGTCGATTAGGCAGGCGGTTCCTCGGGTCTTGTTGTGACAGGGGAGTGATACTCTGGAGCAAAACGGGCGTAACGGTGGTGTTCTTATTGGAGTGGTAGCGACCGGCGTTGGGACTCAGTGACAGTGGGGTCATTAAACTGCTGTGGAGTTTCTCATGTGGCCATCCCCATTTTTGTGACCTCGACGCTCTCACATCCCAGGCCAATCTGCGTCTGGCTCTGGCTGACCTCTCCTGTCACGTACCTCCGCCCGCCCTGCTTGGCGTGTGACAGTGGCACACACGCAGTTGTCAATATGATTGATATTGAGAATGAGTGCGCATGTGTGTATATCTGTGTAAATGCATGCGGTTGGGACACGAGGTGTTGCTTGCCGTGTGGCTGGAGTCGCACGGCCGCGGTGAAGTCCTGTGTGGCCCACGGTGCCTCGCCGGGCAGGACTCTGCTGGCCCCTGCCTCCGAGTGGTTATCATGGCCTCTCTTGCGTTACTGCTCATAGACAGCGACGCCAAGATCAGGCAGACGGCGGCGTCGATACTCAGAAGGGCGAAGAGCGAGGGCCCGCTCAAAGAGAAGGTGATCTCTCTACTGTGATGGGTGACAGAGCTCTCGCGCTTGCTGCTCCCAGACGCTGGAACTGCCTTTCATTGGAAATTCGGTCAGTCAAGTTTATTAAGTGGGAGAGGGCGATAAGATAAGGTTTAACGACTATATGAGGGATATAATAATGTAGGTTTTCACGGCTCGATGCATGATGATTTCTTCGAAAAGCTGCTTTCTCGGGACAGCCGCGTCGATCGCTGTCTCTCCATCGCGACGTTTCGCCTCACACGTTCGAGGCATTCTCAGGCGCGCGACAGAGCAGCTTTTTGAAGCAATCATCACACGAGGGATATCGGGAGAGCCAGGAGAACTCGCTCTCAAGGCAGGGCAAGAGTCAGCACACTCTAAGAGAGAACCAGTATGTGGTCTCCAGAATAGATCTGCACTCGAAAATAGGCCAGATACTCTGTAAAAAAAACCCACCATCTGACAAGAGAAATACGCCGATATCTCGTAATCTTTTTAACATCGAGGAGCAATTTAAGGAATTGGTGCGGCTGAGAGAATTGGCGCGTATTTCTGGTTGCACCACGTTCAGCACCCACCATTTAACCAACCTGAGCGCTTATATTCCTCCAGTGTGGGTGAGAGATCGCCTCCTACAGGTCGCTCTTTCCAGGGAAGTTCCAAATTATTACAGTACAATCGATCGTTTGTGAATTTCAAAAGATTTCGGTTGGTAAAGCATTGTCTGGCAGGTTTTGGCACCGGCTGACTGCATGGATGTGATTTCTTCTGTAATAATGTAAGTGGCCCTGGATAAGGGCGTCTGCTAAATAATAATTAACAGTAAAATTTTTATTGGCATGGTCTCTAGAATGAAGCGCTTGCAGAATCGATGCGGTCCTGGTCCTCCTCTTCTTTGCTGGCTCGCTGAGACAGGTGATTGCCAAGGTATGGAAAGTACTGTACAAAGTCAAGGGCTGCACCATCTATATAGCTGGGGTGGTGGGTGAATAATTGGCCAGTGGAAGGTTTACAGAGGATCTTGGTCTTGGATATGTTTAGGGACATTCTAAGATCCTTGGATGCTGAGTGGAATAGATCATTTTCTGTTTGCATGTCCTGTGCAGAGTCTGAAGTACACAGCAGCAAGCTGCAGGCCGGTAACATTGGGTTGAGGTCAATTTGGATTTCGCTCTGTGAAAACCCAGGTTAAAAAGTGTCCCATCCGGTTGATGCTGGATTGAATCTCAAGTGGTTGGAGTTTGTCACATGTCAGATGGTAGATGGCAGTGAGAGGCAATCATAGAGCCGTGGGCAATTACAGAGCCATGGGGCATTCACAGAGCCCTACTTCACACCGGTCCTGATGTGGAAGAGGTGTGCTGTTGATTTTCTGCACTAGATAGTGGCCATCATGCCATCGTGCACGAGTCTGAGGAAGGTGATGAACTTTGGTGGACAGCCAAATCGTTGGTGAACTATCCAGGGAGCTTGTTGTCTCATCTCATCTCATTATCTGAAACCGCTTAATCCTATATAGGGTCACGGTGAGCCGGAGCCTATCCCGGAAACACAGGGCGCAAGGCAGGGATACACCCGACGACGGGACGCCAGTCCATCGCCGGGAGCTTGTTGTTGTTCACAGAATTTCTCTTGGACCTAGCGGAGCTACAAACATCATGTCGGCTGTACTCCTGGCTGGTGGGGAAGCAACGCTCTTTCAGAGAGAAGTCTCTCAGCAATAGGGCCATACCCTGTTGAGGAGAAAGTGGGCCACGATGTTCCCTGCAATGGAGAAGAGAGAAAGTTCTCATTCACTCTCGCAGTTGGATTCGTCTCCCTTCTTAAAGATGGTGATACTCGTACCGTTCCTGA
>JAZEWT010000005.1:8498621-8509201 GCA_036362905.1 Mordacia mordax
CCGATAGAGGCCGCTACAGTCGCCAAAGTGTTGACAGCCAAAAATCAATAATTGAACCTCACCCGACTCACGATAATCAATCATGCTGCCAGGAGGGGTCCTGGTGGTTTGCCGATGGCAGTTGTTGTGAATCATTACAACATAACACCCGGAAGGTATCCACATCGGCACTTCAAAGTTCATTGGAAGCGATTGATCCTCGCCTGGTTTAAACATATACTGCACTGCATATATATAAATCCGATAATCCATTGGCAGAGATGTGTACAAGTATAATAATAATACGATAACTGGCCGACATGACCTTCACATACAGAGGACCGCAAAGCAAAGGAAATTGTTGGCGCCGGTTCATCGCCGTGACCGCAACGTTCCCACTTGTCTATGGTCTCTCCTCACGACTCGTGCTCTCTCTCTCTCTCCACGATAATGAGTGAATACCGCGAGGCCCCTTGACAGAGGCCGTCACTCTCCCATCAGCTCTCTGGCAGCCCGCTCTAATCGGATATTAATGCGTTGATTGCCACTGGAGTATCAAAGTGCGCCGTTCCAATAGACACAAAGACGGCTGAGAGTGAAGGAACAGGAGGAGGGAGTCCCAGAGCTCTGTGGTCGAAGCTGCTGCTGAGTCCATCCATGAACCGCTCCCGTCGCAGCCACGCGCTACGTACAGCCAGCCTCGCCCGCGGAACCCACACCGCGCTTCATTTGAGTCGGAGCAGTCTGGAAGCTGTTCTTGTGAGTCATGTTGATTATTTCATTATTGTTATTGAATAGCAACGTAGGTTGTTGACATTATCATTATTATACTTGTTCGTCTGGGAACGTCTCACTCAGTGTTTTGAGGAGGGTCCTGTTGAGGCTTTTTTGAGTAGAGGGCGCTATCGCTGTGAGTAATCCCAAACGAAAAATATTCCGGAAAGTTTTCACCATTACGATTTTCGGTACAAGAAGAAATCCTTTAATTTTGAGGAAAAACAGGCAAATTGATGCAAAACATGGGGATAACAAGCAAAGCCAAGACAGAACAGAATACGAGTAGAAAACCGAACCCAGATACTTATTGCTGTAAGACACAACTATTACTATGGCACCACTCTGCCGCACACATTCACACAACTAGCTAATTATAGGAATATAATAAGAGACCCTAGTTGTGTTATTATGGATAGGCGTAGGCTAGGTATAGTCCCTTATGCCGATCATCTCTGTCACAAAGCCAACCGCGCATCAAAGAATCGGAAAATTAGCGGTGCGAAATTAAGCCCAGATTATAGACTGTGCTGTGAGTTTTGCAGCTCAGGGGCAGAGCAAATATTGTAGACGGTACCTGTACATCCGCGCGCGTACGGAATAACGTCTTGGGCTGACAGGGAGGCACGCACAGCGGCAGGTGCTCAGCGCGTAATTAGAGAGGGCATTTGTTAAAATGTCAGCCGCATAATTATTCACTATTTGTTTACCCAAACAAAAGCACGGTGTCAGTATTGATCAAGTGCGCCCTGTATACATGATTAAGTTCATTGCACTTTTACGTGTGTCCTTATTTATTTACTTATTCAAATGTAATGGCATTCGCTGCATTCAATATATATTTAAAAATCTAAACAGACCTCCCCCCCCCTTCCCATGACATTCCAATGACGCATGTAATCTCGGATTGCCTAAGCGAGCTCTCCCCGCGCCTCTAGGCCGGTTGGTTCGCTCCTCGCGCCGCTGGTATTGAGAATCGACACCAACAAAACGACTCGCCCCTCGCTTCCTTCATCTGCCGTCCGCAGCGCCCCAGGACCACCAGGCAGGCACGGCGCAAGGAGACGCGGGGATCGGGGGGGGGGGGAAGGGGATCTGGTGTGGGATCAGATCCATTCAGTTCTCTCGGTGGCAAACCTTCGCAGCCGTAGTCCACGTTCAAATTATTCGTCATCTCGCGCGACTGGGGCAGAGGGGCGAATAAGCGGGCGGGCGATTAGGCGAAGAGAGCGGACGTGCGCGCTCGGAAGGTGCGCAGTCGCCTCCGCAATAGGAAGATAGTGGGGGAAACCAGGCGAGCGAATTTAAGCGGGAGATGGCGCTGGAATAGCGACGAAGAACAGCATCGCGCACGATTCACACGCTCCGTTCGCTACTGCGACTTCGCATATATAAAAGCAGGCGCGGTGCGCGGGCACGCCGGGCAGTGGCAGCGCGAGTGGGGCAGAGCGCGCACTCACTCACTCTCTCACGCAGACTCAGTCGCTCAAGCACACGGGAGCGAGGAGGCGCAACGCAGAGGCGCAGAGAAGGCGTCTGAAGAACTGCGCCGGCGCTGAGGAGAGTTATGCGCAAGAGTGACTCGGGATGATGGGCAGGATGCGGCTATTACTCCTGTGCAGCAGCCTCTGCGCCGCGGCGTTCCCGCAGGGTAAGAGATGGAGCGCGTTGTTTGTCGCACGTGGATCGCACACGACACGTGCACGCAGGCACACGCGCGCGCGCGTACGCAGGGAAACGCATGTCCACGCGAACACGCGTACCCGTGCACGCTGGAGGAGGCGCGCACGTGTACGCGCGCGCACACGCGCGCGCACCCGAGCGCATTGGTATGCCCGTCCGTACCCAAGTGCGCACGCGTCCACACGCACGTACGCGAACACACGTTCGAGCGACGACACACGCACACGCTTAAGCATGTTTACAAGTGAACGAACATCCCGTATATCCCGTACAGGCACCTGAGACGTACTGAGAAGCTATGTAGGCCAGAACTGCGTACGATGGCTCGCTGGGGGGGTGGGGGGGTGTATTGGTCAGCGCCTCTCCTGCCCGTATTTGTCTTTCCATTGCCGATGTGTTTTTGCTCACCGCATCAAGTGCTCGCAATGCGGACTCGAGAAGAAACAAGTGCCGCTCGCTGCGCCGCGGCTCCCTGGGCGCGCGCGCGCACGCGTGATAACACGCGCGCGCGCGCGCGCTCCGGGAGGTAAACACACGGCGCGCAGCCCTGCAGCGTGCCGAGTCTACCGCAGTCCTCCACCGGCGCGCCAACTGTGTGGTTACGCGAACACTAGAGACCGAGTCCTGCCGTATAGCCGTCGGCAATGTCTTAGGGGCAAGGGCCGTTAGCGAGCGCCTATGAAGGCCGGCACGGCACATGACGGCGAGTGGGCAGCACCCGCTACCGACCACCTTTGCCGCTCCAGAGGCGAAGTTTTTACGCACCGCACCAGGTGCTCATTCGAGGCTGAGTCGACCCAAAGGGAGGTTTTGATTATTGCGCTAATCGCCTTCGGTGATGGCCGTTGGCCGGATTGAGCCGTGGGTGACAGGGTTCGTAGCTCAGCGCGCAAACCGCGAGCAGGCGGCAACGCCTCCGCTTGCGATGACATTCATTTGCGCCTCCGACGAGCGTCACGATGGGAGTTAAGCCGCGTTGATTCTGGTTGTCGCTGCGATATGTTTTCACCGGCAGGGCCTGCGTGGTTTTGTACGCGTGGGGGCTGCGGGGTGTCGGTTAGGCGACGGTCATGCTGAACGTCAGCCCCCCCCCCCGTAGGGGTGGATTTTCTCCGGGCTCCCCGGTTTCCTCCCATGAGAAGTCAAGCACTTGTTAATGGATTTAACGGCCAAACGTCCCGTCTCACATTGGGCAGCACGCTCCTCGGAGAAAGAGAAAGGACCGTCTACCGAGGACAGAGGAAATGATAAAATTCGATTCGCGTGCATGTTTCTGTGATCGTTAATGAACACAACGATGGATCGTGAGAGGCGGCAGCGGACTGGGGAGGGCATTCGTCCAGCAGTGGATTGGGCATCGCTGGTGATAATGATGATGACTCCGACATACTTATGGTCCTTCACGCGAGCGAGTGCATTGTTGATGCGCTGCATGTCATCACCATGATCGCTGTGGGGATTCAGCTTTGCTCCGCGCTCAGCATTCAGCGCTGAGATGCTGCTAGGATGCCCGTGTGCCGTGCTGCTGGGATTCCTGTGTGCTGTGCTGATAGGATGCCTATGTGCTATGCTGCTGGGATTCCTGTGTGCTGTGCTGATAGGATGCCTGTGTGCTATGCTGCTGGGATGCCTGTGTGCTATGCTGCTGGGATGCCTGTGTGCTGTGCTGCTGGGATTCCTGTGTGCTGTGCTTATAGGATGCCTGTGTGCTATGCTGCTGGGATGCCTGTGTGCTATGCTGCTGGAATGCCTGTATGCTATGCTGCTGGGATGCCTGTGTGCTGTGCTGATAGGATGCCTGTGTGCTGTGCTGCTGGAATGCCTGTGTGCTATGCTGCTGGGATGCCTGTGCGCTGTGCTGATAGGATGCCCGTGTGCTGTGCTGCTGGGATTCCTGTGTGCTGTGCTTATAGGATGCCTGTGTGCTATGCTGCTGGGATGCCTGTGTGATGTGCTGATAGGATGCCTGTGTGCTGTGCTGCTGGAATGCCTGTGTGCTATGCTGCTGAGATGCCTGTGTGCTGTGCTGATAGGATGCCTGTGTGCTGTGCTGCTGGGATGCCTGTGTGCTGTGCTGCTGGAATGCCTGTATGCTATGCTGCTGGGATGCCTGTGTGCTGTGCTGCTGGGATGCCTGTGTGCTGTGCTGCTGGAATGCCTGTGTGCTATGCTGTTGGAATGCCTGTGTGCTATGCTGCTGGTATGCCTGTGTGCTGTGCTGCTGGGATGCCTGAGTGCTATGCTGCTCGAATGCCTGTGTGCTGTGCTGCTGGGATGCCTTTGTGCTGTGCTGCAGGGATGCCTGTGTGCTGTGCTGATAGGATGCCTCAGTGCTATAATGCTGGGATGCCTGTGTGCTGTGCTGCTGGGATGCCTTTGTGCTGTGCTGCTGGATTACCGGTGTGCTGTATTCCTGGGATGCCTGTGTGCTGTACTGCTAGATTGCCTGTGTGCTATGCTGCTGGGATGCCTCTGTGCTATGCTGCTGGGATGCCTGTGTGCTGTGCTGCTGGGATGCCTTTGTGCTGTGCTGCTGGGTTTCCTATGTGCTATGGTGCTGGGATGCCTGTATGCTATGCTGATAGGATGCCTGTGTTCTATACTGCTGGGATGCCAGTGTGCTGTGCTGCTGGGATGCCTGTGTCTTGTGCTGCTGGGATACCAGTGTGCTGTGCTGATGGGATGCCCGTGTGCTGTGCTGCTGGGATGCCCGTGTGCTGTATCTCAGTCATTGCCATTATTTACCGGTCCCCCACACTGATGCTACTTGGCTCGAGCATGAGCAGCGGCTGCGAATGGCCGTGTCGTGATATCCGTAGTGGGCAGTTCGCCTCGCAAATGCTTATGTTGTCAATTTGACTATTAATGACACAATCGTTACCATCATCATCCACGATAAATGCACTGTTAGATGAATACGTGCACAAGTCATTGATACAACAATCCTACCAGCACGTCCCCGTACGTAGGCTGATATGATCGCTCCATCTCCTGTGCGTTACCCTCTCTGAGACCCGTTACATTCATTACTTGGCTGCCATGATATTTGACCCTCAGACGTCATCTCTTTCTGGCCAGGTGTCTGGCACAAGCCCACTGTCTCCCGAACCCTTTGTTGTCACTGCTTTGATCTACCACATTTATTTGTGGACCTATTTTTTGTTGCCCATTTTGCCATCACAACAACACTGAGTTGCAGAACTTTCATTCTATCGGGTCGTGAGGTTATACAATTCCCGGTATGTTTTCGGCCAATACATAATTGTTTTTACATTGAAAATCATAGGGGAAATTGGTCCTAAATCCTTGACGTTGTATTGATTTGAATAAGGGATTATTGGTCTCAGTAGACTCTTACCTGTGTGGTTATAAACAAAGACAAATTGTCAGTTTTATTCGTATCGTGATTGATATTGGCCAATATTTGAAGTTAATTAAAGCAATGTTGACGATGATGAATGGTGTAAACATCTCTAATGAATGCTGCGCACTCTTACATAACAAAAAAACATACACAAATATTGTCACATTCTAATAGCACCCACAGTCACGCAAAATGTGGGTGCATTTTGGTACGAAAACTGATTTTGTTAATGATACCGTTTCTAAAATCATCATTAGCCTAGGAGAAACTTGATCTTGATATATATTTTTAAATACCCATCATTTCGTGCACAATTATTTACGGCTAATTTACATACATTACTGTTACAGAAACTCAAATCAAATGTAATAAGCGTTCACGCAAACGCCATTATGTGAGGAATTTACGAAGCATAGATAGATATCAGGTTTCAGTGTCAGAAAACTTAGGGGTTTTTTTTTTACGTCAATTTGTTTAAACTTTTACTAATGAGTAAATGAAGATTCAGGAATGTGTTCAAGATGCGACGAAAACCATCGTCATATTTTAGTAAAGTATGATTTGTTTTAGTTTCAAAGACGCTGCCTCAGTGGTTCAGTGGTTCACAATGGCCAACAGGAGGTCGATGAAGAAACTGCAAGTTATTTAAATTCCACCCAACCGCCTCTATACATTGAGCATCTTAAACACGTAGATCAGAGCGAAGCACAAATATGTCCATGACAGCCGATCGGTAAGGTGGGTGGCGGGGGCGCGTGGTACGTGGAGGAGCAGGTCAACATAGAGATTCTTGTCTCATGCCTCCTGTGGGTGGGGAGGCCCTCGTGCCCCGGCAATGGCACGAGTAACCTATAAAGGTCGGCAGCTTTGCCTTCGTGCAGTATATTTAAACATTTGTTTGTGTTTGCGGCCGCCGCTGGCCAAGGTAATGAATAATGCATAAGGCATGGGATGCTAAACGCCCCTGTGCTGACTTTGGAAGGGAAATTCCTCTTCGCGACCAAAGCTTCTCCGAGGCGACACTGGACATAATGGGGATGGCTTAATGGCAATGGTGATGTATGCACACACGCACACATGTGACTGCTGCAGCAGCAGCCCACGGACCCAATGCGCGGGGTGCCGTTTAACGCCACTCGAGGCTGTGCCGTTTGAGTGCGTTCATAATTACTCTCAAGCTAAATTATACCCGCTCTGGGATAGGTGTCCAGGACTGATTGGAACGCGGGGAAATTCTAGCGAAGATGAATTGGCCGCCCATTCCACTCGGTGCGTTTTGCCCGCGGTATTCAATCTACCCGTCCCAGCACTGCACGTTTGTCGTTGTGTAGTCCTCGCGGCCAGGTGCGTTTGGAGAATGGCAGAGCTGCGACGCGCACTTAGGGTGATGCTGATTATAGTTGCATCGGGCGATTGCGAAGAGGGATGGCGAGGTCTTGGCACGAGCCTCACGTCTAGCATTACATGGGCTGCGTGTTGTTGTTGTAGCCTTGTTAAATGACCGGCATTCAAGATAACCTGGGTTGTGCCGGTTGACCCCCAATGGTGGAGGTATTGGAGCATAGTTTTACGACCGGCTATCCTTCATGACGTCAACCTCCTTTAGTCAGATCGTTATTTGTCTGGAACCTCTCCCCTAGACGTGTTCACCAAGGATTACCCTGCCGTGAGCTCCGGGCTTAAGACCTGTTCAATAAGAGATACCTTACAAGGGGTGCTGGTCTCTAGGTGACATAGCTTTGGGGTTCATCGGCATGCACAATCCCAGACACCACGATAAGGTTATAATCCGTGTCGAGGTAGGGGTGGCGAGATACCCCATGGCCGATGTAAATGAGCAGGTATCTATCCACACGCCCAGGGCCCTGTTGCTGTTCACGCTGTCGCTTCACCTAATTGACTCGTGGCACCTCATTGCCGTTGTGTTTTTTTTCGTACTCTGGGATCGATGGCTGAATTAACTGCGAGCCCGTGCATCTCGTGATATGAGCCATTATTATAAAGAGCCTCCCAAAGAAGGGCTTGATTAGGTCGAGAGGTGGCAAAGAGGAGGCGTAAAGGTTGAGTGGTTAGAAAAGGGAAAAAAACACACGAAGCGCCCAGCCACCCTCTCCCTCCTCCCACCATGCTTTGCACTTACAAATTGAGGTCTGGCATCACTGCAGCAAAGCAAATGTAATTTAGATTGATGTAGTGGGTCACAAGAGTTCACTTGCCCTCATCAAGTTCACAGAAAAAAAGCAATTAAGTGCCAAAGAGCAATAAGTGAAATGATCCACTTGCTAGTCTTCATGCTGCTGCCAAAAAAAAATCTCAATTTGATTCATTATATATGTGAATTAATCCCCGTTTGAGGAAGTTTCAATTGCTTGCGTTGGGCTTTGTGATGTTTATAATTAGGCGTCTGTCCGATTGCTTTCTCGGTTAATTTCAGCGTGGGGACCAGGGCCTGGTCGCATCTGCGTTATGAATAGCAAATAAATGCTTTCACATTATCTCAACTTGTCCACATAATTGCGTGCGCGTGGCGATCCTTGATTTGACGGATGAATGAGACTGCCGCGAGACATTAAAACAATGCCTAAAATTATAAAAAAACTGATTTCCTGATCAACGAGTATTTTTGAGGCAATGCTTGTCTCCTGCTCACAACCTTGAACCAGTGAGAGACATTCTGCATTCACATGGCGTGACGGTGGAGAGCGCGTCTGTCTATTGGACAATCGTACTCAATTATATTGAACCCCCAAAGGGATGATGGGCTGGGTGAACCCCCAAATCCAGCATTTGAATTAGTAGTCTTCCATTCCCGAGTCGTGAGGAGGTGTTGTGTTCGAGACGGCTACGTGGCGGAGAACCCGCTGAGCTGATCTCGAAATCGCTGCTCTTGATTTTGAGGGGGTGACCGTGGCCGGTTTTTGTGGTACTTTCTCGGAGAAATTTCCGGAAGAACAGAGAAGCGACACCAGATCCCATGGGGCCAATGACAAGTGTTTCTCCATCCCACTCGCCGTTATTTATTATTGGGTTGCTCAGTTCTAAAGTTTGCTGGATCACAGGAATACAGCATCCGGAGCTTGCAAGCTCATTGGGTATTTTCTGCTGTTAGCATAACGTCCGTCACTGTCTGCGCCGGGTCCTATTCCCCGACACTGGTGCACGAGCGCGGCGTGCTTGCAACATCGCCGCGTTGGAGCCCTGGCGTTGCATTGGCACATCGTAGCGATTGCCTGAATATATTTAAATGGGAAAAAAAGAAAAAGAAAGAATACAGCATCAATAACACTTTTGATTGATCAGACTAATCATTAGTTTTCTAATTGATATAATTAGGCGACTCTATATAGTGTGGGTGGCGCAGTGGCGCAATGAGTGTGTCCCAGCAAGAATTCCCTGGTTCGATTCCCGGCTCTGGTGCCTTTCTCTGTGGATTTTGTACCACCCCGCCGTGTCCAAAGACATGCTGCCTAGGTTTATTGTCCGGAATAAATACCATGAGATAATGTAACTTGCTTGCCTATCTATGCTGGACAACTGTTGAAAACAGCTAAAGAGCTCCTCGTATCCGCATGGGTTTTCGCCGGGCACTCCGGTTTTCTACCACTGCCCAAAGATACGCCTGGGCTAATTGGCTTACTGAGAAAATTGCCCTCAGTGCTCAGAGATATATTTGGCGTCACATCCTGGGTATAGCCTCGCCTTGCTGCCTGTCTTCTGGGATAGGCTCTGGCCCCCGTGATCCCGTACAGGAGTATGCGGGTATTGATAATGATGCTGACTCTATACATAATAATGACCGCTTTAATTTGCAGAGCGCGCAGGGCAGCCCAGACGTTTTATGTGCCGGTCCTCTCGTTCCACCGTGAGGAGGCTCCCTTTTGGGAGCTCCCTTTTGGGAGCCTCCTTTTATCTAAGGCTCAGCGTAAATTTCTCATTCATCCACACCCCACAGCCCACTTCTTGGTGGTCCTAATAACCCGTGGCCAAGCTGGGATTAAAATCTAGATGGGGCATGGCAAGTGGAAGGAGGCAGGAAGTAAATGCGTTATGTAGTGAGGCGACATTGCTTCCATATATGTGTAATCTATACGTTTACGGGTTAATATATAACGCGTTCCAGTGGCCTCGTGCCTGCTGGCAGCGTCCAACGGCGTTGGCCCCGTGTCCTCAGTGGGCCCGATAAGTGCGAGGTCGCGGGGCCTTGTTCCGGAGGGGGCCTCCGAGTGGAGCCTCTGAGTGGAGCCTCCAAGCTGGCCTTCTGAGCGCGGACGGCCTCTCGATCGTGACCGCGCACGTGCGTCTTTCTGTCACGGAGCGTGTGCTGCACGCCAGACCCACTTACACGTCTAACACCGACTCCGTCAGTCCAACACGACTCTCACCACTCGGAGCCACCAGCACGACCCCCCGTGCCCGCCCGTGTTTTTCGCTCTCGCTCTACCGCATAGCCCCCTCTCGCCGACCCCGGTGTCTCTCTGTTTTATTTCCGCCGTCGCATTTAATGATGCGCGACGATTCCGGGTTCGTGCGGCACAAATTGCATGTGCGTGGCGTTGGGGCTTCACCTGAACCATCGTTGCGCACCGTCCCGGTCGCAATGCCTAGATCAGCGGTGCACACACTTTTTTCAGCATGCGAGCTACTTATAAAATGACCAAGTCAAAATGATCTACCTCCGATAAAATTGCAGAACATATATTCATTCATAAATATATTGAGAATTCTTTATATGAACCACATATGTTGGTATACCTTGCATAAGGTCAGATTGGTCAGACCG
>JAZEWT010000005.1:8522606-8533604 GCA_036362905.1 Mordacia mordax
GGGTGGTTTGGCAGCATGAAGTAAATTACTCTGCCATCTAATGGATCTTTGTATGAGTGTGATTATTGTATCTTTTAAGACAGGGAGGGCCGACACCCTTGGCTCATTTCTGAAGTTGATATTTCGTGAATCCTACCCCTCAAAGCCTCTCAACAGTTCTCATCTCATTGTCAGAAACCGCTTAGTCCTGTGGTCGCGGTGAGCCGGAGCCTATCCCGGCAAACACAGGGCGCAAGGCAGGGATATACCCACGATGGAACGCCAGTTCATCACCGGGCACTGCGGGCAATTTAGTCTGCAAGCCAATTAACCTGGGCAGCAGCATGTTTCTTGGACTGTGGGAGGTAACCGGAGTGTCCGGCGAAAACCCACGCGGACACGGGGAGAGAACTCGCAAACTCAACACAGAAAGGCACCCGAGCCGAGATTCGAACCCGGAGCCATGTTGCTGTGAGGTGACAGCGCTGCCCACTGGGCTACCGTGCCGCCGTCCCTCTCAGCAGTTGCTAACATTCATTTGGTTCACAGCAAGGTAACGAAAATGCATAAATCCGGTTGAGCAAAGGGCGGTTATCTCTCAGCGTTTATGCATGTGTGTATATATATAGCAAGCTGACCGTGAAGCCAATTTGCACACCGAGTCAAGTGACTTCCTCAGCCACCTGACACCTTTTTCGTACAATTACCAAAGCACGCGATTTGCAACTAAACCAAAGCCCTGTGCTGCCTATTGAAAAATCTGGCCATTATGTGCCAATGTAAAAAAGTGAGCAAATACCCAACAAGTATCCTTCTGTTTCAAGCAACTGGCGAGCGCACGAAATGCCTTCATGCCTCACAAATGACTAGAGGTGTGCGGCTGCTTGGGGAATGTAATCGGCAAATTTGACACTGACAATACCTGACGTAGATTCTGAATATAGACTGCAGAGCGTGAAAAATATAATGTATATGCGGGCAGCATAGGATGCATTGGCAATACTCGGTTCTCACTGCAAGTTGGATATAGGTTTCATTTCTGATTTGGGCATATTTCTACATGGTGTATGCATGGTCTCCCGCATTTTGCAGTGTTTTCTCCGAGTTTTTCTCCTTTAGAAACAGAAAAACGCCAATGTCATTAGTGTTGGGCAGATATCATAATGTAACAGCAGGACCCATTTGAGAATGCCTCAAGAGGCGGTGTGGCTTTCCTGGTTGAATACGTGATCCGCATCATTAGTTGCGTGTAAGTGGAGTGTATTGGTGGTGCGGTGGGATCGCGTGCTGTGCTATGAACCCAATCGTGTGAGTTTAATTCCGAGCCATGGCTTACAGTTGGAAGTGGTGTAATAACTGGTTCTGCCTCCAACCTACACACCACCCCTTCATCAATTCGTACTGCCCAGCATCGTGACGTACGGTCAAACAACCTCCGTGGCCAACACTGTGTGGAGAGACATTCATCCATCAGTGAATTGATAACCGCAAAGTATAATTATAATAATTTAATATGCAAATGTATGCCGCACGTTCTCATACATTGTTGATGGACTGGAAGCCATTGTTGATTGACTGGAAGCCATTGTGTGCGTGTGTGCGTGTGTGCATGTGTGTGTGTGTGTGGTGTACCTGGTGAGGAGTAGTGGCTCAGTGGTTAGCGCACTGGCAGTGCGAACTTGCTCGCTCGAGTTCAGTTCTCGCTCGTGGTCGCACCAGTGACGATTTTCTGAACCAGTCCTGGGCCTCCCGAGGTCCACTCTCCCTTAAAAGGGAGACAAAGGCGGCCGGGCGTAGTGCTAGTCACCCACCCCCTCGCATGCCGCAGTGGCCCTCATAAACGCTTGCTAACAGCACTTGACACTACAGTCTGTCGAGGCTACACGGGGAACCTTTGTCTTTTGTGGTCCACCTGACCTGGCACAAGCTCAGTGGTGACGTCACCACCACTTAACTAATAAATAATTGCATTTCGGGCGGCGCGGTGGCCCAGTGGTTAGCGCTGACGCCTCACAGCAAGAAGGTCCCGGGTTCGAATCTCTCGGCTCGGGTGCCTTTCTGTGTGGAGTTTGCATGCTCTCCCCGTGTCCGCGTGGGTTTTCGCCGGGTACTCCGGTTTCCTCCCACAGTCCAAAAGCATGCTCCTGGATAGGTTGATGGGCTCGCAGACTAAAATTGTCCCGCAATGCCCGGCGATGGACCGGCGTCCCGTCGTCGGGTGTATTCCTGCCTTACGCCCTGTGTTTCCGGGATAGGCTCCGGCTCACCGTGACCCTATATAGGATTAAGCGGTTTCAGACAATGAGATGAGATGAGATAATTGCATTTCTATAACACCTTTCACATGAGGGTCACAAAGTGCTGCAAGAGCTTTGGAGAGAACGGCATGTCACCAACAACAACGACACATGAATGGCAAATCAACAACAATTATGTTTTTTTTATTAGTGGCAAACGGCAGTTGTATGTCTCGTGGGGAGAGGCGGTGCCGCTGGAAATATCAACAGCTGCCAAATAAAACACATCGCAAGGTCCACAGAAAACAGTGACCCTGTCATTCCAACATTCACAAGACCTCCCTGCTGATGCTGTTTTGATTACTGCGCCGGTTTTACAAGAGCCTCATTAATCAGTTCCCAATACAATTAATATTCCGGGGATGAAAGAGGGCATTACTTACACCATCTGAGCCACTACAATTTCCACCGTTAGGGGGTTTATTGGGGCAAGCTCGCGAGCGCGTGCTTCGAAGGAAAATGCCAAATCTGAACACTCCGCTTGCGTTGCTGAAAGGCATTCATAACGCTTCGCAGACGGAAGAGAGCGCAACACGTTATGATGGCGGCGGTCAGCTCTGCTCGGTGGTAGATTCGCTTTAAAATTATTCACGTTCCGGCGCGGTGGCGCAGTGGTTAGCGCTGACGCCTCACAGCAAGAAGGTCCCGGGTTCGAGTCTCTCGGCTCCGGTGCCTTTCTGTGTGGAGTTTGCATGCTCTCCCCGTGTCCGCGTGGGTTTTCGCCGGGTACTCCGGTTTCCTCCCACAGTCCAAAAGCATGCTCCTGGATAGGTTGATTGGCTCGCAGACTAAAATTGTCCCGCAATGCCCGGCGATGGACCGGCGTCCCGTCGTCGGGTGTATTTCTGCCTTACGCCCTATGTTTCCGGGATAGGCTCCGGCTTCACCGTGACCCTATATAGGATTAAGCGGTTTCAGATAATGAGATGAGATGAGACGTTCCGTCCTTTTCCGAATCGCAATCCTCAAGCATTGGACTTCTCGTCGTGAATTCAACGCGAGGTGTGAAAATGCATTGTATGTGGGAAAATGCCTGCAGAGGGTGTTAACAGCGCTTTTCGTGATGTAAAAACTATTGAAATGCTGTCAATGATTAGTCCCTCAGGCATCGCTGAGTATCCGGTCTTCTATGCTGGTTTGTGTGTGATTGTCACCCGACCTTCTTGGGCTTTAATTAAAACTCTTTTTCACCTAGCCAAGAAGATTTAATGAAGAGTCAGGTTCGTATCAAGGCCAGTAAGCCTACGAGAATAGCAGCTCCAAAGGATCGTTTCCCTTTGTTATCGCCTCGTTCGAGTTCCTCACGGGGCCCACACGCCCGTGCGTACTTTTGAACAAAAAGGTAGACGTCTTCGTTCCATTTTCATTAAAACCTTATGTTACGGATCTCTTAGCTGGGCTGACAATTTCAATTGCCTCTGTGCGTTCATGACCCCAGGGTCAGCCCAAGTTCTACACTCTGATTTGATGATTGATAACCTTCCTCATTCAGAAATATTGTATTGTAGCTTTTTGTTCATTATGTCGACTCAGTCGCACATATCTAAGTGTGGTATCTTCAAAATAGCCACGTTAGTAATAGGCTTTTTGTTGTTGTTTGTGTTTGCTGTGGAGAGTTCAGAGTCGGCATCATTAAAGCGCCCAGTGTTCGCAAGTCTTGTCGTGATGCTACGATGCTCTTACAATGTGCCTTCAACTAGGCATGCAGAGTTCGATTCCCAGTTAAAACTAACATTTGCGGCACTTGATCAAACCACACCGACCAGCAGTGTAGGGAGGGCGACATCCAGCAGTGGACTGATAGGGTGCTGTAAAATGTTAAGTTATTGGGAATTTTACCACTAAACGGTAGACGTGGAGGATAGTGTTACAGTATTAGTCAACATCATTATCAATACCCAGATAATCCTGTACAGGATCGTTTGGGTATAGAGCCTATCCTGGATATAAAGGCTGCAAGGCAGAGCTATAGTCAGGATGTGATACCATTACATAGCAGGGGATATAGTATTCGGAACTATAAAGCTTTCGGATTCGACAAAAAATTAGAGATGTAAGTACTTCTTTGGTCGGCCATTGTCACATTTCTCGATAACAGCACCGCTTGCTTGCAAACAGAGGTAAAAAAAACAGGGTATTTATAGAAACACGTTTTCACTTGTAATTCCAGTTTCAAATTCACCAATGGAAGTTGTTCGCAATTTCAGTATCTTCATATATTGGTTGTATTTGAATTACTTTGCAATTAGTAGTTTGCATAGCTCGATGTGTGATGGGAATTTCTCTCCATAGCTATTCTTTCAGGATAGTCGTATCGAGTGCTCCTTCCCTGTCCTTCCTAACATTTCACCTCCCACGTATAAGGACCCCCTGATAAATGCCTGATAATGCTTTTCAATCTTACATTTTGCCTTCTAAATCATAACACGGAATGCAATCACATCCTGATATATTCCTTATGTGCTACAAGTGTGATCATAACAGGTTGGGATTAACTTCATCTCATCTCATTATCTGAAACCGCTTAATCCTATATAGGGTCACGGTGAAGCCGGAGCCTATCCCGGAAACATAGGGCGTAAGGCAGGAATACACCCGACGACGGGACGCCGGTCCATCGCCGGGCATTGCGGGACAATTTCAGTCTGCGAGCCAATCAACCTATCCAGGAGCATGCTTTTGGACTGTGGGAGGAAACCGGAGTACCCGGCGAAAACCCACGCGGACACGGGGAGAGCATGCAAACTCCACACAGAAAGGCACCCGAGCCGAGAGACTCGAACCCGGGACCTTCTTGCTGTGAGGCGTCAGCGCTAACCACTGCGCCACCGCGCCGCCCCTGGGATTAACTTAATTGTCCATTATCAATTTTTGTGCAAATGTCAACGCGGATAATTAAAAGTCACGTGAGGCTCGCCTGATTTGATTGAAACTCACCAATTAAACCAACATACCATGCTTAATTGCGTAAATTGCACTGACGTTAATGAAACAATTTTCTGATGGGACATCAGCCAGTTGTTTGAATGTGCAGTGCTAGCGATTACGTGTACACAGAGTTCTTCGTCTACAATGCAGCCTTGCCAAAAATATACTGCCTTAGCGGAATAAATAATTAGTGGAACTTTGTAAGTAATAAACTTATTGTAATTAATTGCTTTTTCCCCCTGGGGACTGTCTAAATAATTGGTTTTACATATATATTTTTTTTATAACAAACTATGTAACAACGTTGACATTTAAGGTCCGTGATAATTAGAATAATCACTTCATTTCATTGTCAGAAACCGCTTAGTCCTGTACAGGGTCGCGGTGTGCCAGAGCTTATCCCGGCAGACACAGGGCGCAATGCAGGGATATACCGACGATGGGGCGCCAGTCCATCACCGGGAATTAGAATAATCCTCGTAGTAAAAGGAGATATATCTCCCATATGGTTAATAAACCGTCATGCCGTAGATACCCAAGTTCAGGTCCCAGCTGAACTTCAGTGGTGATTGACACATTGGCTCCGCCTCCGGCAACCCACGCTCACCGTTGTGGTGATGCGTGCTCAGTCAACGCCTGTGGCCCACATACGGTGCCGAGCTATTCATGGGTTGAAATAAATATTATTACTATGGCATACGCGAGTATTACTTACGATCACCTGTACACACGGACACAGCCACTCTCGCCTATGGGGTGTGTGTTCGTGAAGGCTATTGGCATGAGATGATGACACCTATGTCACTACCATAGCCTGGGGGTGGGGAGCTTAGCTAGTTTTGAACGGCATGGGATAGAAAACAGGTCATTCCCTCAGTGACAATATATCCATTAAATTCAAACCCTAGGGTAGCAGATGTGAGACCGTGGGCTCGAAATTCACAATTTTTGGTATGGATTGACTGTGCCTCTGATGTGTTGTGACCCTGGCTCAGGGCCTGATATGTCTCCTGCCGATAGGAGAACTGCCATTCACTCGCATAGTCGGCGATGGACGAAATGTCACTTTTGGCTCTTTAGCATTTGCCTCCCTGGAGAAAATAAACTAATGCCATTGTGTGAAGGTGACATATGCATGCACCTGATTGTGCGCTAGTGCAGCGTGTGTTTTTTGTGTCTGAAATTTATGTTATCTTGTCTACGTCTACAAGAATCCATCTCTTTAAACGTGCTTGCCACGATGACGAATTATACGTGTCACGAGCCGCTCTTCAAGGTTGTGACTTAAAGAAGGTCGAACTCGAACTGGAAAGAATTTTGGGTGAGAGTAAAAGTTTATATTTTCATTTCGTCTCATATTTCACATTTACTCGTGTGCACAGCGGAAGCTGGTTGTGGAGCAGCCTTCATCACAAACTACACTGTGTGGCCTTTTACATAAGCAAATATGATCAACAGTTACTATTTGCTCTATTACTTAGGAAAACCAAGTGTGTGGATCTAGTAACCTCCTAAAGGGGGGCTTCTTCTTCCAGGTCCATATCCTACAGGACGGTGGTGACAATGGTCTTCCATAATTCCATAAATCTCTGTTCTTTGATGTTCTAAGAATGTCCACTGTAGACATGTTCATTCATTTAGAGAAACCCTTAACGCTAGTCAATCTCTGTCATCCATGATATCTCTTTATTTTTTTCCCAGTTATAACCAGATTTTCAGTTTCCTTTGTCCTCATAATATGCCCGAGAAATGTCGACTCTCTCTTTCTAATGTCGTTCAACATCTTCCTTCTACATCTCATTCTTGAAAAAAATAATAATTTCGGGTGTGACTTGTCCAGGATACATTTAAGATGCATTTAAAGAACCAGATTTCAGTGACTTCAATTGTTTTTTACATACTTGGTTATATTGTCCAACAGTCTGATGCGTACGTAAAAATTGGTAGAACGTAACATTCCAGAACTCTGAGTTTTGATCCTATAAAAACGTCATTATTTTTCAGTATCTTTTTCATTTTGAAAATCTCTCTTTGGCCCTCCCTATCCTCCTTTAAATTTCATGATCATATTTACCATATGATGCTATGCAGTGTCACAAACGCGGGCCAACTGTAGACGTGTGAATACGGGTGCTGAGAGAATGCGGCTTATGTGTGTGTATAAGAGTGAAGACAGTATGCATGAGGATTAAATAGAACACTTACATTGAGGGTGACAGCGAGAGAGAGACAGAGGCAGGCACATAGCTAGGGGGTAGAGGTGCCAAGGTAACTGAAGGGGCCCTGCCCAAGGGAAAGAGGAGAGAGACCAGAACCTTCGAGAAGGGGAGAGAACCCAGGGGATGCAGCTGGGACGTGGAAGAGATAGGGTGCATTCATGGGAGCAGAAAATAGTGCAAGAGCTAGAGCAGAGAAAGAGGATAGCATGGGAATGAATGAAAACTCACGGTCCGGCCATCAGAAGGATAGGCATGAGATTAGTGGAGCGTCTCTCATGTAGGGAGCATAAAAATAAATCCTCCTCAACCGTGAGATTCCACAAACTCTGACCTCCAGCACAAGGCGAGGCAGGCCATGCCAGGTGGTGACACCGTTGAGGCATGCGGACGCCACACAGGTCACTTCCTATGCGACAACTACAGCCCGACGACCTGATACCCAGCCCGACAAGTCTGGCCGGCATGACTCAAGGATCGGTCAGAGAACGAGAGCACCCTTCCCGTTCCACAAGCTCAAGACTCATCTTCCGCCATCAGACGCAGCCGTCGTGCCTCACCCTGTGACGTGACCTAGCTCAGTGCAGGCGAGCTGCGGAGGGGAGACCATCTCCTTTCCCGTGAGGGTAGCGTAATCACCATCAGAAAAGGCTGGTGCACCACATCCAGTGACACAGTTCAGCGCAGGCGAGTGACCCAGGAGTGTCACCCTCCACCTCGCGAGAGTAGCACAGCTGCTGTTCCACAGAGAATGGCACGGCGGCCATCAGACACAGGCAGCTGTGCCATCAGGTGCGAACCGATTCGGTGCAGGCAGGCTGCCTCATGGTTTTACAACATACACCGAGAGTGACTTTAATGTCCTGCACATCTCTACAGGAACAGACTGAGCCATTGGGGGCCATGTGCCCAAAGCAACAAATCTGTTGGAGAGAGTGTATCCACCTAGTGGCTTAACTGAAAAGAGTTATATAACGTTAACTACCACGTAGAGACGTGTAGATTAACTACCTAGCCTGCAGGGTTGGCTTTTACTGAGTAGACCTAGTAGATTGGAGTACTAACAGTCGGTCACATGGTGATTGTGTCTGTGTGCTGGGGGGAAACGCAAAATGGTTGTGTTTGTGAATGCATATTGAATGCTTGTGGGTTAAAGGGACAGCTCTATCCGCTGAGAGTCTACAAGAGGCACGAGCAGAGTAATTGAGTTAAAGAGAATGCAACCCATGGAGGGACTACAGGGGGTGTGATATAGAAGGGGGGGGGGAGGAGGTGCGTAAATCAGAGAGTGCACCATCCGCTGCAAACCAATTGGGGGCGCGATAACGGGTGTGTGATAAAGGGTGCCTCCTCTGCTAAGAAACTGCAGCAGGCACAGAGCATACCAATCACTTGAGAAGAGCAGGGTTGCTTTAGCCTGAGATTTGGTCAGAACTGAGCGGGTATAACATTTGGACTGTTGTAATACAAACAATTAATTATTCTGCTGCATATAAAGAGGGAATTTCGACTGAGAGTTGTGCTATTAATCAATTTAATAGTTTGTTATATGTGTATGGAGAGGGCATAAGAACTGAGAGTTAGGATAAGAAATAATGTCACTGTTATTGATATATACATAGAGAAAGGACAGAGACTGAGAGTCGGGGATTCGGGCTGCTTTCATTGTTCTGGTTATAAATGGGGAAAAAAAACGACGAGAGTTTGTCGTTTGGGATTTAGTAACAATTTGTGAATGAATATGGGTCTTGTTTGACCCTGGCGTGCAGTGTGAGTTTCTGGGGGGGTCTAACTCCGATCGTGTCTCCCACCCCACACAAAGCACCAACTCACTAATTGCGGAGCGCTCCCATGTCAGTTCCCGTGTCTTCACGGCCCGTGCCGCCAGCGCGTTCGTTGCCGCTCAAGCAGTCGCACGCATTGTCCTTTGTGACGCCGCAGTTGTGACATCCAGCTTCCCAGATAGTTGAATGTATTAACCTGTCTGATAGTCTCTCATCTCATCATCTCATTGTCTGAAACCGCTTCGTCCTATACAGGGTCATGGTGAAGCCGGAGCCTATCGCGGCAGACGCAGGGCGCAAGGCAGGGATACACCTACGATGGGACGCCAGTCCATCACTGGGCACTGCGGGGCAATTTAGCCTGCGAGCCAATCAACCTATGCAGCAGCATGCTTTTGGACTGTGGGAGGAAACCGGAGTGCCCGTCGAAAACCCACGCGGACACGGGGAGAGCATGCAAACTCCACACAGAAAGGCACCCGAGCCGAGAGATTCGAACCCGGGACCTTCTTGCTGTGAGGCGACAGCGCTAACCACTGGGCCACCGCGCCGCCCCTGTCTGATATTTTCATTCACTATTTTGATGTTACATCCTGGTATAACTTTCTTCTTTGAAATGACCATGCTTTGTTTCGCTGGAATTATAATCATAATAATGATTGCATTTCAAGAGCGCTTTTCACCCGAGGGTCACAAAACGCTGCACAAAGCTGCGGAGAGAACGGCATGTCAACAGCCACGACATAAGAACAGCAAATCAGCGACTATACCGTTATTTTGTTATTTATTACATATCCGAGCTGTGGAGAGAACGGCATGTCACAAATAACATCGCGACAGTTAAACTGAAAGTCGTATAGTAGCAATAAATTATAGTACATAAAATGAGCGCAAAAATACTTCTTCAACAATCTAGGAAGGAATAAATGTTCCCGAGCAGACGCAAGTTGGTGGAGAGCCATCATCCCGGTACGACAACATTGAGCCGCTTCAACAGCCCCAGCCAGAGGGCTTGAAAGCCTTACGGAACAAGTGAGTCTTGAGACGAGATTTGAAGATGCCCAGGGACTCGGCTGATCGAATCTCCAATGGAAGGGCATTGCAGAGTCTAGGACGAGTGCGCGAGATGGCTCTGTTACACATCGATTGGAAGTACCATCTAGGCACATGCAGTAAAGTCGTATTGGACGATCGAAGTTGTGTTGAGGGTGCCTGAAGTACGTCACGGATGTATATTGGAGCAGCGCCAGTGAAAGCCTTGTAGATAAGAAGGAGGATCTTGAATTTAATCCTGTATTTAACCATTAACCAGTGGAGAGACATCATTACTGGGGATTTGTGATCGTGGATGGGTGTGCGAGTGAGGACTCGAGCAGCCGTATTCTGCACACGTTGGGGACGATTGATCATGTAGACAGTGGTGCCAAGGAGCAGTGCTTTGCATTAATTGATTCATGAGGAGATTGAGATGAGTATTAGCTCCTCAGCATCAGCGGGTGACAGGATGTTGCGCAGTCTGGCTATATTTCTGAGACGGAAATAGGCTACCTTCGTCACCTTGTTGATGTGTGTCTCGAAGCTGAGTGAGGAAATGATAGTTAAATCATTATCCACACTTATCCAGAATTTCTTGCAGCTTCCCGTCTGAATGCAATAAGAAAACTACGCCATCTGCATAATGCAAGATATTCATATTCTATGGGTACTTTTTTTGCCAGTATACAAATATAAGATTACAATAGGTTTTACCGTATCTGGCGATTATGCAGGTGTTAAGATCTTAACACCTGCATA
>JAZEWT010000005.1:8598363-8618396 GCA_036362905.1 Mordacia mordax
GTGGCAAGGGTGTTGGTGGGTGTACTTGTGAGAAGCAATATTAGAAACTGTCAGAAAAGATTTACCAAATGGCCATGAAAACTTTAGATTTTGTTTTGCATGTGTTTGTGGAGTTTTTGTTGTTGCCTTTTTTGCATTGTTGCATGTATTTTACAATACTCTGTTGTTTGTGAATGCTTCCATGATAAACTAAACAAAAATGTTTCCATATTCATCATTTAAATTCTATAATGTTTCATCCATAATAAGGCTTTTTTTCGGTTGGGTCACGTAAAAATAAGTATCACACCCAACCGAAAATATTTTTTATTACGGATAACATCTGTCACGAAAGCCTTCATGTTCAATATAATTTCATGGGATTTTTTTCATTTGCATGCATGGCTTGTTTTTTTGTTTTACTGTTGTTCAAAACACAGATGACCCCAATAAAATCCCTCCCACCGCCAGCTCCCCTGCAGCAAAGCCAACTCGTGCAGGTATGAATAAAACTGCTCAGCAAGCCCCCACCCCCCATTTACACTCCCTCATCCCCACTCCCTCCCTCTCCATCCCGTCCTCGAAACCCCGCCTCCCCGTACTCTTCCCCAGGTAAAACTAATCGGGTCGGGCAACACAGAACAGCTGGGTTCTCCAGATCCTCACATGTTCTACCTCCTCACGCTGAATTAATGCAGGTAGTCATCGAGACTTAAAGCCTGTCTCAAAGAAGCTGATGCTAATGTGGAAGGGTGATGGGGGGGGGGGCTGGGGGTTGGCGTGTGGGAGATGAGAGTATTGTGATCTCTGATATCTACGCACTCTATGTCCTTCTCTTCCCCTCGCTCTCCCCCACGGCAGTTTTGTCCAGCGTGTGCTGCTATTTTTAAACATGTTGTTACAATGCTTTACACTACATTTTTCTATGCTCCTGGGGTAGGAGCATTGTAAACAAAGATGCTGCTCACTCTGATTACTGAGGGACCATGATTAATGAACACGACTCTGCAATGTCTCCGTTTTTTTTATTTTAACTTGCCTGCTTTTTTTTTGCGTGGCATAAGCAGAAGATGCTTAAACTAGACCACTTTCACGCTTGGACTGGCAAGATCGGGAATGTGAGACCGCTTGGAAAGACCGGGTGGTGCAGACTTAGGCTGCGAGGTGGCCAGGAGATGGTAGCACAACTTTGAATTGAATGCACGAGGGCCTGACGTTGATCTCCTCCAGACACCCATTAATGCAATGGGCCAAACTTCCCAATGCAGTACCCTCCTAAAAATAAATCTTTTAGACAGGATTTTATTTTCCTGGATTAAGAGCGTTATCATCATTGATGTAAACCAGGAGGCAATATTTTACGTGGACTCATCGGTTAATTAATCTGCTGGCTAAATGATGGACACTCACTGTCCGTATTGCTTTTTGGCTTAACGTGCCTCTTCGTTCAATTGTCTTTCTGCTCAGTTGAGACCCCTGCCAGTTGCTTATTGGTTGGTATTCATCAAAAAGGACCAAACCACATCTTGAAACTACGATTAATCAAAAGCAACTGTCAAGTAAAGTCAAACACGCCGCTGCCATCCACATCAGAGCCTTCCCCCAATGTTTTCACCAAGCGCACAGGTGCCTTTTGGGAACCCCTTCGTGTCTCTTTGGTTCCGTTTCCACCGCCACTTTCTCTCATGGTATTTTTAACAGTGCCCATGACGCGGCATCATTTCATTGCTTCCTACAAGCTCAAGTTGTGCTCAAGATGTCATAAGGATTTTTAGGTAGGTATTATATTTTACAGCAGAGTAACAAAAACATCATCGCAACGTCAGAGGCAGGTGCAAGGGGTCTTCTGCATGTTGTGCAAAACTTTGAATCGCGAGCAGAATTAGAAATTTATCGAGACATCATTCATTTGTACGTATGCCAAAGGGCACAGACTGTTAGTGTGTCACTCATCACCATTATGATGGGGTGCCTGGTTCCTTCCCATCAGAATTAGGCACAGATCTTCATCACGTGACGCGTTAGTGGAGTATCATCACCATCCACAGCTGGATAAAATCCACCCCAAAGCCGGCGTCGGTACGCCCGTGATCGCTCGTTTTCAGCACCTCGAGCTGATGTCGACAGACACATCGTCCTTGGATTCATTTCATGGGAGAACTAAAAATTCGTTTAATAACAAAAGCACATGTACTGCAAACCACAGCCCTGAGGAATGTTGGCAACAAAGCAGATTGCAGACATCACAATTGTTCAGTGATCCCAGAGAGCAAGACAGAACATTTAATTAAGTGGTTTCACTTCGAAATGCAGCGTGCAGTGCCGCTAATTTCTGCTGTGTATGACAGTCTCAACACCATCTGCTTCTGCGCAAAGGGCATGCAAAACAGGTGCCGTCGGGTTTATTAGGGTACTTACAATTGTAAAGAGCCGTTATTTTGACAGTTATTTGGAGAAGAGTTGTTAAAGATTTAGTGCTCGACATGAATCACTTTGATAGCAATGCAAAACTGCATTCGCTCTTCTATAGCAGGTTGGCAAGGTTCTGAAGGTTACGGTGCCAGTGGCTTGCACTGCGAAAATAAAAATAAAAGGGCCCTTTCAGGATTTCATTTTATACATAATGCGTACACGATGCAAAAATAATTCCACCGAGCACCCGCGCGTGAGCGAATTTAATTTCTCCATCTCCTCGTCTGAGGCGTTTACACTATAGGACTGCGTATACATGTAAGCGCGAGTATACACATAGCGTCTACAGTGTGCCGGTGTGAAAAGCACCTTGATACGATGGACGGGATGGGGGCTTGACCGGAGAACGTGGTGGAGGGATGACAACGGGCGAGTGCCCATTCCCCATCACTTTCAAGCAGAGTCACTCCTCAAACGGGCTGTGAAGCGACGTGCTCATGCCGGTTGCCCTGTTTTACTTGTTGTGCTTTTGTCAATTTGTTGACCCAGGTCACCCTGGCAAAATGAGACTCCTCCTGGTCTCCCCGAGTAACCACCTGGTTAGACAAACAGTCTTAACTCGTTTACGGCCAGTGATGGAAAGTCTTCATTTCCCTGGAGGCCGCAAGTGCCTCGATAGGACAACCACGGATACCTTCCTCAGAAAGTGGTAGAGGACTTACTTTATCAACCCCGGAAGTCTGATGGGTTGTCAACCCCCTAACCGCAATGTAAACTCATAACCTTTTGATCAAAGCCGCTCATTCTACCGCTGAGCCACATGGTTTTGGTTTGAATGCCTCGTTTGGTTCACACATTATAAAACAATCAATGCGGTGTTCGTAGTGTTGTTGTTTTTTGCAATTTCATTAGTCTCGTCTCTCCGTCGAAATTAAAGGTGACTGTACCTGACTCTCTCAGGTGATTGCAATTTAATGTCTCTGTGGAGACAGATTATCGAAATGTTGAAATGGCATTATTGTCCTTATTGAAACATAGTCGTTTAGAGGGCAGCACGGTGGCCCAGTGGGTAGCGCTATCGTCTCACAGCAAGACGGTCCCGGGTTCGAATCTCGGCTCGGGTGCCTTTCTGTGTGGAGTTTGCATGTTCTCTCCCCGTGTCCGCGTGGGTTTTTGCTGGGCACTGCGGTTTCCCCCCACAGTCCAAAAAACATGCTGCTGCATAGGTTAATTGGCGTGCAGACTAAATTGCCCTCAGTGCCTGGCGATGGACTGGCGTCCCATCGTGAGTATATCCTTGCCTTGCGCCCAGTGTCTGCCGGGATAGGCTGCGGCTCGCCGTGAGCCTGTACAGGACTAAGCAGTTTCTGACAATGAAATGAAATGAGTCGTTTAGAGTAATGTTTGTCCTTCCTCGGGTATTTTATCTCAAGAGCTTGAGATGTCGGCGGATGTGGCAATGGGTTATACACTATGCTAATTTTGAACTTACTCTAATGTTCATTGCATTGACCTTTACCAAAGTACGGTGTGCAGTTCTTTGTGTATGTGGATTACGTGTTCTTTTAAAACTTTAAATTAACTTTTCATTCTATTAAGAACCACCTGACCTATTTAGATCTATGTGCCATAAGCAACCTTAGGTTTGTAAATCAGTACACTTTTATAACATATAAAACAGACGTTTTGTTTTATTGAGACACGCTGATAACGAGATGTTCTACGGATGTGGGCTGTTTTTGTGGTGCAGTATTTTATAACCATTTCTTATTTTTGTCCTGGTTGTAAATAAATGTAAACAATTTTCTCTTTTAAAAATAGCTCGTGCGTACGGTGACGTTCTGAGCTGGATAATTTCCATCGACAAAAACAACTTCTGTGAGATTGTGATCAATTTGAGGCTCAGCATAATAGAATTAGAACCCTGAGCAGACTTAGATTTTTAAGAAATCTGACCATTTGATTTGATGTAATGACGTACGTTTTTGATTTGAAATGCACCGTTGAATGCTCCGCTTATGGTTATTTTGACATTTTATTCTTAATGTATAATGCATCATGAGGCTTGACATTTAAGGTAGACATTGAGGGCATGTTAACTGTGGTGATTAAAATAGTGTGTGTCTCGATGTATATGTATAAATGTGTGACAGTGTAAATGTGCAAATGACAACAGCAAAACAAAACACGAATTTAAATGAGCGCGGGAGCACTGTAGGAGCATTACTAATGCAGCATAACTTGCCATTTTCAGCAGAATAGTAAAAAAAAACGCAGCTGTTTGGTCTTTAAGAGTGTTCAATGTGTTCACAACATGCATGCATAATGAGCAACCCCCATACACACTGGCGCACACCACGTTACACGTACATGCGAACACACACGCGAAGCACATAGATGAATGCACTTATGCGAGTGCACGTTCATGTGTTCAAACGCATGCGCTCACGGCTAGATGGAAACATTTATTTTTCACGAGATGCTGCAAATTGTGGAACGTATATATAGTAATAAATTATGTTGTGTGACAGTAGAATTTCGTGGTTTGCAATGAATTGAGGGGAATCATAAAGCTATTGCAGATAATGGTAAATATTGGGTCGTACATTAGTAAAGGATTATTTGAGGGTGAGGTTTATTTTAGCAACAATTTGATATATTTACGCAAGTTTTGATTTTCACGTGGGAGATTGTCCCACACATCTCTGACAGGCAAACCCATTTCAAATCTCTCACAAGATGTGCAACCGTAAACACAAGTTTAGCTGTGAAAACCATGCTAATTTTTTAAAATCAGAAAGCACGTGATTTTTTAAATAAAACTCTATACGTTATATGTAATCGAGATTACTGCATATACACTTACGGTTGCCCAGTGGGTAGCGCTGTCACCTCACAGCAAGAAGGTCCCGGGTTTGAATCTCGGCTCGGGTGCCTTTCTGTATGGAGTTTGCATGTTCTCCCCGTGTCCGCATGGGCTTTCGCCGGGCACTCTGTTTTCCTCCCACAGACCAAAAAAATGCTGCTGCATAGGTTAATTGGCTTGCGGACAAAATTGCCCGCAGTGCCCGGTGATGGACTGGCGTACCATCGTAAGTATATCCCTGCCTTGCGCCCTGTGTCTGCCGGGATAGGCTCCGGCTCACCGCGACCCTGTACAGGACTAAGCAGTTTCTGACAATGAGATGAGATGACACGTCAGTATAACTACAACACACTTTATCTCAATTGTTTGGCCGTAATAACTAGTACATTTTGGAATATTGTCAAAGAGTCTGACAAAATATTGATTTTGGATGTTCCACAGACAGTAATTCTTTTGCTGGAGTGTATAATACCATCCATTTGTAAGGGTAGAGTGTTGAGGAATCCTTGTTCAGAGAGTTGCTTTGGAGCAAATACATCTAAAGATAATTGAGCTCAACCCCACCAGCAAACTTGTTCACAACCCGTTTTGATTGTGTGAAGCTGCTTAAATGAACAACTAATGCTCGTATAAGATTACAACAGGTTTTACCGTATCTGGCGATTATGCAGGTGTTAAGATCTTAACACCTGCATAATCGCCAGATGCAGGTGTTAAGATCACATGCAGGTGTTAAGATCACCTGCATAATCGCCAGATGCAGGTGTTAAGATCTTAACACCTGCATAACACCTGCATAATCGCCAGATGCAGGTGTTAAGATCTTAACACCTGCAAAATCGCCAGATACGGTAAAACCTGTTGTAATCTTATATATGTTTACTGGCAAAAATGTACCCACAGAACTAATGCTCGTGTTTACACAGAAATTAACGTTGTGAATGCTTTGAAATCCGCATCACAAACGGAAACTAAATTGATGTAGGTCGTCACGGCTCGATGCATGAGAATTGGTTTTCAAAGCTGCTCTTTCGGGATAGACGTGTTTGAGTGCTCCTGCTCTCTCCTTTGCGACGTTTCGCCTCAAACGTTAGGGAGGCGAAAACGAAGGCGAGAGGGAGCACTGAACACTCATCTCATCTCATTGTCTGAAACCGCTTAGTCCTATACAGGGTCACGGTGAAGCCGGAGCCTATCGCGGCAGACACAGGGCGCAAGGCAAGGATATCCCGACGATGGGACGCCAGTCCATCGCCGGGCACTGCGGGGCAATTTAGCCTGCGAGCCAATCAACCTATGCAGCAGCATGCTTTTTGGACTGTGGGAGGAAACCGGAGTGCCCGGCGAAAACCCACGCGGACACGGGGAGAGAGCATGCAAACTCCACACAGAAAGGCACCCGAGCCGAGAGATTCGAACCCGGGACCTTCTTGCTGTGAGGCGACAGCGCTAACCACTGGGCCACCGTGCCGCGCAGCACTCAACACGACGATCCTAGCAGAACAGCTTTGGGAAACAATTCTCAGATAAATTGTTTATCCACGCAAGGAGCGCACAGAACGGCGATAACTGCTTTAAATGATGTGGTCTCAAAACGGTTTTTAGTCTCATAATTTTCTCACAAACACGTCAACCAAACAGATTACGATTCAAACGTTTTTTTCTCTCTCCAATTTATAAGGAAAAAAAAACCCCCCTCCAATTTTCTTTGGTTGGATGAAAGCACCGGCGTCGCTATTTATCCATGTAGTATGCGGCGAAAGCATTGCCATCGCTCAGAGCCCACGAAACCACTCGCCGTTTCGCTGCTCGCGATCAATACGCGCACATCACAAAGATGCGTTACATCATTAATTTATCTCGGTCCAGATTTGCCTCCGTTACATTAAACATTCATCCGCAGGCTCGTCGCGCGATGGTATGTGCGCTAATAGCGATGGAACTCGCCAGCGATGCACGCACATAGTCGTATCAATTGGGAGCGTCTGTACCTCTCGGAGTAAGTCGTGCCACGAGGCTCTTCGGAGGTGCTCTTTAGAAGCTGCTGCTGATTGACTAAAGACCCCCCCCCAATCCCTTATCCCCCCTTCCTCCGCCCCGTTTTTTGACGGCATTAGTGAGCAATCAGGAGGGCCGCTGCCGCTGGGATAAGCTATCCGCCAGCTGTTAGGCGAGACGTTTTAAATAATGGGGCACTTGCGGTGACTCTGCGTGTGCTTTTGCTGGAAGAGGAGGAGGCCGGAAGGTCCTGCTGCGCTACCAAATAGCTACTTTCACTCCTGATAGACGTCCTCGTCGTAGGTGAGTCCCAGTGGTGAATCTTAACTCAGCCGGTGCTAATGTTGGCCGGCACAACCGCTCATGAAAAATACATTCAGGAGAAGAACCGCGGGCGCAGTAAACACGTCCAGTGTTCTCTTCAAACGATGGCGAGAAACGCGGAAGGAGTGTGAGAGTGGTGCACTCGATGTGTTCACAAGTCCCTCGCGGAAGAGAAAAAAAAAGCGCTCACAGAGAGCCGCTCTCTTGCTATCACTACGGGCAGCAAGGGGTGATGCTCTGCACCGCATCGTCCGGCTGCGGCTCCTCCTCAACGCCCAATGGGAGGGAAGTTCAAAACGTTCTTTCCACCAACGTTAGCCTCCACAGTGGCGGATCATAGGCCACATGTACAGCCACCTCCGCCTGACCCACTGCTAGCATAAAAGTGAACGATCGCCTCGTGAATCGGCGGCTACTTTTTTTTTAAGTGGCCACGGAAGGGGGTAATTGTCACGCTTAAATGGAGTGCCGGCTTTTTCTCGCTCTCATCCGTGTGGATGGTAAATAAAAAAAATGCTTACCCCGGCACTGTGCATTCATTAAAAGCCTCACATATTTATCATAAAGCTCACCGTGCGCAGGGAGCTGCTTCAGCTCTCCTCTCAATTTGCTTTGGGCATGATTTGCTCTCTGAACCTCTTACACAGTCACCAGCTGTCTCGGACCAATCTCCTTCATCTCGACTCGAGTCAACAAGCTGCCCGTCAGCATCTTTGACTTCTGCCCAAATGCATATTTTCTGCTCTCCGACAAGCATTGCCACACTTGATTAAAATCTCGTTTACGATTTCTGCCTCCCGCCCCCTCCCTTCTAGATTTTCTACAAAATGTTTTACGTTCAAATATTCTTGCGGATTTATGGAGCGTAATTTTATCAATGCCCCCATGCTTGCTGATACACAGTCATATAAGTTGTGGCTTCTTCAGCAACAAAACAAGGAATCGATGGTTCTTCATCTTTACTCGAGGCAGGAAAAAAAAGCTATCCCATTCGAGGTGTTATTTTTTTACATCAATATAAAATTTATGGCCAAGATATTTTGTGGATTCTTGTTTGATGTTTTTATATACATATACTTCAAGTGTATGTAGACACACAGTTGCCCGCGTGTGTTGCCTGTATATTAAATAATGGCCGAGATTGTTTTGAGTTCCAGATATTGCTCTGTGCACAAACTCCCTTGGGTTTGTGCTGTTTGCTGTGGTAAACAGACCTTTTGGCATTTCACGTGGTCGTGGTGTGTACCGTGCTCAGCTCACATACATCTCATTATCGGGGGACAGTAGGATGTGCTGCTAATGCCTGCAATGCCTGCTTGTGTAAAACGGGGCACGTTTGTGTGCCGTGCGCTATGCACGGAGCAGTGTTGTTTTTAGATTGCGGCTGCCCAAAGCACTAACGCGTTCCTTGCACTTCTGAACGTGCAAGGAACGCGCTGGTACTCTGGGCGTTCTGCAGGAGACAGATTCCCGCGTCGGTGCCTCTCTGTGTGCTGCTTGCATGTTCTCCCCATGTTCAGCGTGGGTTTCCTGCGGGTTCTCCGGTTTCCTCCCACAACAAATGAATTAACTCATCAGTTCATTAATTGATTGCTTTATTAATTGGACGGTAGGATGCGGTGTCCGGCAAATGTTGAAGCCAGCTAACCACGTGGCTGCCTTGCCCCTACCCGCCTCTGCGATTTCCTCGCGCCACCGAATCGTTCTGTCTCCAAACAAATACCTTCGACCTTGAAGGATTATGCGCGGCGCTCTATAAATTGTAATAATTATTAACGGGTTCCGACGTTGACCAGTGCGAGGAGAGAACGCGGAGGGAACAGCACACGGATGAGAGAACAGTGGAACGGGATGAGCCCTTGCAGTGTGCGGCGGTGTAAGCGTGTGATGTTCATGGGAACAATGCCCGGGGTTGTGCACTGGGCACAGTGTGGTGAAATGTCTAACCCACTCACGTGGAGGCAGGCCCAGTGGATTACACAGATATGGAGCCATAATTAAAAATGCACCAGTCAATTCAAACTCTTTGAACGTTGTGGAGATTCATCGTTTCTCCCCAGGTATGGCTGGCTTTTCTCTGGGCACTCCAGTATATTTTTCCTCACGTGATTTCAACAGCCAGTTGGCAGAACATCTCAAGCTAACCCATAAAGAAAAAAAACCGCTTTCCTGCCGAATGAGGTAAATCATTGGTAGCATGACATGTTATACTTTAATATTCTCATGTCATTGTCAGAAACCGCTTAGTCCTGTACAGGGTCGCGGTGAGCCGGAGCCTATCCCGGCAGACACAGGGCGCAAGGCAGGCATATCCCCACGATGGGACGCCAGTCCATCATCGGGCACGGAGGGCAATTTAGGCTGCAAGCCAATTAACCTATGCAGCAGCATATTTTTGTATGTGGGAGGAAACCGGAGTGCCCGGCGAAAACCCACGCGGACACGGGGAGAGAACATGCAAACGCCACACAGGAAGGCACCCGGGCCGAGATTCGAACCCGGGACCTTCTTGCTGTGAGGAGACAGCGCTATCCACTGGGCCACCGTGCCGCCCACTTTAATATTACTCACCCATTTATTTGCATCGCAAGATGTTCTGAAGAGCAAGATGCACGGCACAATTGTACCCGGTGTACATATATGATTATACAGATATCGTTTTCAACAACAGCAACAACAGCTGCAATTTGCCTCTAAGTGGCAGTGACGTCCTCAAAGGGCTTGAGGCCACGCGAAGTATCGACGTCTCGCTGACAAGGGAGCCACGTGAAATACCCAGGTGTTGTGGGTGGCCTGGCTGAGATAACTGGCAGATGCACCACCTGTGCTCCTCGCCAGTGGCCCTTGTTGTCCCGTCCACATTTTGCTTTAAAATACAGGGGGAGAACGCGGAAAAAGTGGTGTCTTCTCGAGTCGCCTTTGCTGTTCTCCTTGTGACGGCTATTGATGCTCAATGCAAATGTAGTCTGCTGTGGTGTACTGGCGGTGGTGGCACAGGTGGGAAATGATATGTAGTGAGAGTGCTATGAACCTGGCGACCTGAGTTCCATTCCCACCCTTGACCAATACCACCGATGATTATGTAAACTGGTGCTCTCGATCGCTAGTATATTAGTACCTCGTGCCACGTGTAAAACATTTCCACCAGGGCAGGGCACTTAAAGCGGGCGCCCACTCTCGTGTGCCGTCAGTCTATTCATAGTAATAATTAAATAACAATAATCATTCATTACATTTATGTGCCGCCTTTCACCCAGAGGCCCCAAAGCGCAAGCAGGATGGAGATGTGGTGGGGGGGTGGGGGTGAAGAACTCACGCTGACAGCTGGCACGAACCCACCAGACACCAGAGAGCCTGCAGGAAAACCCACACGCCATAAGAAGAACACAAAACCTCCACACGTAAAAGATGCCAGAGGCAGGAATCGAATCACCTCGCGCAGGGGCTTCTGTCTGTGAGGCTCGAATGTCACCGCTGCCCCCACGTTGCTGAGCAGGGCGATGTTTGTCTTCTCCGTTGGAGTGTAGATATGGTGCCACTGGCAGCGCGCGGAGCAGACCACGCCATGGTGGGAGGCGTTGTGGCGGTGGCAGTGTTCGCTACACTCTGCCTGCTCGTCATCCTGGGACGCTACTTGGCCAGGCATAAAGGTGGGCACCAGCACCCGCAAGCTGCGCCTCCACGAGTTTTTGTTTTTGCCTTGCGGTGAGAGTAGGACTCCAACTGCGTCCTGTTGTGTTTTTTTTCTTCTCTCTTTATCCCAGGATCATTCTCCTTTTTTGATGAGACAGCTGTCCTGCAGGAAAATCTGTAATCTTTCATGCAGCGAGTCATTATTCAGCGTTTGGGTGTTTTGTCACTTTCACACACAGTCCTTCCGTTCCCTTCTTCTCTTGACCTTCACGATATGTCGTCTTTTTATGCCTTCGAGGTGGGAACCCTAGGTGTTAAACTGAAGCTGTTGACACCCTGCGGTTCGTTCTCCCTACAATGTGTTTTCCGGAAGGCGTCTGACAGTTTGCTCCACGTGTGAAGAGCTTCTTCAGGAATTGAACAGAGCAGCTTAGTTTGCCCCTGGATTCTATAGCGTTCAAGGCTGTTGCTGCTGCTCATGCTACCACTATTATTGCCAGCCCTTGTTTTGAATGTCCGTCTCAATTCAATAAAATTCTCACATGTGGCCACCATGACATTAGTCGAGGTGCACCAATACGATCGTACAAATTTCATAACCACCTTAATTCAGTCACCACAGGCTTATTTAGCTGACATATGCCAAACGAACCTCTCATACATATGAAGATTAAGGGCACAGGCTTGGGGCTATGTTAAGACAGGCCGTCATGGAATATCAAGCGAAGATCTGTCATAAACCTTCCGTGCTCTTCCATAAAATCACATGTAGATTGGCTGTCATGCGGGGGTCTGGAATGAAATATGCTTTGCTGTCTGCATAGGAGCCAAAAGCACAATTGGGAGATAATTGGTGAAAAGGAAATGCCAAAACGGCCTCAGCTGCAGCCACATATGAGTGCTGAAAAAAAAAATCCAAGATAATAATTATGGACCTAAATGTCAAGTCTCATGCATTAAATATTTAGCAACTGATAAATGGAAATCAGTCCCCGCTTTAGATTACATTGAAAGCACGATGAGTGATCCGGTGCATTTTTCTTTAATTTCACCCATGGGCATGGAGATGGCCGGTGAAGGTAATTGAAGACTGGCCGTGTGCCAGTGAGCTCACGGTGACGCAAGTTTCCACACCTACTGTGGGGTTTTCTTTTAAGACTCAGGATCCATCACTGTTATGCAACTAAATGAAGCGTGTGGCAGACTCTGATGGAAACAAACATTCCTTGTTATTTATTTATTCATCACTACCCACCCCCCCCACCAAGATATCGTTGAAATCTATCTTTAGATCCGGTCAGTGCGTCTCGTTCTCTCTGAGATGCTCATGAATCGCAGCCACTTTATTCAATAAGTTGCACAATCTGGGCTTTAGATTGATGCTAATTTGGAATGAAATATCGTAGTCAATTCTTACGAACTGTGTCTATTGACTGACAATCTGGAATGCCTTGTGTGTCAGCCACACCTTTTCTGGATTTCGTGTGGGCCTTGTGAGCCACAGGGAACAGAATGGAGTGGTTGGAGAAAAATTACCCTGGAGATGTCGTGATGTTCTCTGCTCAATCTTGCAGATTTCGCTATGGATACACAGTTTTATTTTTTTATTTAATACGTTGCTCAGACGCCCGTTGCATGTGCAGTGTAGTTTTTTTCTGGCAATATTATTAATTGTAAATTATTATTATGAACAGCTATATTTCCCCAAAATATCGTAAATATGTTTTTGGTGCACAAGCATATTTATGTTTACTGGTAATGCATACACATGTCTCAAATGTGGATGTTTAACTCCCCGTTTTGTACAGCATTGCTTATACTATTCATCATTTTTGAATGTCGAACTCATTGCGTTAAGCAACCAGTTGAATCTTTTCTTTAAAGATCTTTAAAAACGTTTTGTCTTGCCGCTCGTAGTAAAAGATAACATGTTCACAAAAAGATAACATCCAAGTCCTGCTGGCATCAGAACGGATGTCAAGCGGGATGTCCTGTACTCGAGACGATGTGGCGTTAATTGCTACGCATGTCTGGTGCTGCTCCCACACAAGCGATTGCCTCTTCAGTGTCGCGTCTCGACATTAATTGGCACTGGTGAGGATGCCCTCGTGAGTGAGCATTTGCACTCTTCCAGCTGTGTATTTGGGAAGCGGTATAAACGGTTCGACTGACTAAAGCTCGAGGAATGATGGTGCAGGCGCTGAGCTGGGGAAAGAAACCACTGCTGTACCAAGCGAGTATGAAAAGGAGCTTTTCACAGTGTCAGCCTTAAAGAGCATAGTAAAAAAAACGAGACACTATCTCACGCTGCAGGAAAAGGAAGAGGGGGCATTTTCCTTTCCACCGTGAGAAGTCTAAAAAGTACGGTGTTTGCAGCAGTTGAAAAACTTGAGATAAAGACTTGCTTCAGACAGCCTTTAACTAAGGTACTTATTCATGCTCAGTTGCGTCACCGTTGAGTGTCATTCAAAATTGTGGTGTGCTTTTGAAAGCTGTATCATCAGCTGCTTATGCTTTCTTTCTTGCCGACTCTGCAATTTACATTTATTCACTGTCATCCATTCCTCTTGCGGTCGCAAACAAATCGAGGGCTTTTATGGGAGCTGATGACAATTCAGGAGAACATTAATGTTCTATAATAAAATGCATCTCATTTCTCCTGCATGCCCAAAGATTATGATTCATGTCAGCGTGCACGGAGCACTCAGTTTGCCTGACAATGAACGTTTAATTTAAGCAGGACAATGCTTATGTAAGCGGAATGATCATGCATTTAAGTTGAGATTCACATTCCGTAGTGTGGATTGTGCGGCCGATATATCTCGCAATGCTGGTCCTTGCTGTTTGTCCACCGACTATGCGTGTTCATGACGGTGGCTCTCAAGTACCTTTCAACGGTGCACCGTACATGTAGCCAAGGACAGACATCAGAGCAGATGGTGGAATACTGTTAGGACAGATCCTGGAGGTTGTTGTCGACCGTCCAGCAGCTGCATGACTTGGCGGAAGACAGAGAGAGCATTGCCAGCTAGGTGTGATTGCTCGCAACATTGCCTTTGGACAGAGTGCCGTCGCGAACCGTGTTCTCTTGAGCTGTAAATATGCTGCATTCATAAACCCCTAATAGGGGTGCCTTGAACCATAGTTGTTGTTGTGGTTGTACTTGAATGGCTCATAGTTCCAAGGTGGTGTGCTGGTCAACATATGGGCAGGGTTGGTGCATGCACTGAGCCAGCGACGCAATGTTTTGTTGCATCATGTCGTCTGTTGCAGTAGCCACCACACCCCCCCCCCTGTAGTACTGCTCTGAGCCCAGTTGCGTAGACGTTATGATAAGATCGGGCTGTCAGAGTTGTGTAACAAAAGGCAATTCAATAATGCGAATGCCACTTATACATATGTAATCCGGCGATGGACTGGCGTCCCGTCGTCGGGTGTATTCCTGCCTTACGCCCTGTGTTTCCGGGATAGGCTCCGGCTCACCGTGACCCTATATAGGATTAAGCGGTTTCAGATAATGAGATGAGATGAGACGTATGTAATCACAATGTCATGGAATTGTTCGGGAGGATGAGCCTTGCTACGTTGTTTAACCTTGCTCATGATTCGTCTTTGTGTCCTCTTCCGGCGCTTTTATGCTAGGCACCTCTTCCAGGCCGGCGATGGACTGGCGTCCCATCGTCGGTATATCCTTGCCTTGCGCCCTGTGTCTGCCGGGATAGGCTCCGGCTTCACCGTGACCCTGTATAGGACTAAGCGGTTTCAGACAATGAGATGAGATGAGACCTCTTCCAGGCACAACACCTAAATGCTACGCCTCCACGAGCATGATGCAGACAAGCGCACTATGCAGTATCGATGATGTTTGTTAATTCTCCGCATGCTTCGGGATAGCGGCTCAGTGGTGGAGAGAGCGGCTCGCTATCGTAATCTCTAGGGGGTTACTACCTCAGGCCACCATCTTCGTCACGGTCCATAACATTGCCACACTGCATGCTAGCCAACAGTTGTCGTGTTATGGAGAGACTCAGCCCTGTAGTAGGAATGTGGAATTTCCACCACAGGCTTAGAGCTGTACACAGGAAATGAACGTCAAGGTCTTAATACTAATTTAAGCCGGAGATCACTCTGACAGTGCAGGTTGATGAACTGTGGGGCTCAAGAGCAGATCGAATACCACTCATCGTAGATGTGAACTATACCCAGAAATGAACTTCACGTCACCAAGGTCACCGGACGCCCATACTTTACATACAGAACGATCACAGACATCACCAGCAATTCTCATTCCACACCTCGCTGAAGTGCCGTGCTCTAACGGCTGGCGAGTCACGGCCCATCAGTGGGGCACGAGCGCGACCTAGTGGTTCGTGGAGGCCAGACCCAAGTGAGCCAAGTGGGCCTCGCGGTGCACAGGAGTGGGAACCCCTGCTCGACAGGCAACAAGTTGGTCTGTGCCCCCCGTTAACTTTGTATTGGCGTCGCGTGCTGCTTGTTTGTTCTCGCTTGCAGGAACGTACCTGACCAACGAGGCGAAAGGCACAGAAGGGACTCAGGAAGCAGACACCCCCATCGTTGGAGCGGATGGCGTGCAGAACAACACGGAGGAGAAGAAGGAGTACTTCATTTGACCTTGCGGGAAAGGAATTGAAAAAAAACACAGAGGGCGCTGAAAATTTATGCCAAGGCCCTGGGAGGAGGGTTGGGCTGGTGTTGGGGCAGCAAGCGTCCGCTGTTTAGGATGAGTACGGTCATTAATTTTCAGTGCCCCCATTATATTTGAAGGAGCCAAAAGTGTACGCCCACGTTGTTTAACATCTTTGGTAGTGGCATTTTTGATAGAATATGTAATCGCCTGTCTCGGCCAGAGGAAAATACGGAGCTAAACGATACAATCTGAAGAAGAAAAAAAAACACAACGTTTGAAATAATGTCGGTTAAAAAAAAACGTATGTGCTGGCTACTTTCCATTTAGCTAAAATACACCCCCAAAGGAAGCTGAGTCACACTGGCGTTCAGTGTGTGGTACGTTAATTCCCTCCTCTCACAACATCCTGGGAACCCCTTGGCTCTTGTGTAACTCTTGATGCTCGTAAGGGGTTTTATTCTTCACACTCATCAAAATGATGTGTCAAATCAGTTTACACAGATAAAGCATGCAAATGAGCAGGGGCTGCCACGGGAACGTGAAACGGATTGTTTATGGGTACTGGAAAACACGACGAAATGTATCAATATTTCTCAAGAAAAAAAGTGTCTTCTAAAGTATCACCTAGTGGTCCTTGGAGACCAGACCCAGTTGGGCCAAGTGGGCCTTGAGGTGCGAAGGTTGAGAGCCCCTGCTCTGAACAACCGTTTGTAATTTCTGCAGTCACAGGGCGACTTTCAGTTGTTTTGCATTCATTGGTTAAGTGTTTAAAGCATTATTATCGTGCGCTGATAATTGGATGTTGGATAATTGGCTGAGCAGCTACATGTGTGATCATTATTTTCAACAGACAAACACTGGTTAAACATTTCTTTAATGTTTAATAAGAACAAGAGACTATAACTTGAAATAAAGTAAAATATTGCTGCGCGTGTAAATTAATGCCCTGCTGTGTGTTGATATCTGGAGGTCATCTGGAGTTCTGGTGATGAGAAGGATGCACAGTCTAGGCCGTTCGTCCATGCAGCGTATGACAAGCATGTGCGTGTGTGCTTGAGTATTGAGGACATGCAATTTTTCTGTCAACAAAATCCTTGCTCTGTGTGTGACTGATTCATGGCCCTTTGCATTTCTGAATCGTTTTATTTAAAGTACTTATTTGAAACTTATAAAGAAGAAAAAATCCCCATATGTCATAGAGATTGTCTGTAAAAACGTCAATGATTATATAAGAATTATAAATAGACAGCGGTGGGAACCGCGCAAATAAAATGTCAGAGTTGTATGAAAGATAAAATTGTTTGCCAAATACAGAAACATTCGAAACGCTCACATGTGATAAGTTGACACACCAGGGGACTCTCCATCAAGCCTTGATTCAAACACTCCTGCAGACACGTGAAGGGTTCGAGGGATTATTTGGTTTGATGAAACGTTTGTGTGCATAGTTTTATCAATTTGGCGGAGTCATCATTAACCAAGGCCTAGCGCCCCAAGCCTCTGCCACCTGTCATGATCCTACGAGCTATTGATGCGCACAGCACCAGCACATGAACGGATTCCATCGTTCCTTCTAGTTGCCAGATGGCCCCTCAGAGGCTTCAATTACTTTACTGCCACTCTTCGTTGAAAAAAAAACCCTATTGTCTAACGATAATCTTGTAATGCGTTGTTGTCTGGTCAAACGGAGGTTATTCACATTGACCCAGATCGCCCGGTTGTCCCCCAGTGATAATGGTATTGGACCAGAACGTTACGGTCAGATGCCTTTGCTGACGCCAGAGCTATTCAGCAAGGGAGACCCCAGTAAAAGGGGGTTCATTGAAACACACCAACCCCTCCACGACCTATGACGGGGGGATGATAATCCTATAATAATGGGCGGTGACCTCTAGACGTACATTCGTCTTCACCTCGTGTTCATCTTTATTGTTAGTTTCATGCAAATTCACCGCCACTTTTAAAAGTAATTATATATGATGATAATCCCAAGTGCCCTGCTGGTAAACCACACAGTGCAAGGTTTGTCCTGAAAAGATAGGCATCTCTGATGAACTGACGAACGTTTCACTTTGGAGGTCATCTTGCAGCTGAGTAGCATTTTCGTTTCGATAATATTCTTTAAATTGATACATATGTTGTCTTGGCAAAAGATATAAACAATGATGAGTGAATTCAAAGGAATGATGATGTAGGGAATTGAATACACCAGATTGCACAATAATGAAAAGTTATTTTAAAGCGTCTGGGAACCTTAATTGGAATAGAAAAATATTAGATATTTGTTAGTACACTTGTCCAGACTCTGGGGTAGCAATTTAATTTGAAATATACATTCGGCAGTAAAACATTTGTGAATGTAACTTGTACACTTGTAAAATGATGGGAGAACCGACCACATTGTGCTGATGTATTCTTAGTCCCACCATCTGTACGCACACTCTTATTGTGTGTGTGTGTGTGTTTGGTGTGTGCGTGTGTGTTCCTTGTTCGTTTCCCCCTGACGGCCCAACACCAGTGACGTTTATCTGAACCGATCCTGGGCATTCCCTCGGTCAACTGAGCCAATGAGGGAGACAAAGGCGGTCGGGCGTGGTGCTGGCAACCCACCCCCATGGCTTGCCGTGCCCGCCTTCGTGAGTGCTCGTTAACAGTACTTTCCCCCAAAAATCTATTATGGCAGCAAGGGGGGATTCGTGTCTTTGTGTGCGTGTGAAAGACTGGGTATTGATGTCTCTCCGCACATGCCTCATGGGTAAACAATAGTTGTATTTCGCTACGGTTCTTTCACGAACGGAGGAGGAGGAGGAGGACGACGTATTGGGAGAGTGGTACAGCACATTGTTAATAGGGTTGAAGTGAGTACTGCGCATCGCACAAACGAATGCCGGCTGCCACGCAATCTCCGCAGCGCACACGCATGTACAACAACTTCACGTGTCGCGTTGACAAGCACATCCGCTGTGTTGCGCGCACACACGCGTGTCAAAGTGAACAAAAGCACAGGCAGCATACATGTGCGCGTGATATGTGTGCACGCACAGCATATATAAATACGGTTTTACAAACCACAACATTTTACCCAAAAACAGCATTTTCGAGCACGGCGGATCATCGTCTGCGTCCTTGATCGTTCCAGTAATTTATACCTTGCGCGCATCTCTGAGATGTGCACAGATCGGAGAACAAATTTGCGCCGTGCACGCTAATGTTTGTTAACGAGCGGAAACGAAACAATGTCTATAGTTTGTGCAAATATTGTCGGCTTCCCTAAAACGAAGTGTGCTTCGTTCCTTATTTTTAGCGCACGCGGGACACCCTTTAGGCGCACTCCTGCTTGCGGATGTATTGTGCATAGCCTCCCGTGCACGTATTCCCTGTGCTCTGTGTGCGCTGTCGGTGTGTACAGTACCTGTATATCGCGTATATTTACAAACGTTGTCACCACTCACCGACTGACGGAACATTTGTGATCAATTTTCTGTCGGGGTCCGAGGTTCGTACGGGGGTTATGCGTGCGGTATTTAATAATAACAGTTTCTGTGCAAAAATTACGTTGTTAGTGTTACGGATAATACGACCCCTGTGTTATCGCTGGACCTATATAAATATATTATCTGAAGTTTATATATAAGTCTATATAGTGAGCACCGGCTCCTCTCCTCCCCCCCCGCCCCCCGGTTTGCGTTCCCGTAACGAAATAAATGCGGGCCGCGTTAATATCCGTGCGTGTTGCCTTCAGTGTGGAGTCTAGTTCCAGGCGATGTATTGAATTTTAACTGCGTTCTATATATATAGTGTAGCTGGTTTTTGCACTTCGAAACAGGCCACACTGCGTGAATCCCCCCCATCATCATTTTGCCCCGTAGGTTAGTCTTGAAAGGAACTGAGCCCACGTCTTCGCCACAGAACAGAGGAGGAGTGATCGGTCACGGGAAACTTTGAATGGGTATTTTTGTTATTCTTTCATTATTTTACGTAGCTGCCCGTTCACCGTATTTTTACTCAATAAATCAAGGCTAACAGTTGTCTCTGGTGAGCGTTTCCTGATTTCTCACTCATGACCGTTAAACACGTTTGCGTGGCTTCACACGGCGCACGGGCCACACTACTATGAGTTGTCACCCGCTTCTCAAGCGCCGTCAGTTTGTCTCCCCTGGCTAATTTTGGTCA
>JAZEWT010000005.1:8628351-8647033 GCA_036362905.1 Mordacia mordax
ACAGAAAGGCACCCGAGCGAGAGATTCGAACCCGGGACCTTCTTGCTGTGAGGCGACAGCGCTAACCACTGGGCCACCGCGCCGCCCATGTAACGTAATGAGGACGTTAAATGAGAGGTCTTTGAATGTCTGCAGTTACAATGCGCTCTATTAAAAGACAACCAGACACACTTGTCAACAGGTTTTCCTTAAAAAGTATATATGTAAATATATAATGGCCCTTCTTCAAAGCACATAAACAGAGAGACCGAGGACACAGTGAATACACTTATTAACCGTCGCTTTGCGCATTGCTTATGTGCTTTGAAAAAGTGCCATTGACCAAAACGCTGCAGATTATATATATTATATTTTCTTTCAAGGCAGCGTTCTTGGTGAGTGCGTTTATTAATTACTAATTGTGCTTGCGCGCCACTGCCAACGCAGCAGCAGCTTTGCCAAATAACTTTGTCCGAAAAATGGGCCTCTCGCTGGCGTTAAGAAATCAACGGCGCAGCTGGGCCCGATACACGAGTAAGAGGGGAACAGCTGTTTTTTAATTTTTTAATTACGGAACGTTTCATCCAGGACGGCGCGGTGGCCCAGTGGTTAGCGCTGACGCCTCACAGCAAGAAGGTCCCGGGTTCGAATCTCTCGGCTCGGGTGCCTTTCTGTGTGGAGTTTGCATGTTCTCCCCGTGTCCACGTGGGTTTTCGCCGGGTACTCCGGTTTCCTCCCACAGTCCAAAAGCATGTTCCTGGATAGGTTGATTGGCTCGCAGACTAAAATTGTCCCGCAATTCCCGGCGATGGACTGGCGTCCCGTCGTCGGGTGTATTCCTGCCTTACGCCCTGTGTTTCCGGGATAGGCTCCGGCTCACCATGACCCTATATAGGATTAAGCGGTTTCAGATAATGAGATGAGATGAGACGTTTCATCCATTTTGCATTTACCTTTTCTGGAATTAATACGAGTTAAGCTCTAATTTATCTTCTGCACTGAGTAATTACAGTCAGTGATTTGTTTCATTTCTAATCTGTGGAGCATTTTAGTCAGTCAGTTTTGTTTTTAAATTCAAGCTGGAAGGAACCGTTGTCCTGCAGGGAAAAATAAACAAGTTACAACAGCTCGGAGCACCGGGGGGCAAGTTCTTCACAGCAATTAACCTGTGCCGTATGTCTTTGGACTGTAGGACGAAAACAGAACACTCTCAGCAAACTTTCGTGGACACAGGAAGAACGCACAAGCGCCACACAACAAGGCGACCGATACTACCTGCGCTCACGGGCGGCGCGGTGGCCCAGTGGTTAGCGCTCTCGCCTCACAGCAAGAAGGTCCCGGGTTCGAATCTCTCAGCTCGGGTGCCTTTCTGTGTGGAGTTTGCATGCTCTCCCCGTGTCCGCGTGGGTTTTCGCCGGGCACTCCGGTTTCCTCCCACAGTCCAAAAAGCATGCTGCTGCATAGGTTAATTGGCTTGCAGGCTAAATTGCCCGCAGTGCCCGGCGATGGACTGGCGTCCCCATCGTCGGTATATCCTTGCCTTGCGCCTTGCGCCCTGTGTCTGCCGGGATAGGCTCCGGCTTCACCGTGACCCTGCATAGGACTAAGCGGTTTCAGACAATGAGATGAGATGAGACTACCTGCCGTGCCGACCTGTTTTGTCGGGTCGACAGCCACGGTGGTGTCGGAGTCGTACCGTCGGGACCTCACGGCCAGTAAGGCCGTGGTCACCATGGCGATTTTAAATTTGTACATTTTCAGCGTGCCTGCTCTCCTCCCGATAGGAGAAACACACCAGTGATATTTTATTTAAAACATTCGTGTACCGTAGACATATAAAGCAATGTTTGTACCATATGCACGCCTGTAGCTGAGGGGCAGAGGTTATTGCAGGGCACTATGAACGTAGAGACCCGAGTGCCATTTTCGGCATCGACTAATAAGCAGTGACCAAAAATATTGAATCAGTAATGGGGCCGCCGTATCATCAAAGAGTTCACACCAATGTGACGTATGGCCAATACCCTCAATAGCCAACGCCTTCTGGGGAGGGCCTTTGGAGGTTTGACTAATGGCTGCATTATGAATTTTATTGTTACATTACATTTTATTGATTTCTACATTAATTTGTGATTATAATCCATATGTTATTCATGGCATGCCTGCTATGCAAATGAATGAAGGTAGTGCAATAACAATGTCCCGCAAGGTTGCAGACGCACACGATGCGGTAGTTACATCTGACAGGCGTGCCGTGTTGTAAGCAAGCGTGGCTATCACACGCCGTATGAAGAGCCATCTGCGTGTGGGGGGGAAGGGTTGGGGGGTGGGATCTGCCATGGACATCGTGTGTTCGGAGACTTCCTGCAGCAGAGAAAATCACCGTCGTAAATTAATTCGTGGAATCCTAAGCAGGGCCCGTGATCGCACACACGTAAGGTGACTGTTAGTGATGCTCCGAGGGTAAGTATGTGATGCCCATACATGGACATGCATTGTTGTTCGCGTGTTTTCGGTGCCAGATTTACATAATCGCGCAGGTGTAATGAGAATTTTAACCGTTGCGCCGTATGATTACCCGCCGTGGCACCGCAATACGCAGCGGGTCAACTGGGATCAGACAGCGAGTCGAGTTGAATGGAATGAGCTTGTGCCATTAACGCGATGTTTCCTTCTTAATATCTGGCTTATCCGGTTTATCGAGATTGACTTTATTTTCCTTGTTTGTGGCCGGATTGTTCACCGCATTTTTACCTGAGCAGAGATTTTGCGCAACCAAATTTATATACAATTTATAAATTGTGTTGATAAAATATGGATTATTATGGTCACCTAATTTTTGTAAAATAATTCAATGACGAATACATATGCGCGTGACGTATTTGTGCAATGGTTACCGGACTTTTCTCTGAACGCAGTGATCCGACCATGATTGACTGCTTCAGCCAACATCAGTGACGAGTGACATCTGCGCTGGTCCTTCCAACCCTCCTTACTCTTCATTCATAAATCTGCCCTGTTAAGCGTGAACTATGGTTAAACGACACCCACGAACAAAGTGGCATGTGTAGTTAAAATTTCTGCATCGGACTGTACACATGATGTGACGCAAATTGCATATGCAGAGAAATAATAGCAATTACAACGTATAACGCGCGCACAATTGCTCAATATCGAACGCCTCAGAAGCTTCAGAAAAATACGGAGAGGCAGGGATGGAGACGGTAGCAAACGCAGTTAGCCGGTGTCAACATTTACGAGACACTGAGTTCTATTTATTATGATCGTATTAGCCACGGCGTTATTCATCGCATTTTTGATGCGGGCGAAAACCATAGAACCCGGAAAAAAAACAACGGAGAATAGGGGGAGAATACATAAACTGATGATTACTTCATCTCGGCGAGGAGGAGAGAGGAAGCGATCGACGCGGCTGTCCCGAGAGAGCAGCTTTTCGAAGCAATCATCATGCATCGAGCCGTGAAAACCTACATCATTACAACACATAGACTCTGCACAAATAGGCACCCGAGGTGGGTATCGAACAGCCTTCCAGCAGGACCTTCTTTCGCAGACGCAGGTGTAACAATTGCATAACCACCCTCGTGCCCAGCGATATTTATCTGTACACTACAGCAATTCACAACGCGCTATTATGTAGGAATCAATATGATCACTGCATATGCTGAAAAACAAAAATTGAAGGTAAGGCAAAGTGGAATTTATTGATATCTCAACTCATCTCATTGTCAGAAGCCACTTAGTTCTGTACGGCGTTGCGGTGGGCCGGAGCCTATCCAGGCAGACACAGGGCGCAAGGCAGGGATATACCCACAATAGGACGCCAGTCCATCACCGGGCACTGGAGGCAATTTAGTCTGCAAGCCAATTAACCTATGTTGCAGCATGTTTTTTGGACTGTGGGAGGAAACTGGAGTGCCCGGCGAAAACCCACGTGGACACGGGGAGAGAACATGCAAACTCCACACAGAAAGGCACCCGAGCCGAGATTCGAATCCGGGTATTTTTGCTATGAGGCGACAGCGCCACCCACTGGGTCACCGTGCCGCCCAATTTATTTATATTGATGAATGTAAATATGGGACGATATAAAAATGCTGATGATGCCTCAAACATGGGAGACCAGATGTCGCAAAGGTGAAATACGATCTATGGAGAGCAATTCTCATACATGTGATGTAAACATTCGGCATGTAATTATTAATGTCCCTAGCGATTCACTAACTTGTTGCAATTCAGTCGTAATTTTAATTCAAAAATCTATTCCTTGACTCACGGCGATGGACTGGCGTCCCATCGTCGGTATATCCTTGCCTTGCGCCCTGTGTCTGCCGGAATAGGCTCCGGCTTCACCGTGACCCTGTATAGGACTCAGCGGTTTCAGACAATGAGATGAGATGAGATTCCTTGACTCATTTGCACCCTCGTTTCCTCTACATGGCACCGTGGCGTAACGTTGGCATGTTTACTGGGTCGTTCCCTGTTGTCTTTCTGTCTCCTTTTGCTCCAACGTTTACATAATTCGTGTGAACATAACACGAACCCGGGCGGCGCGGTGGCCCAGTGAGTAGCGCTGTCGCCTCACAGCAAGAAGGTCCCGGGTTCGAATCTCGGCTCGGGTGTCTTTCTGTGTGGAGTTTTCCGGTTTCCTCCCACAGTCCAAAAAACATGCTGCTGCATAGGTTAATTGGCTTGCGGACTAAAATTGCCCCGCAGTGCCCGGCGATGGACTGGCGTCCTATCGTGGGCATATCCCCGCCTTACGCCCTGTGTCTGCCGGGATAGGCTCCAGCTCACCGCGACCCTGTACAGGACTAAGCGGTTTCTGACGATGAGATAACACGAACCCATAATTTGCAAACATTGCAAACATATGAGTCTCGCAATCACAATTGAATGCACATATGCTGCCCTTCACAAGAACTCGTCAAAACGCTTTACTAAGACACGTTGAGATGCCTGCGATGTTTCATATTGAACCACTGTGCTAAATGAATACTATTTTTGATGCAAGGGGTTTTGTCTGCTGTATTTTAACGTAATGATTTAAATTTCTCGCATGATTTTAACTTCCTTTCATCTGGAACAACACACATACATGAACATACATCATCAGTATCAATATTCGATTAATTCTGAACAGGGCCGCGGGGGGCTGGAGCCTATCCCGGCAGACAGAGGGCGTAAGGTGGGTTATACCAAGGATGAGACGCCAGTACATCGCAGGGTATCGGTGGCAATTCACTTAGCAGGGCAATTAACCTAAGCAGCAGGGTGGCATTGGACGGTGGGAGGAAACTGAAATACTTGGCAAAAACCCACACGGACACTTGGAGAGAACACGCAAACTACACACAGCCAGACATCGAACCCGGGGCCGTCTTTGCTGTGAGGCGACAACGCTACTCACTGCGCTACCACACCACCGCGTGAACATAACTGCGCACAAATATTATTTTTATTGTGGCGTCTCTGCTTGTAAATTATGCATGCACACGTACTTGTGTAGGTTTCAGTACGGCACATATACAGGGAGATACAACGATTGGCAATAACTTCAAGCGACTTTTTCTAATGCTACCTTATCTCAAGCAGACAGAAATCTAATAATGTGCCCGTTATCTGCAAGGGAGGGCTCTGTGTATACACAAATATATGGCACGCGATAGGGGCGCGGAGTCAGCATGCTTAGCCCCATTTATTGCAGATAAAGCCAGCGAGGGCCTCTTGCGTGAATTTGTGGAGCGAGGCTGTTTTCCCTCCACTACCGCATGTAAACGTCGGCAATTTATTGGACTTATATGCCTTGCAGCTCTCCTGTTTACGCCACCGTTTATGTTACCTGATTGTCGCATTTTAAAGAGTTCGGGAGCGAGCTGCACAATATAATTACCCGAGTAAACCCGGAAGGTTAACTATTTGTGCGCGTGTGTATGTCTTATAAAGTTTGCTGCAAAGTAATGAAAGTCAATGTTTCATCCGAGGAATATATTGTACATCCATCTCTGGATGCTTCTTGCAAATTATGATTTAAAAATAACTCCACATCGATCGAGAACATTGTTGGAGGGGGGAAACTGAATGCAAAATGGGTAAAGAAAGAACATGGACAATGTCTTTTTTTTATATATCAGTGCAGTTACTCATGAGGAGAAACGAGAGAATGGGGAAAACAAATCCACAAATCCAACGCATCACAGTCACTTAAAAAAAAACGCAAGTAGCCTTTACGGCCAGGGCCGTGTGCTTGTTGCGATGACAAATGATGGGAAACAGCAAGTGACAGAATGGCAGCTGAGAAAAGGAATACATAGGAGGAGATGACTAGAGGGGAAATGAAGCAATGAAATCAGGGCACATGCAGAAGTGAGATGGATTATGGCTGTGCACGACCGGATGCGATGGTACTAAAAATGGGATGCCTCCAGTGAGGACTGCGGTGCGCATTGCTGATAATATTTATGAAATTGTTCTGTGTATGTAACGTGTTGGCGGATGGGTCGGCGCCGTGGTTACCACGCTCTGCTGCGCACTCGGGGACCTGACGATCCATTCTTGGGCATGGCTTACATCAGTGACGAGTGATATTTCATCTGGTCTCCAGCGCCACCCTTCACCAAATCTGCACGGAACAGGCACGGTGAAGTATGTTCACGCAACCAATGTGCATGATGAGTCGTGGGGAGGCCTTCATCGAGCAGTGGATTGATCTCATCTCATTGTCAGAACCGCTTGATCCTGTACAGGGTCGCAGTGAGCCGGAGCCTATCCCGGCAGACACAGGGCGCAAGGAGGGATATGCCCACGATGCGACGCCAGCCCATCACCGGGCACTGAGGGCAATTTAGTCTGCCAGCCAATTAACCTATGCAGCAGCATGTTTTTTGGACTGTGGGAGGAAACCGGAGTGCCCGGCGAAAACCCACGCGGACACGGGGAAACTCCACACAGAAAGGCACCCGAGCCGAGAGATTCGAACCCGGGTCCTTCTTGCTGTGAGGCGACAGCGCTAACCACTGGGCCACCGTGCCGCCGCAGTGAATTGATTGTGGGATGAAAGTGATTCATGTAATATATGTACTTTATATATATAAATGTAAGATCGTATATTAAAGTGCATATATGGGGTGGTGGCATGGCTCAGCGATGTTGTTGCTGAGGTTAATCTGCGAATCCAGTAGGCTACCCTGATTAATGCTGCTGTGCGTATGATAATAATTGCATTTCTAGAGCGCTTTTCACCTGAGGGTCACAAAGCGCTGCACAGAGCTGCGGAGAGAATGGCATGCCAACAACGTATAAACCTTTAAGACACTATTACGCCTTCAGCTTTACAGTATAGTTTAAAGATATCATGGCCTAGGGTAAAGAGTAGGGCGATACGTGTTTGGTAATATGGTCCAAATTCTAATAATTACCTGCTCATTGCTGAATTTGTATTATACGAGGCAATATCTCCCTCTGCAATAAAAACAATTTCAGGCTATGTCTCTTAAATGAAGATCCTTTACGATTATCTTCCGCTATATCAATTGTACAGTTACACTACAATATTAGAATTTCATAATGTTTTGAAATAATTGCATGAGACTCAATCACATTACCCTGGGATGTGTGGTTGTAATTTTCAATTCACTGTTTACAAATCAATGAATGCAGAGAATTAAAAAAAAAACATTCTGGTCACCACCGTAATGTCAGCTGTTTGCAGGTTTTATTTCGAAAAATAAAAATCTAAATACGTTTCACAGTTTGCAGATGTACCTCAATGCATGTGCCTCAGCAAACTGCATGGCCAAAGACAGCTTCCTAATGAGTTAAAACCATACGTACAAGTCTTGCATTTTAAATAGTTAAAAAAGAGTTCAAAGGTCGGTGACGAAAATGTCTTGTTATTTTTCAGTTAACGAATATATGTCTCCAATTATTTATAACTAATATAAAACAAATTATAGTCTTTTTTTGTCGCGTATGTGCAGCTGAGAAACGAAACAGCTGATTGTCTCAGCAAGCGAGTTTCATACCTGTGCATTACTATGTGATTTACTGATACCGCACAATTGAAATTTGCATCTAATGCATGAACTAAATGTGCACATGCATCATAAAAATTGAAATTCACTTACTTCCTTATTTATGCCGCAACCAGACACTCTGCTATATGCCAATTTACATGTTTTAAACAACCCATTCATAGTGCAGCTGCAATTACCTCGTTTCAAATATTGCGGCTACGTTTTGTTCAGCCAACATTACATTCCGTGCCCTGTTTTTACACATGTTACTAAACGGCAACAATTTCAGCAAATGTACTCTCCCTCGCCTTTTGAAATTCTCTGGGACTGTGAATTAACCCACAGATGCCACTCACAGCACTCACTGTCGGTAACGATTGGCTTTGGAATTCCGTGAGGACAAAATGAACGTTTTGATGGCCATGGGTGGGACTGCTGCTTGAGATAAGAATAAAATAGTAAAGTGTTTTAAGAAGCTGACATTTGCTTCTTTTAGGCAGCAGTACGGAGGCAGAGAGTGGTGGAAGAGGGCAGTTTCAGCCGTGCGTAGGAAATGCACGAGCCGTGTTTAATGGCCTAGTCAATATCTACGAGAGAAAAAAAAACCGATGCACACAGTGGACCCAATAGGAATGTGGAATTCATCAGTCCAATCATTGGAGTAGTTACACTTGAACATGGGCAGGAATAATTTATAGAGGTGAGGGATAAAATAGAGTTAGATTTTTATCACGCTTAGTTACGTCATAGTCAACATGCAAAGGTGAATTTTCATTATTATATTACTTTGGAATTGTAGTGGACAAATGACGCGGGAGACTAATGGTCGTGTCAAACTATTGAGCCAGTGTCTAAGCCAATACTAATGAGAACCCTGGCTGGAACTGTGTATATCCATATAAAGGCCATATTCTTGGTTAAAGCAAGTCTGATGACCTTAGGTCAGTTGTTAACGAATACATAGAAGCACAATACATAATTGCACTCAATTTGGTTATCCCCAGTACGATTACTTAATTCGCCCCGCTAAACTGCCCAAGGTTTGCAGTGCTATGCCAGCTTCTAATATGGACTCTTGAATGCTACTTAGCCATTGAAGGATACCAGCGTTCTTGTCAACATATTCAGATCTTTAATGGCAGAGTGCTCTGTAATTGTTGGAAAAATAATGCAACCTCAGCCACAACGTATTCGATCGACCCAGCATTGTGGAGCTTGTGTATGCGCGTTCACTCAGAAAAGGAGAGATGTGATATTCTGGTCATGTTTCGGAAATGTCAGAGTTGTCAAGGTCACAGCATTTATCAAGAGATTGCTGCGAACGGAGCAGGGCGTGACACCTTTAAAGTGTGGAGATCCTGTTGAGATGAAATTCTAAAAACTAAGTTTGTTTTTTAAGCGACCTTGAGAGAGAATCCCTGAAAGAGAACAAAGAGGTGGGAGGGGGGAGGGCGCTAGGTTAGCGGGCTGACAGGGCATGGTGCGGCCCTCAGGAGGCCTCACGCCTATAATGAGCTGATGATCATGATAAGAGGCTTACTCGTGTAACCCTAGCAACATTGCACACTCCCCACCAATATATGCTGTACCTGCCAATTGGATAAATGTTAACACATTTTAGGTCACGTACGCAAACATCCTTTTTTTTAAAGGCAGTTTTCCAAAAATACACTTTATCGACTAACATAAGGCAAGCCTGCAACCACATTCAATCTGCAGTGGTGTTTGAACATTCCAATTGCATATCCCCACAAAAACAAGCAAGTGTTATTCCGTTGGACATCGTTTTTATAATACTTTTCCTCAATTCTCATTAGCATGTAAATTGTAATAGAATATTTTATGACCGTTCGCAAAGTGATTGTTGTTTAAAGTTACGGATTGTTGTTAATGCCCATCGGCTGCACGTGCGTGGCAGAAACTGCACCGCAGTACAACAATACCCGTACTTCGTTACGTTTATGTGTATTTAAAATGACATTCCAGAAATATATATTGATGGATAAGGTTATGGGTGTTTATTATGCGCGGTTTACATAGCGATTTTACTTGCGCACTTGACTGAAATACAAAATACAAACAGCTCATTTTCATAGAAATGAATAACCATTTATCATAGTCATCGCTCCAACCTTGTTTTCACGTTGAGGTGTACATCATGCATGGCAGGATATTCCCATAAACACGCATGCTCCCGTATATTACATCAAGCCTCAATAATTAGATCAGCACATCAGGTGTTGCCTCAAGCAGGTGGCCGGCCTACTACAGAGTGTTTCACTATCCGACCGTAGAGTAATGTGGGCAGGGGGACTGCAACAGCACAGTTGGCAGCCAAGTATTTTTAGCACGAGAGGAGTGAAACAAAACTATTTATCATGGAGCTCAGAAGAGCGCTTAAAAACAAAACCCCGTGGACAGTGACCCTATTCGCAAAGCACTTATCAATGAAAATGATTATTATTTTTGAATAAGTGAATGCCATTCTCCCAATGCAGAAAACGAATCAACACATTTCAATGCGGGCGGCACGGTGGCCCAGTGGTTGCGCTGTCGCCTCACAGCAAGAAGGTCCCGGGTTCGAATCTCTCGGCTCGGGTGCCTTTCTGTGTGGAGTTTGCATGCTCTCCCCGTGTCCACGTGGGTTTTCGCCGGGCACTCCGGTTTCCTCCCACAGTCCAAAAGCATGCTGCTGCATAGGTTAATTGGCTCGCAGGCTAAATTGCCCCGCAGTGCCCGGCGATGGACTGGCGTCCCATCGTCGGTATACCCTTGCCTTGCGCCCTGTGTCTGCCGGGATAGGTTCAGGCTCACCGTGACCCTGTATAGGACTAAGCGGTTTCAGACAATGAGATGAGATGAGACATTTCAATGCAGTGTGGTGCATAGATGCCTCGCTGTCTCGCTGCACTCCGTGCTCCGCTTGTCCGGATGCCGTTGTCTGTCTAGCGTGCGCTTCACCCGTAAGGATGGGATTCAATCCTCAGGGCATTATCTCAACACGTGCTCGCCTCCAGAACGTACTCACAGAACCCCGATGACCACGGGCCAACTCACGCACACACACATACGCTGCGTTTCCTCCTGAGCGCACTCCCAGCCACTCGCTCGCTTCCTCCCGAGCGCACAACGGAACCGTGGCAAAGAACAGGGCCATTGACGCCCTCAAGCACAATCAGTGTTATCTCCCGTTGAACAGTGACAGCACTCACTTCCCATGTGTACACACAGGACACATCGGAAAACAACAGGGTCGCTCACTCACGCAATCACTCACAGTCGCTCTAACGCGACACACACGCTTGCACAACACCAGACACCACACGGCATTCCCGGGACTTGATCCTCTTGAATCCACCCAGGTGCTTTACGTCTCCACTTGATGCACCGTTCTTTCTTTGTGTCCCATTACTGTCGTCTCGTATTGCACTCGACCCGGGCCTTGTTCCCTCCCTCGTTCTTGCCAGCATAAAAAAAAACTCTTTGTCGCAATCGCAAATGAGAGTGCTCTTTCCCCAGGGATCTCCTTAAGTACCCCAGCCTCATTCAGGTGCTAATTGCGCTCCCCCCCCCACGGTGTCAAGTGCTCTATGTGAGGGCTTCCCTGCAGAGTGTGGCTGTGTGGCCAACGGGCCCACACTTCAACCACGGAAACCATTTATTACTCAATAGCGCCCATCTTTTGTGGAAAAATAACTTGGAGGGGACTTGTCCCATCTCTGGATCAAAAAAAATAAACGCTCCGGGGGGATTGGGGCCGTGATGGGGTTAAACTAAACAATGCCTTTGCGGCGACGCGCAGTGGAGTCAGCCTGGGGTGTGTTGCAAGTGTGGTGTGCGGTTTGAACTGGGATAATCAGGTGGTTGCAACGAAAAAAAACTTATTATTTATTCCCCCCTGCTTGAAAACCACTTATATTAATTTCAAAATCGCGGGATCAGCAACCTGCAGAAACAAATCCATGCACAATAATCTTGTTGTAGGGCGGCGCGGTGGCCCAGTGGTTAGCGCTGTCGCCTCACAGCAAGAAGGTCCTGGGTTCGAGTCTCTCGGCTCGGGTGCCTTTCTGTGTGGAGTTTGCATGCTCTCCCCGTGTCCGCGTGGGTTTTCGCCGGGTACTCCGGTTTCCTCCCACAGTCCAAAAGCATGCTCCTGGATAGGTTGATTGGCTCGCAGATTAAAATTGTCCCGCAATGCCCGGCGATGGACTGGCGTCCCGTCGTCGGGTGTATTCCTGCCTTACGCCTTGTGTTTCCGGGATAGGCTCCGGCTCACCGTGACCCTATAAATGATTAAGCGGTTTCAGATAATGAGATGAGATGAGATAATGAGATGAGATAATTTTGTTGCTGCATCGGATAAAAAAACTGAGATTTGTTTCAAATCTTTAAAACGGCAAAGGATATTTGGATACTAATGATAGGCTTAGATATTTTTCCTCGAAGATACTGGTGTAACCATCATCTGCATCAGAACATAAACTGACCTGTGTGCAGGTCTGCTTCATTAACATAACACTACAGATAATCCAGAATTGTACAATTGTAGCCACACAACCCAAATTATACACAACATAGTAAATCATTCGAGTCTATGCTCTTTCAGTGGGGGAATAGCAAAATGACATGATCCCTCTACTAAATCTCTCTATCATCGTGATTTTTAAATTTCGACATTGCTTTTATGTCCTGAAAATATTTTTGTAACGACCATCATACGGGGACCTCAAGAGGCCTGTTGAGACTCAACTAATTTGATGTTTTCCCACCACTTTCGGGTTGTGTTTCCTGCCGCTGGGTCCCATTGATCCCAGTACACGCAATCGAGAAGGCCCAGTTTGCCGAGCGCTTCCTCTGAGGGACCATAATTGGCCAAGGTCAAGCGGACTAAGACGGAGATGGGGGAGAACTGAGGAGCAGGACCAAGGAAGGCTATTTATGGCAACACCAGACGGCAGATGATTTTGGTCGCTGCAGTCGAGAATCTGCGCGGAGCGGTGGCCCAGTGGTTAGCGCTGTCGCCTCACAGCAAGAAGGTCCCGGGTTCGAATCTCTCGGCTCGGGTGCCTTTCTGTGTGGAGTTTGCATGCTCTCCCCGTGTCCGCGTGGGTTTTCGCCGGGCACTCCGGTTTCCTCCCACAGTCCAAAAAGCATGCTGCTACATAGGTTAATTGGCTCGCAGGCTAAATTGCCCCGCAGTGCCCGGCGATGGACTGGCGTCCCATCGTCGGTATATCCTTGCCTTGCGCCCTGTGTCTGCCGGGATAGGCTCCGGCTTCACCGTGACCCTGTATAGGACTAAGCGGCTTCAGACAATGAGATGAGTCGAGAATCTAGCTGTGGCTGCAGCCTGATGTGGACAGAGCTGAACTGTGATAGAGCCAGCTGTGCTAAATGAGTCCAAAAATACGCTACCAACTGACGACCTGCGCCTGCTTGTTGAAGGATTATTTTTTCCGCTTACTTTTGTCCTATAATATATTGCTACTGTTTGACTTTCAGTTGGACTGGTCTGATGTTGCTGACATGCTGTTCTCTTCACAGTTCGGATCTTTAAAAAAACGTTATCGTTACGGATTTTTTCGTTCTTATGTCGTTGTTAACGTGCCGTTCTCTCCCCGCAGCTCTGTGCAGCGATTTGTGACCCTCGGGTGAAAAGCGCTCTATAAATGCAATTATTATTGTTATGACTTGCTGTATGTAGTTTATTGAGTCAAGTAAATATGTGACTTCTCCAACACTGCCTCGGAGTCATTACATTTCCATGTGCAAAAAAATAAACAATTCTCTGTTATTATTGCAGGTACAAACATTGTGCGGTTCCACGTGCTATGTGATCCAGACTTCGAGTGTCATTCGAAGCACAAAATAATTATCTGTACCCTTTATATATTAAATAACAGACTGTGTATCTATTCGCCCAAGCTATGGACGATAGAGAAAAAGTAAGGCTACTAGTGCCTCATTTGTGAATTTGGCCTCACAGCAAGAAGGTCTCGGGTTCGAATCTCTCGGCTCGGGTGCCTTTCTGTGTGGAGTTTGCATGCTCTCCCCGTGTCCACGTGAGTTTTCGCCGGGCACTCCGGTTTCCTCCCACAGTCCAAAAGCATGCTGCTGCATAGGTTAATTGGCTCGCAGGCTAAATTGCCCCGCAATGCCCGGCGATGGAATGGCGTCCCGTCGTCGGGTGTATTCCTGCCTTACGCCCTGTGTTTCCGGGATAGGCTCCGGCTCACCGTGAGCCGGTATAAGATTAAGCGGTTTCAGATAATGAGATGAGGGAGATGAGATTTAACCGATAGCCAGAGGAGAGACACCAGTACTGGGGACTCCAGCAGCCGTATTCTCCACACGTGGTAGACGATTTGATCAGGTAGGCAGGGATGCCGGGGAGAAGTGCTTGCAATAGTCGTTTCGTGAAGATATCTCATCTCATCTCATTATCTCTCTCATCTCATTATGTGAAACCGCTTAATCCTATATAGGGTCACGGTGAGCCGGAGCCTATCCCGGAAACACAGGGCGTAAGGCAGGAATACACCCGACGACGGGACGCCAGTCCATCGCCGGGCATTGCGGGACAATTTTAGTCTGCGGGCCAATCAACCTATCCAGGAGCATGCTTTTGGACTGTGGGAGGAAACCGGAGTACCCGGCGAAAACCCACGCGGACACGGGGAGAGCATGCAAACTCCACGCAGAAAGGCACTCGAGCCGAAAGATTCGAACCTGGGACCTTCTTGCTGTGATGCGTCAGCGCTAACCACTGGGCCACCGCGCCGCCCTCGTGAAGATATTAACATGTGTATTAGCTTCTCGTCATCAGAGAGTTACAGGATGTTACACAGTCTATGTTTCTGAGATGGAAATATTCCACTTTCGTCGCCTTGTTGATGTGTGTTTTACATCACTCCTCAACGGAGGCAAAGTTCCAACACTTTTGAGAACGTTGGTCATATTAGGAAAATACTTAAACTTACCTCCAATCTTATTGAGCGATACCATGTTGCATAATCAGCAGCAGTGTAGGAAATCTGCAAAACATGTGTTGGTTTTCATCACCGTACCCGTAGTACAGTACTGATAAAAAAAATGAAAAATATTCTAGTATCATTTACACCTAAATGCTGGACTGTGGCTATATTATTTGTACAATGTGTTATTTCTCTGTGTCTGATGGACTGGAGAGTATGTTAAAAACTACGGCGACGATTAATGATGACGGGAAACAAGTAGATTATTTTCCAAACCCTAATAGCATATTTTTCATGTAATGTTCTTTTGTATTACTGTGTAGTAAAGCTTAATCCCGCAAATGAATTGTAATTGATGCCCTGTTCCTCAGTCCTAAAGTGATACAAATGCATTTCTACAGTGCAGCTGTGTTGAGCAATCCATCTTATCAATTATGCTATTAAAATGCGGGATTGATTATCTGCTCATAAATTATATATCTGCTCGAAATTCGTGTTCTGTTTGAAACCAACGCGAGGTGCAACAATACTGTGCAGTACGGAGTGAATCTATACTTGTATTCAAATTCTAAAATGGGTAATGTCTCGTGATTTAGATTTTTTTATTGTAGACAATTACAAATAAGGGTATCTATCGGTTTGTTTGTTTTTTTACCAGTCAGCAGCTGGCAGTCCATTTTTCATCTCTTGCTTCCTCAGCCTTTAAACATTGAGTGCGTTTGACATCTCCTTTTGTGGTTTCTTGGGCCCTGTCAAAAGGGCTTAAACCAAACCGCAATATAAAAGACATACAATACACCTTTGATGTTAAACTTCTTTAGTCTGATATTATTATTTTTTCAAAGTACACCAACATAATCACCCAAATTCCAAATAAATGTTGTGCAATGCAGCAATCGAAATGGGAGAGGTGTGCTGAGGTCATCTTTGATCGTGTGTATCTGTTTTCGGTGAAGTGTTTTGTTCCGTCAAAATGTTGTTCTTGTTTAGCGAAAAAGTAGGAAATGCTGGCTTTTACAGTAGCGCTTGGGCAAAATAGAATCTGCTATTCTGGCGTTCGTGTTTATTGTATTATTGCAAACGACATATTAATATTTAAAATAGAAAGAATTACTTTGGTATTGACTACAACAAGCAATAAGTTTGGAACTTGAAAAAAAACCTTCAAAACCGTCTACTCTAATGGACTGCGCGATAAGCTGTCAGAGTTTGTTGTATCCAATAATGCGATATGGTAAGGCTTATCTAATCGGCAAACATGGAGCGAACATGTGAAAAACGATCAATAGCCCAGACCAACAGTGCTCGCGTGTATCGCCACGACACATAGTTGCATGCTATGAAAAACGTTATCGTATATAGTTATGTTGTTTTCAATCTCCGCGCAAGGAAGAGCGGTGGCAGTACGGTTAAGGCAGTGTACTATGAGCCAGACGACCTGGGTTTGAGTCTCTGGCACGGCGAACATCAGCGGCCTGATTCAAACATGTGAATTACGAGGATATCCATTCATCTCATCTCATTGTCTGAAACCGCTTAGTCCTTTATAGGGTCACGGTGAAGCCGGAGCCTATCCTGGCAGACACAGGGCGTAAGGCAAGGATATACCGACGATGAGACGCCAGTTCATCGCCGGGCACTGCGGGGCAATTTAGTCTGCGAGCCAATCAACCCATGTAGCAGCATGCTTTTTGGACTGTGGGAGGAAACCGGAGTGCCTGGCGAAAACCCACGCGGACACGGGGAGAGCATGCAAACTCCACACAGAAAGGCACCCGAGCCGAGAGATTCGAACCCGGGACCTTCTTGCTGTGAGGCGACAGCGCTAACCACTGGGCCACCGCGCCGCCCAGAATATCCATTCGCATAACATACATTAAATGCAGGCCAGAACGCAAGAAATAAATACCATACATTCATCTCATATCATTGTCAGAAATCGCTTAATCCTGTACAGGGTCGCGGTGAGCCGGAGCCTATCCCGGCAGACACAGGGAGCAAGGCAGGGATATGCCCACGATGGGACGCCCAGTCCATCACCGGGCACTGCGGGCATTATAGTCTGCAAGCAGTTTAACCTATGCAGCAGCATGTTTTTTGGACTTTGGGAGAAAACAGGAGTGCCTGGGGTAAGCCCACGCCGACACGGGGAGAGAACATGCAAATTCCACACGGAAAGGCACCCGAGCCGAGATTAGAACTCGGGACCTTCTTGCTGTGAGGCGACAGCGCTACCCACTGGGCCACCGTGCCGCCCTACCACACATTCAGTTATTTTAAACAGGATTGTTCGGAAAAGGCTGCGAGCTTTTGTACACGAAATGCACCTGTGAGTGGCGTGTGCTATTTCAACTAGCATTTGCCCGTTGCCCACTTTTCCGTAATAACCCACAATAATCAGCCTTGTGAAGGATGGTCAACCCCCCACTCCCAACCACTGACAGCAAATAAGGAAGTCCTTGACTCTCAGTGGATTATGAAGCACTGCAAATTTTGATACTATTTTATCATTATTACATATGCACCTTATACACATTTCTTAAAAAAAAACCCTACAGGTGATTATTTAATCTATTTCTAATTCTTTTTCGCAACGTTAATATTATTGATCCACAATTTTCTTTTCAAGAAAACAACCACTGAAAAAGTGGATAATAATGTCAAAGTATGAAACGGTAAACAGCACTCTGTACTATTCAGTTTGTAGGGCAAAGTGCAGTACATAATCTCATCTCATTGTCTGAAACCGCTTAGTCCTATACAGGGTCACGGTGAGCCGGAGCCTATCCCGGCAGACACAGGGCGCAAGGCAAGGGTACACCCACGATGGGACGCCAGTCCATCACTGGGCACTGCGGGCAATTTTGCCTGCGAGCCAATTAACCTATGCAGCAGCATGCTTTTGGAATGTGGGAGGAAACCGTAGTGCCTGGCGAAAACCCACGCGGACACGGGGAGAGCATGCAAACTCCACACAGAAAGGCACCCGAGCCGAGAGATTCGAACCCGGGACCTTCTTGCTGTGAGGCGACAGCGCTAACCACTGTGCCACCGCGCCGCCCTTTTATACATTACTATTACTTAAATAAATTGACAAAATAGGATAAAAAAAAATCCCCAAAAGTGTAATATCGTTTGGATATATGAAACAGTAAAATCCGGCCTTTAAAGACAGCGGCCGCGCTATTGGACAACGGTGTAACATATCCGTCCGTATCTTGTAGCAATACGTTTGATGTCACTAAGCACTGACATGATTTAACAGGGTCGTTCGACAGCTTGGCTCCGCGGTCGTAATGTTACCCTTCATGATGTTTGTAACACAGTTATCAACCTCCAGACACCATTACATTGGCTGTAGCTGGAGTAGTGAGCAGCAATCAGATTCGGTGAGCATGACAGCATCAAAGCAACGTGGAATTCCCAACGGTGCCCAGCCAATAGAAACGCCTCCAAGTAACAGATGACTGAAGGTTTCGTGGCGTGAATGTCAAAGTCGCGGTACTCCAAGTTTGCGGGATTTGGCAATCCACGACGGGATTTGCGCAGTTTTCAAATCACACAGTCCCAACGGAGCTAACTGAATAGCAAATCAATTTTGCTGGGTTCACATTGTCGTTACGAGCCCTACCTGCAATTGGCAAAATAGACACAGCAACACATGTAAATCTGATGATTGCTTCGAAAAGCTGC